>CM062084.1:17679719-18164038 GCA_031163375.1 Conogethes punctiferalis
ACCGAAAATTCTATGCCCATATGGTGTTTTTGTTACGGAATCATATTGTACTCAAAGTCCATATATGCTTCCGGGCGTCAACAACCTTGTGTTGATCATGAAGCCCATGAACTCCTTAACGGTTAGGATTCGGGGACAGTACTGGACATTGGTCGATATTACACTAGGTAGTAGTATTGTACTATCGACGGGCTACTAGGGCAGAGTGATTAGGTAGTGATATGCTTGATTCGAGATCGCCAAGTCTTCACTTGACTAGGCTAAAGCAAAATTTTTCATCCTAAGTCAAAAATCTTAAGGACATTAATTAGCTCTTTATTTCAAGGGTCACAGCGCATTATACGCAACTATAAAATAGAGAGAAATAAAATTATTTGTAACAAAAAATTATACCGACTTCAAAAAAAACACACACAACGACCAAACTAAAAAGCGATAAATAACTGTAAGTAATTCTATCTTAATTACATATTATCTTAAATATTACAAGTAATACTATTTTTGAAGTCGGTGCCAGCCAAACAAATAAATGTATATTGTCGTGTGGATTTGCCGCCGCGGCGCGTCATACCACCAACAGTCTACGTTAGGTACCGAGAGGCTAGGGCACCGACTTCTAAAAATAAGTGATAATTGTTACATTATTTAAATATTATGTATTAAAGATAGAATTACTTACGTTATTATCGCTTTTTAGTTTTGGTCGTTTGTGTTTTTTTTTTGAGTCCGGTTTTGTGTTGTATTGTTGCTCTATAGTGTTTGTATTTAGTGTTGACAATAAACTTTTTTTCCTTTCTTCTATGTTGGATGGTTCTCTGTCGGATCACTAATATAGATCTGATCGCCGCGGAGAAATGGCGGCGCAGCCTCTTTCCAATGGCTTCATCATCATCATCAGCCCGTGTCAGTCCACTGCTGACATAGGCTCAATGGCTTGCTGAACACAATTTAAGCCTGTCGTCTCACGTCTCACAGTAAAGAACTGGCCCTCGTTTTGGCTCCGTATGTCGTAGCGAAAATATAAAACGGGTAGGACGTACGTGAAGACTTTCGTTTTTAACCTCCTCCAGCACCAGAATTCCAGACATAAAGAATATCTATTGTGTTGCACCCAATATCCGGGTTCATGAGATCTGACGGGTTAAGAATAGTGGATCGGTCAAGACTCGACGTAGTTTCCCAAACGCAAGCCTAGCTGAATCGCTACCCCTCGTCTCTCTAATGTGTTTCCATAAGGAATTGTGTTTGTTTACAAACCCTGCTACACTGTGGCATAGCTGTATGAGGTCTTATATGGATAACAATCATGTATTCTAGTTGCGGGAGTGAGATTACTGCTCCTAATTTATGTGGCTCGATAGCGTGGGAGCAGACTTAATGTACACACGTGTGTATCAAGGTTTTATATAATTGGCAGTGTCGTAAGTCTTGCGGTAGATTCATTCTGCTGACGCTAGAGAAACTTTATTAAGGTTCTCGGAGGTTGGGTATTCTATGTGTGTGTTGCTTCTGACATAATGAATGTTAGAAGTGTTTATGTTTGCGCTCTGTGTCCTTCAGTGAATGTGGGGTCTTATTATTTTTATCGTATATAAAAATTCTTGTACAAATGATGTTTAAAGTATACTTAGTTACCTTTACCACCGACGATTGGGGCCTGTGAGGCCGAGATGAGTAGAGATATTGTTAAGATTAACCCATCCTCGAGCTGAAAAAGCTCCCCGTACTCTTCAGTAGCGAGTATTTATTGCGTCAATGACCGATGAGTGTGGTACTAATGCCGGCAAACACGATGTCAGTAAGCTATATAGATTGTACTACTCCCAACGAGGGCCTCATAGGCCCAACGATCCATAGAAACAATAGTTTGATACATAATGACACTCATTTCCCATAATATTACGGGCCGTATTCACAAACGTTACTATGTGTCCGCGGGGGATGCAGAGGGTACTCAAACGTTTAGGATTTTGGCACATGTGCGTCCGCGCGTCACATAGTAACGAATTGCTGAATACGGCCGCTAATGATATATTAGGGCCTCTCAGCGCCTACGTCGGTACAGGGTGACGAAAACGGACGTCGGTAGTAGAAATTATGTTAAAAATAAATTATACTGCAACATATCATACACTCAGAGAAATATAAACAGACTTGGAGTTGTGATAAATATTTGTATACTGTATCGAGTACAGAGGCAGCGATTCAATACTTACCATTAAACTATTAATTCAGTTTTATTCTTGGTACATTCTTTGCTTAGAGCCTAGCTAGTTAAGCTTACTTACTGTTTTTAGTAGGTATACAAACAAGCGTACTAGCCGCCTGATGTATAAGCGGTTCATAAGCCTTTGGACGCCTGGCAACCTATAACTTCTGCCTGACCTTCAGGGTTAACGGGTAGAGACTGCTTCTAGCATTAAGTTCGCCTTTAGTACCATTTTAGTGCAACAAATATGTAAATAGTCTGGAATCGGATCATTCGTACCCTTAATCTCCATCATCGCTTTAATTAAACAGATCTACCCCTAAAACGACAAAAGCCTCAACAGCACGGTCAGACCACGCCCCCACTCCGTCAAAATAAGCCGTTATAAACTCTTACAAATCCCCCCACCTGTCCGCATTAACATACTGTTTTGTTGAACCACCCCTCCCCTAATTTACTTAAGAGACAGTTCGTAAACAGTTCTTTTATCAGTGCCCCAAAAGGCGAACATTTCGCATAATTAACGCGTCTCATTTTAATACTTTTCTACTTTCGGCTTGTTATGCCGAAATCCGCTATTTCAGCCGCCCGTGTATAAAACAATTGAATGTGAGTTTCAATTACGGTGATGTGTTGATGGAAATATGTAGGAGGGGGGGGGGGGGGGGGGGGGGTCTGTTTGTATTAGTAGAGGATAAAGAAGACATTGTTCATCCAGATCAACCAATCGAATCGAATCAAACTTGGGAGCACCCAATGCGTGGTGAGACATATAGATAGAATCATATAACTTTGGTTCTTTGGCTTTGAAAGCTTTGGAAAATATCAAATAAATTAGGATTAGTGACAAATAGAATATAGGAATGTTAGGGTGCGGACCCAATTATCTTATCGCTCGCAACATCTAGTTCACCCTCACCTGCCCGTAGGAATCCTGCAGGAATAATAGACGAGGCTTCAGGCAACTGATTGGTGACGGATATAACGATGACAATTGAAAGCGCTAGCTAAATATCACCGGCTGATGACGGGCAGGCAGCGTCACTGAGCGAAGAGCTACATCCTGCGATCGCCAACCCGCCTGCCCAGCTGTTAGATAGGGTGGGCGAAGAACTGGAGAGGCCTATGTGCAATAGTAGACTGAAATAGGGCTGATGATGTGCAAAGATCATCTAAGCAAAAAGGGGTTAAAAGATACCCGGAAACCTCGCGGTTTTGTATACAAGCCATTACCAAATAAAGCTGGACTAGAGAATTAAATTTACTACAATATTTTGTATCCAATTATTACACACAAGTTGCTTGTCATTCTAACGGGTGGTTAAAAGAATAATACTATTTTAGTAAAGATTGTTTCTACCTAGCCCATCTATTTTTACGTCTCTCTATAGTTTGGACTTTCAGTTTTGCATGATATACGTCCGGTTCAAGGAACTTTCGAGATCTCATTTCGCCCTTCGGGCCCGATGGCCGTAACCTTTTAAACAAAGTTGCGCAAAAAGTTGCAAGTTTATCGAGAAATAAATATATGGGTTACCCCTTAAAAAATCCGTTCTTTCTGATTAGAGCTGGGTTGGATAAGAATTGGATTAGCTAATGGCTCGAGGGGATTTTTTAAGAGTCGAAGTGGTTTTTGTTTTTAACGGAGAAAGACATTTGGTATTATTTTTTCTATCAAGTATATCGAGCCTAATATAGTAGGTCACGGCCCGCTATCGATTTGCCTATCGAAAACGTAAAACAGACAGTTATGATGCTCATCGAGAAACTAGTTCGTGTAAACAACAGTTAGGTAGAGGAGATTTGATTTTGACTTGATTTGAAAATATTTAATAAACCATCAAAATCTATTACGAAGTGAAAGACCAGTCCCGGGGTTAGTCGTATTTTTTACAAAAAAAAGTATTTAACCATTAATTGGGCGCACACTAAAACGTAGGGGAGATTTGTCATATCTATAGTAAAAAGTCTCGGGTTATATAATACAAGATGGCGTTTGTGTGGTTCAGCGTGGCATCATTATCATCATTCATCAGCTGCCTATCGTAGTCTACGGCTAGGAAAAAAACCTTTCCAGGTGTTTGCCGTTTTGATCGGAATCTCTGGAGCTTTTCCCTAAACGCACGCTGGGCAGGCGGATTGGCGATCGCAGGGCGTGAGCCTAGCGTAGGCGTAGCGACGCGTCCGGTGATGCTGGGCTGCCCGTACGTCGCCCTGTTGGTACTTGGCTACGCAGTTGTGGCATGTGTGTTGGTTTTTTATATATATATATAGAAACACAATGATATTACATCTTCCTGTAATAACCATTAGATTTTCTCAAAATTTAATTAAAAATAACTCCCCTTTTAATTTAGCAACGGCGCGCCGTTTATATTTTATTAATATCATTCACCCTTCTATAGTAGTCGTACTTGAAAGCACAATGGATGCTGCAATGGACATTATAACATAAGTAGTAGAAGTCCACCCCGTATTTTAAACAAGCAAGCCTGAAGTTAGGACAAACTCTAGACCTCCTTCGCTAACAAGACCGGTTGCAGGACAATCTTCGCGAGCGGCTCTTTTTAGAACTCGCTGCGAAGTTTGAGGATACTTATTTTCTTTGGTTCACCGAATGTTCCGAGTTCGAAGACGCAAAGTTTGCTTTGCTCTAATTGAGAGAGAGATAAGGTTCAAAGGTGCCGCATAAAGTAAATAGGACACGATTAGAGAAAAACATCTTAAAAATCAATGGAAAACCTAGGTGGTCGTTAAGTTTGAAAGTACCTACGCCAAAATTAAAGGAACTGGGTTCCCTTTCAGGTAGGGTCTAGTTAGAATACATAGATCGAGTAGGATCTTTTGGATATTGCCTGTCCTATTAACACCTAGGTATAAGCTAAAACTTTACTATGGAGGACTAACCTCATTTCTAACATGTCATTTAGTTTAAATTAAAATATCTAAAATCTTGAACATGTATATTCTATATTTTCTTGGTTATACATATATTTTTGTCTATGTATAACCAAGGCGTCCACATTTATTTGCTTACAATACATGACTGCACTAGTTCTTTTTGGCCCGAACAACAAAAACTAATCACAAATCAAAGGCCACTCCAACCTCTACGAGCTCCAGATGATAGTGCATCACAACTCAAGTAGACAATCCGAGATTATCCCTTAATGGAGGTCATAAACGGCCTCTTATGAGTGCCCGGTGAGGGCTTATGCTCTTTTTATAAAAGCTTTATGTGGGATCAGCCCCTACACGAGGTGAGAGGCGATTGATGTCGTCCTAGGTACAGTCTTCTCATCGAAGATGTTTAGGTTTGTAAGGCAAAGTCTTGAGAGATGAGTATTTATTGTCGACTCTGTTAGTCATAGCGGGCCCCACCTAAAAACCTTCCTCCATGGGAAATCACCTTCTCGAATTTTTGTTCTAAAATAAATAATCGTATTTAGGTCCTATCTCCCCCCAAAAGTCCGGTTATAATCGTATCACCGGACTTGGGGGAGCGGACTGCACTTAGAATCCTCCTATTTTTTCTTTACCTGGAGAGGGCCGCCCACTTTCCTCGGGGAAACGGGTTATGTGGGACGTATGCCTCTTGAAAAGACGGCAGTGTACCGACCCTGTCTCATAATCCAAGACGGAATGTTGAGCAGACAGCCAAGGTCCACAACCACACAACTAATTAGGCGAATCGCAGTCAACCGCAAACCCAATTAGAATAAAAATAAGCCTTAAAATCATCTTGCTTCATAAATCATTGTACTACGTCCTGCCACGTCAGTCCGGGAGTGTATATGTATTGTAATGCTCAAAGTGTGGTAAGTAATCGTGGAGGCTACCAGTTTGAAAGTAACCTTTACATACAAACAAGCAGTACACTACCATAATATTAGCTAGGACTGAGCGTTCCTATTCAAATGTCCAAATGATATATAGAGTTAGGATTGCTAAAAGCCAGACCCAGTGTAATGTGAGTTGTTCCGAACTGTTCTCATATAATTTCTTGTATCAAGGCTCCATGTTTGTCTGGCAAATGCTGATGGAGGAATTCTTGTTAAAGATTCTGACCTTAGGGCCTTGGGCTTAGAAGCTGCGCCTGAGTTTATGTAGGTTGTGTTTAGTGACATTTACAAACGAATGTAATCTACGGGAGCATTTGTCTAGTTCTGTACGTGGATGACGTCACTTAGATTAGTTTTAGATGCAGTTTTGTATGCAAGAGTCTGTAGTACGGTCACGTTTTGGAGTGGTGCAAAATCAGGTGAAATATTCTTTTTAAAGTTGACACTTTAGTTTTCCGACTTTGAATAATGCTACGAATGTGTAAAAAGCACCAGACTGCATAGAAATCAACTGGTTTTGAACTTAGGGCTTCCTTTATACGACCTCGATTGCTAGAGTGTCCACTCAGACCATATAAAAATCTGACCTCTGCACTAAAAATTTCTATCTCTATCCACGGTTGTCTGGAAGAGATCGCATACATAAAGACCGTCTGTATTGTACAACAGATAGGTATCTATTATAGGTACAGTTAGAGAGAATAATCAACCGCTGCGGCACAACACTATTCGCCACGCTCAAGGAGTCACCGCACTACGTTGACGTTGAAGTTTGACTTAACGGTGACACTGACAGCTGTCATCGAGTCCCGCCGATTATTACTAATTTTTCTATAGTTCTGTTGAATGAGTGTTTGTTTTGGATTGCGTAAACAAATACTTTCAGATTAAGATAAAGTCTTCTTATTAGTACCTAGTTTTTAAGTCAACTCTATGGTGTGCAATCAATTATATCTATTTTTCTATTCAGAAAGGGTTAGGGTTGGGCCGGCATGGCGGTGGCAACTGACAAGTAACTGAACAGTTTACTTGCCCGTTGTCAGCTTTTCTTTCGCTCTCCATCAGGCGTAGGGAAGCCTTATGCCATGCTACTATAAAAAATATATTTTATCTCTTTTACAACTTAATTAACGCCATATTATCACCGCCTCCACGCACACACGATATGTGCAACAGCACAGGTTGTGCTTCAACACAGCTTTATCGCAATAAGTGTTAACAATGTGCCGAAACGGTCCGTTGTTTTATGACCGGATGTTGTTAAGGGTATCTGTGAAGTTGCTGCAAAATAACGCACTTACATAAAATGGTGCCTAAGTTTAAGTTAGACTTTTTGCAAGTACATTGGTGAAAACCGTATTTAATTCTATGCAGTAGTTTTTTCGCGTGATACGCGATCAAACATACAGATAAAATTTCTCCCGTTTTCCCAACACTTTCCGTCACTGCTCTGCTCCTATTGATTGTAGGCGTGATGAAAAGTATACTATAACCTGCCCAGAGTATGAAGAATAATCGTACCAAGTTTCGTTAAAATCCGTCCAGTAGTTTTTTTTTTTCTTTAATGAACATACAGACAGACAAAAATTTTACTGATTGCATTTTTGGCATCAGTATCGATCATTAATTACCCCCTGATAGTTATTTTGAACAAAATATTTCATGTACCTACAGAATTGGACCTCTCTACAGATTTATGATAGGTATAGATATTATAAGTATAGATATAAACAATATGGCCTGCGATCGTCTGCGATCGTCGCCTGCCAGAATGCCCAGCATGGTGACTAAGTAAAGCCTTTTTTTATAGTAGCTCGACATAATGGCTTCCCTACGCTTGATGGAAAGCCAAAGAGAAGCCCAGGTCACTGTGCCACACTGGCAAGGTAACTGGTTTAGTTACCTGTCAGTAGCCACCGCCATGCCGGCCCAACCCCTAACCCCCCCCACGAGCTCCGAGACCCTATCCACCAGCAGAAACACGACCCAGAGGTCATTTGGCTGCGGTATTCTATAGGGTGGAGGTCCTTCCCCGGACGGGCAGCTCAATAACGAGCGAAGATTCGCTATGCCCTACCTCTCTTCAAGAATGTTCGACCAAAGTGTGCGAACAACTGGAGAGGCCTATGTCCAGCAGTGGACTGCAATAGGCTGATGATAATGATCTTGACCTCAACACGTGTTATGCTCATTAAATGTAATTTTCAAGTCTTGCCGTACATGGGTCCCTTTTTTCATATATTTATTCTGCTTACACTGTTTCACTGGCTAAAGCGAGTTTGCGAAATATTATTCAAAAACGTTATATTTACAAATGTTTGTTACGTACACATACTCTAGGTTGTTAAAATTTTAGTTCGTTTTCGTTTCAGTTTTACAAAGAGAAACCATTAAACGAACCATTGCATGTAAAAATGTTATGTTAGTTTTTAACAATATTTTTTTAGTTCCTACAATTTTTTAACGGCCACGGTGCACGAAATAGTAAAACAGTTAAGCCTAAAGCGAATAACGATCCGAAGTCCCGTATTCGATTCCCGTCGGGTCAATTTAGGAAATTCTGGATACTTTTTTAATTTGTCCGTGGGTCTTGGTGTAATATGCTTTTGTTGTATTTGCACACCAGTCGAAGCCGGGGCGGGTCGCTAGTATACTCGTATAGCTGTAAACCTCATGCAGTCCACCACCCACATGCAAGAGTCGTGACGTAGGCAACCCTAAGGACGAGGTAGGGCATAGCGAATCTTCGCTCGAATTGTGCTGCCCGTCCGGGGAAGGAGCCTCACCCTATAGCATACCGCAGCTCAAATGACCTCCGGGTCGGTTCCTACCGGTGAGTAGGTTTCCGGACCTCGTGGGGGGTTGGATTGGGCCGGCATGGCGGTGGCAACAGACAGGTAACTGACCAGTAACTTGCCCGTTGTCACGCAGGACCTTGAGCTTCTCTTTCGCTTTCCATCAGGGCGTAGGGAAGCCATTATGTCGAGTTACTATAAAAAAAAAACCCTCATAAATGGTAAATGTCATTGTCAACGTCAAGGCTGATGATGATGATGATGAAAAGCAATTAAAAATCAGTCCATCGATCCAGGTAAAGCCGCGGTCAGAAACTGGTTAGTCTCCAAATTAAATCTACGGCAAACTCCATTCCCCGAGGGTCGGTATCAGATGAATAGGGCACGCTATAATCGGATACCTGTCGTAGGACCCTGACAAATATGAGTAATAGCTTTCTTTATTATTTCCCACCGGAGTTACTAGGCTCAACAGTATTTTTAGGAAATTTTAGCAAAGTAATCGAGTAATCTTTCATAGTGGATTGTAGGTGTAGGGCGTTAAATGTTACAAATGGAAGAACTATGTTCGTGACATACTAGGATTGAACTTCTTTTTACCTTTATTTTGGCCATCAATGTACGGGAAGATTTGGAACAGACAAATGATTATGGATATATGGAACTACCAAGAGAGGTACAGCATAGCGAATCTTCGCTCGAATTGAGCCGCCCGTCCGGGGAAGGACCTCCAACCTATAGAATACCGCAGTTAAATGACCTCCGGGTCGTGTTTCTGCCTAATATGGTTTCCGGAGCACTTGAGTGGTTAGGGTTGTGCCGGCATGGTAGTGGCAACCTTACAGGTAACTGACCCGTTTTCTCGCTTTCTATTAAGCGATGGGAAGCCATTATGTCAAGCGACTAAGTAAAAAAAAACGTTTTTTTTTACACTAGCCAAAATAATCTTCTAAACGTAGTGATTTGCGGCATCAATCTTCTATCACGCATATGATACACGTGGGCACCATCAATTAGCCATTACATAGGCTATTGTAAAGGTTTCTCGGCACGAGGACATTCTGTATTGTATTGTACAACAAAGCGGTTAGTGACCCTTTTAAAACCAAGTATTTGAGCATTCTGTAACTTTCGGTATTCTGTTACATTTTGGAATGTGTATTTTTTTTTTATAGTGGCTCGACATAATGGATCCCTACGCCTGATGGAAAGCGAAAGAGAAGCCCAAGTCGCTGTGACAACGGGCAAGTAACTGGTCAGTTACTTGTCAGTTCGTGGGGTTAGGGTTGGGCCTGCATGGCGGTGGCAACTATAAAATGTCGAGCCACCATAAAAAAACTTAGTATAATAGAGATAACTGTCAAACCGTTTTGAAGTACATTCAAAGTGAAACCACCGCTTCACAATCCACACTCCGACTTAACCTCACAGCTTGCCCGGCTAATTTAAAAATAAAACACTATTTCCTCAGTGCAACCCGCGAACAAATTTCGCGAGGAACTGTAAAGGTCCCGAGGCAATATTTAGGCTTAAGTAGCTCTAATTCCGTTAAAATATATCCGGCTTTCCGGCAACTTATCCGGATATTCGCCGGAGATATAGCGTTGCGGAAAGGAAATAATTACGTTTTGTGCGTTGCCTAGTTGTGTTGGAGTTAATTGGAAATATTTTTCATTTAACTGCCCGCTGTGGGATAATTTGAGGGCTAATTGCTATCTTGAGGTGGTAATTTTTAAATATTAACGCGCATAACAAGGAGTTTTTGCGTGGTAGCTGTTGGAATTGTTTAATAACGATGTTTTTTTTATTCATTTAGAACAGCACGTGATGTTAGGGGTCATCTATCTTCTAAGTTAGAGTGTCAATTCTTTAAGCTTATCTCTTTAAATAGATAGATATTATTATGCATGTATGGAGCGACCTATCATCTTTTTGTTTCAAGCCACCCTCACCTGCCCTTTATTTAACCGACTTCAAAAAAGGAGGAAGGTTTCTCAATTCGACCGTATGTTGATAAATGCATTAGGTACCTTCATACCGCCTCCGGAAGGAGGCGGCATGGTGTGGGGGACTCATATCTCCCAAAATGGGATGGCATACTAAACCCCACTGTGTCGCAGTGGGCAGCAAGTTGCAGGGACACGATAACGCCGAAGCATACGGCCGCAACCCTAACCCCCCACGAGCTCCGGAGACGCTACTCACCCGCAGAAACACGACCCGGAAGTCATTTGGTTACGGTATTCTATAGGGTGGAGGTCCTTCCCCGGACAGGCAGCTCTGATTCGAGCGAAGATCCACCCTATAGGAATACCGCAGCCAAATGACCTCCGGGTCGTTTTTCTGCTGGTGAGTAGGGTCTCCGAGAGCTCGCGGGGGGTCAGGGTTGGGCCGGCATAGCAGTGGCAACTGACAGGTAACTAATCAGTTACTTGCCAGTTGTCACAGCGACTTGGGCTTCTCTTTGGCTTTCCATCAGGCGTAGGGAAGCCATTATGTCGAGCTTCTATATAAAAAAAAATAACTTACAAGGCTAAATAAAAGGGTGGAAACGTGTATGGGCATCATTACTATAGTATATGCCATCCTACTTCCCACTATCATCCTCCTCTTAGCGTTATCCCGGTTTGTGCCTCTAGGCCCAGGGTCCGCTTTGACCATGACCCTAGATTTAGCGAGTCTGGTTATTACATTGAAGCGACTGCCATCTGACCTTCGTAACCCTCAGAAAGGGGAACCAGACAAATTTGATCAACTTCCACCACTCAACTTGAACCATGATCCTACTTCCCACTATATCCCACTAATATTATTATAAATGCGAAAGTTTGTTTGGATGGATGTTTACTCCCCTTTCACGCATTAATTACTGAACGGATTTTAATGAAACTTTACAGTAATATAGCTTATACGTCGGATTAACACATAGGCTATGTTTAATACGAATATTCACGCGAGCAGAGCCGCGGGCAGCAGCTAGTGTAATATAATTTCATATTAAGGGACACGAAGGGTGACGTCATAACATCCACATCAACAGTTCGCAACAGAAAAAATGTCATTATTATAACAACGCAAACGTACCTTTCATAAAACCTAATAGCAATACATTTCTGCATGGTACAGTCAGCGTCAAATAAATAAATAAATAACCCAAGACATGCCACGCTGGGCCACACAGCGCCACCTAGCCCCAAACTAAGCCGAAGCTTGTACTATGGGTACTAGACAACTGATAAACGTACTTAGATACATTTTTTTTGTAAATAAATACATATTATACATAGGAAACACCCAGACCAATACAAACAGACATGTTCAATGAACACAAATGTTTGTACTGTGCGGGAATCGAACCCACGACCCTTGGCACAGAGGGCAGAGGTCACTACCAAATGAGCCACCGAGCCTGTCAAAAAATATATGGGAGTACATTAGCTCAGGCTCAAGTTTATCAGGTATCAAGGCCGGTATGGAAAACGTGAAACCGACTCCGCTCTGGGGCTGGCCGGCTTAGAGCTAATTTGGTGAAATGGGGGTGGCATGACTGTACAAAAGGCGTGTAATAATCAATATCCGGGTCATGTTTCTGCCGGAGGATAGATTTCTATAGGAGAGATTTATATCTCTCCTGTTGGACATATGTCCAACAGTGGACTGTGATAGCTTGATGATCATACTTAGCTTCCTGTTTACGTAGAGAGGTAGGGTATAGTGAATCTTCGCTCGTATTGAGCTGCCCGTCCGGGGAAGGACCTCCACCCTATAGAATACCGCAGCCAAATGACCTCCGGGTCGTGTTTCTGCTGGTGAGTAGGGTTTCCGGAGCTCGTAGGGGGTTAAAGTTTGACCGGCATGGCGGTGGCAACTGACAGGTAAATGACCGGTTACTTGGCCGTTGTCAGAGCGACTTGGGCTTCTCTTTCATTTTCCATCAGGCATAGAGAGGCCAAAGGCGAGTTAAAATAAAATAGGTTTGATATTGTAATAGTCATAAATGGATTCTATACAATCTGGATTCCCATTGACGAGAAGACAAAGATCGGTTTATATTTATTCTAGTAGTAACTGTGTATTATGTTCACATAATATTTTATGCTGACTGTACGTAACGTAACGACAACACGTTGCGCTGAAAAATCTTGTTATTTAATCAAATAAAGGCCTGAATGCGAAAACCGTGTATTATTCAGTTTACAGAGAACGAATACGATGAAAAATGTATCAGTCATTTTGTTGCGACCGGCGGTGTAAACAAGGCTCATTTGTTAGCGTCGCGCGAGTGGCGAGGTGTTTTATTAATGTTTTGAGTTCATGGATAAAAAAAAAGATTTTCGTTTTTATATGTTAACTTACATTTACTTTCATTTACAATGTCTAATGGAGTGTTATTGCATTTACTGCTTTTGAAAGTAGTATTTTTATTTAGCAAAAATTTTATAAATTGTATCCGTTTTTAATATTGTACGACAAATTTTCGAAGAACCGAAGAATACGTGACAGTTCTTATACATAAACCTAATTTTTTATTAGTTGGGTACATCAAAAGCAATAACAATTAAAGTCATAACTTACTTACCAAAAGAGTTATGTTGTGGGGAAGACATCACCTCTTTACTATTTTACGAGATCTTCTTTACTCTAAAACTATAGATTCTAACCAGCCTGCTAACGTCCCCTACTGGATATAGGACTATTCTAATGACAATAGTTATTTGGGGGAATTGTCTTAGTCACTATGCTTGGCAGACGGGTTGGTGACCGGAGTTGGTTTTATTTGTGCCCAGGAAAACGCTGTTGTCCGTTTCCTTAGTTATCTTTTACGATACCCACGGGATAAGATACGGTGTAATAAATACAGATTCTTACCTAAATAAAATTTTTCACCAAATGGGAATATTAATTTCTAAATGAAAATTGATATTTCTTAAGCTTAAACGACAAATTGATGTTAATAAACACAAAAAAAGAACTTAAAAATAGAATTTAATTAATACACAATCTAATAAAAGAAAATATCAAACAGAAATCAAGCGATGAAATGTAAGTGGGCAGGTTACATGAAAAAATAAAGATCAAAAAATATTTATTCAGCTTGTCATGTCTTGGGTGGTGACAAATTAATAATTAATTTTACCTGTCTTCGGTTGATAAATAGATACTTAGAGAGAGCACCAAGACATTTTTAATGATAAATCATTTTTATGATTCGTGATAAGTGGGTACTATATCTGCGTCATTTTACGATGAAATCTTTAATATCTTTCTATAGGAGAGCATCTAATTTGTGTTTGCCCGCACATTTACGCTTAATACCGCCTCTATAATGGCTTAGGATAGTATAGTAGGGTCGAGTACAAGTGGCAATTGACAGGTAACTGACCATTTGCCTGCCCATTGTCACAGCGACTTGGGCTTCTCTTTCGCTTTCCATCAGGCGTAGGGAAGCCATTATGTCGAGCCACTATAAAAAAAAATAGTTTGGAAGGACTCTAATTAAATTTAAGAAAACAATTTCGCGTACATTATTAAAATTCAAGCACGACTTCGTGTCATTGTCATGTTTGCCTTATTACCAAGACGTAGGTATTAAGAGCCTAATTAAACAGACTAGGTGTTACCCTTGAGACGGTATTAACGAGGGTTTAGTAGGAGAAATTAAGTTTCTTTTCAAATGTGGGCCATGGACTTAATTGTACAGATTTGCTATGTAATTTAGTGGGTGTGTTGTTTAAGGCTCCTAGGGTTTAGGTCATTTTGTTTAGTAGGAGTGTGTACAACGAATCGTGTGCCCTCTGAGCCTCTCCTTCTGGTCCTGACTAGCTGGCATGGCCGGCGTAACGGTATGATGGGTGTACGTACACCGTTGAACGTTTAAGTGTTATTGTGTATCTGTGTCTATTTATTTATTTATTTCAGAAAACCAACGGCGTTACAAAAGTAACTTAAATGTAGATTACATTTTAAAGTAGGTAAGGCTAATTATAGGTTTCCCTTAATGTAAAATTTATATAAAAGGCATTACATACCTATACAGAATATTATACTACACATCCGTTTGGATGGATAGATGTAGGTATACATGTTTGTTACACTTTCTCGCAAAAACTACCAAACGGATCATGATGAAACTATATACTACTACTACAGCTTATACATCTAGTCTAGTTTGTATTTGTCTAAGGCACCTCGAATCCAGCACTTATGTACTAGCCATCATGCATCATGCCAAATCGTCACTATACCTTGCCTGAGGGCCAAGGATATTTTTGTTATTGTCAAATGAGAAATTCTGTAAAACGAAATCCCATCTCTACCTTAACAGCTATTTCTCTTATCCAACATTGTCACACCGACAAAGTTGGATACACTGAACGTCCGAGAAAACAGATAATTCTGAAATAATTGGGGCCGAGCACTGCGCTCCGAGCTTAATTGTCCATTGTTCCCTAATTCGTTCGTGTCACCACTCCCCACGGCTGGACATTTGTGAGATACGAACGACTTTGTGTCGTAAAGTTAGAGGGATTAAGTACACTTTCACTTTGACAGACTTAATGTTAAGTCACGTGTTAACATTGAACTTCCTAACTGAAACGTCTAAATTAATTCAGCCGTGTAATTTGGGTATGTGTGTTGAGTTGACCGACACACGCATTCAACAAAAACTGAATATAGGTATAATTTCATATAATAAATAGATACATTAAACAAAGATTACAGTAAAATATGCAACAAATAGATGGTTAAAACCGTGGTTAAAACACTCCAATCTCAGAATCTCAGCTATATGTGTCGACAATAAATAGCTCCAAGTGATACACACAATCATGATAGGCTATATCAACACCCATTTCAAAATGAAAATATTACTATCTGCTATCAAAGACGAATTAAGTAATAATTTAAATTTATTCCGTAAGAACACTTCAGAAGATTACTGAAGCTAATTTAAGTGAAGGTAAAACTGTTTAACAGGATACCTGTGTGCCTAGCACGAACATTTTCGAAAAAGTATGCGTAACGTTACCGTAAACATTTGTATGAAACTTGGTACAGCGCCCCTATCGTGCGTAAGAGGTACTACGTTTACGTACGTTAACGTAGTGAAAATTATCGCCCTGTTTACGGTTACGTTACGCATACTTTTTCGAAAGTGTTCGTGCTAGGCACACTGAACATTTTGCCAAACTGCCTATTTATAGAAATCAAAGTCCAGCGCCTCGTTTGTTATTCAGCAGGATGCACTATGGGCAGATGAGGTTGGCTTGGAGCGAATGATGATAGGCCGCTCCCTTACATCCCAGCGAGATTGAAAAGAGTAACTATCGAGTTTCTTGCCGGTTCTTTTCGAATGCATTCCGCATCAATCGCAACAAAATTTTCAACATCGTACCTTTTCTTCGCAAAAAAAGACTTTGACTTTGACATTCGTAATTCGATGGTATTTTAATTACTTTTTTATTTACTGTATTCCGTATTGACGATTTTTTTTTTATAGTAGCTAGACATAATGGCTTCCCTTCGCCTGATGGTAAGCGAAAGAGAAGCCCTAGTCGCTGTGACAATTGTCAAGTAACTGGTAAGTTACCTGTCAGTTGCCACTGCCATGCCGGCCCAACCCTAACCCCTCACGAGCTCCGGAAACCCTACTTACCAGCAGAAACACGACCCGGAGGTCATTTGACTGCGGTATTCTATAGGGTGGAGGTCCTACCCCGGACGGGCGGCTCAATTCGAGCGAAGATTCGCTATGCCCTACCTCTCTTAAACGATTTGATTTGATTACTATAATATTTCACTACCAATCCATTACATCACACATCTAATCAAAGGCGGGTACACACCGGCCATGACCACGAGGGTCGCAATCAGCATTGTGACGGCTAATTGTAGCCGTCGGTCAAATTGGTCGTGATGCCGCCCGCATTCGCCGCACGTGTGAGGTAATGCACCCAGTGAGTTGGTGGCTTTATGCACCTATGTGGATAGGCTACCCATAATAGCTAGTCGTAGATAAGTCAAAGATTTCTTATGAGCCGTTGTTGAAAGATGGGATGTAACGAACCTTTTCGCTCCAAGCCATCCTCACCTGCCCGTGGTGCATCCTGCCGATTGAAAAACGAGGCACTGGCAACTGAATGGTATAACCATCACAATTGAAAGCGTAGTTAAATACCACAGAGGTCTAACTTAAAATTTAGGTACCATTTTATGGAAGTTCGTATTATTTTTGAAACCCGATTTCCACACATGCGACGCCGCCGGCACAGCTAGTTATTCATAAAGTAATTTCTAATAGGTAAGCACAACACTAGTTTTTTCTTCATCTACTCTTCTACGTTAATCTCTACCATTAAGAGGCCCACAATTACACAATCGCTCTACATAATGAAAACTGAGCTGGAAAAACCTTAAAAGCTTCGCTAAGTGTCGTGCACTTTGATGTTTCATTATGCGTTCACACGCCGCAGTAATGAAGCATTGCATCAACATAGTTACGCAATGCACTAGCACTGAAGCCCTTTGAGTACGGAAATGTACCGGGGATAGTTATTTTTAAGTACTTAGACCTAATAGCTTCCGTGGGGATGTAAGGGAGCGGCCTATCATCATTTCGTTCCAAGCCAACCTCACATGCCCGAATTGTATCCTGCCGAATAACAAACGAGGCGCTGGCAACCGACTGGTGGCGGTATAACTATCACAATAGAAGGCGTAGCTAAATACCACAGACCGATGACGGGCAGCAGCGTCAGCGGAGCGAGAAGCTACGCCCTGCGATCGCCAACCCGCCTGCCCAGCGTGGCAATTATGGGTATATCCTCCAGATGAAAGTGGCGGACAACTGGAAAGCCATAGGGCTTTACATATGTCAGCCATAGGACATAGGTCCAGCAGTGGACTGCGATGTCACACAGGTGTTATGAATGCTGAAATAAATGAATTGAATGTATGTCTTTGCGCATGCCCCATATGTAGGTAGCAGTAAATAAAATACACTCAGTCATTGAAATTTAAAGTATAATAATAATAAATAACCCAAGACATGCCACGCCGGGCCACACAGCGCCACCTAGCCCCAAACTAAGCCGAAACTTGTACTATGGGTACTAGGCAACTCATAAACTTATTTAGATATTTTTTTTGTTGTAAATAAATACATAATATACATAGAAACACCCAGACCAATACAAACAGACATATTCATGAACACAAATGTTTGTACTGTGCGGGAATCGAACCCACGACACGACCCTTGAGAGGCCTTGGCAGAGGTCACTACCAAATGAGCCACCGAGCCAAGTAATAAAGTAAAGTAATATTTTTTTTTTTCACTTTCATTGGTGTAAAAATGTGTGCAAACACAGACTTGTGTACACCTATATACTCTCTGTGACTGAGTAAGCAAATGTCGCTATAATTCGAATATGAACATCCATTTATTGTTATACTTCGTAATAAAGTTCAATAATACCATTACAGTATTTCGTAAAATAAAAACCATGTTTTATTGTTCATTTTTATTGTACATACGATATATACTTTGTGTACAATGTAACTCCCCTTGAAGCGTTTGATATATTATACACATATACAAATGTATTGTTTGTCATGAAAACATAATGTTGGTTATTTGTTATTCTCTGTCACGGATGAAACAATGCAGGAGAATGAAATAATAATAAATACTGTCCTCGTTTACACCATCAACTACGAAACCAAAAGAAGTGAAAATGAGATCATTCTAGTTTAAAATGTGTATGTACTCTTGATGATAGAATGAAATTTTAATAGTGTAGTAGTAGACTGACTGACTGTCTGACATAGTGATCTATCAACGCACAAACTTCTGGACGGATCGGGCTGAAATTTAGCATGCAGGTAAATGTTATGACGTAGGCATCCGCTAAGAAAGGATTTTGATGTATGGGATGAAAAATCTATTCCAAGCGGACGAAGTAGCAGGTATAGCTAGTACAGTATATTATTGTGGCCCCTATTATTGTGTATACTTAGCAATGATTATTTTCTAGACTGTTTGTCTATTACATTTTGCAAATATAATTTGAATAAAAATATTTCCCTATCTCTTTACGCTGTTTATTTGACATAGTTTTTAAACTTACAACCCAATTAACTCATATTATAACATCTTCTTCATAATGAGCTAGTATTTTGTTGCAATTTACCACCGTGTAAAGAGTTATGTTTTATACAAAAATATTATCTCGATATGTTACTCGACTTCAGTAACGAACTTAATTAACATCACCGTGAGTCTCACAGTTCAACGCGTATTTAACGGATTTAATCAATTATGGTTAAAGTTGATTTTGTAAAATAACGTTACGTTTCCGTATGGTTCACTGTAGCTTAACGATTGGTGCCACGGATACATTTTATAGGGTCTGTACAGACAGACGACTGATACATGAACAGTCATGTATGAGGCTGGTTGCGAGAAGCCCGGGATGGAGAAATGGGGCGCGAATTAAAGACGGCCTACGTTCAGCAGTGAATGGACCAGGTCAGTTGATTGATTGATTTCAAAGAACAAAGCTTCTAAAAAACAAAGTCAGTTCTTCTAGGTACCGTAAAATGTTGTAGTATCGTTGTGGTACATCGTAAAGGTACGACATGCTGAAACCTGTATTATTGATCTGACACCTACGTACACATTTAACGAACAAATAAATTATCTTTATCTATGTAATACTGGTGTAGAAAGACATTCTATCTTGAGTCATACATCATCGTCATCAGCCTATTACAATTCGCTGCTGGACATAGGCCTCTCTAGTTGTTCGCCACTTAGAACAAACGAGTGGAGGATATACCCATAATCGCACCCTGGGCAGGCGGGTTGTCGATCGCAGGGCATAGCTTCTCGCTCCGGTGACGCTGCTGCCCGTCATCGGTCTATGGTATTTAGCTACACCTTCAATTGTGATGATTATACCGCCACCAGTCGGTTGCCAGTAGCTCGCTTGTTATTGGGTAGGATGCACCACGAGCAGGTGAGGTTGGCTTGGAGCGAAATGATGATAGGCCGCTTCCTCACATCAATTGAGTTATACATTCTTCTTTAATCTTTAAGCTTAAATAACCAAAGTTCCTCTAAACATCTGTGCTAAACAAGTCTCCAGGCATGCACAGTTACGTAATGCACCAACGGCAGATGTCCGGCACTTCATTTGAAGCCGTGTGCGCGCATAATGCAGACGGAGTGCGGAGCTACAGACACTTGAAATGTGCATTCTTTGTGCAGTCATAGTTTGTTTTAGTGTAGCTACTAGTGAAGGAGTGAGTTAGTTTAAAATACTACTAATACATGGGTGTGCTAGAATACTATATAGGGTAAAAAAATATAAGGAAACGGGGGGCAAAGTTTACCTGGTAACAAATAAAACTTACTGCGGTCACAAACCGGCCTGCCAAGCATGGTGCCTAAGGAAAATCCCCTATTGACAATAGGTTATTTAACATTTTTTGTCTTTCTATCGATAGAAAACTTCATAAAAAATATTGGTAAATATATTGTCCAGAAGTATAACTTTGCAGGCTGATGATGATGATGGATTATTGAAAACAAAGAAGATTCCGATATAATTATGCATAAACACAATGATTCAGTAAGATCTTTTTAAAAACAAAATCATAAACGAACAAACATGACAAAGTAAATTGGATTAAAAATGTTTTCTTTAACAATCTCTGATACGCTTTTATTGCCCTTTTTACATCTATGATAACATTTGAATAGCATCAGATAAGATTTGAAAAGGGAGCTATTCCATTTCGGGAAGGTAGTAACGTCTGAAAAATAAAAACAAAAATGTTTTCGAGGAAAGGATTAAAAATTTTACTTGAGCGGTATTTATTAATCGATTCATTGCGACGGTACTTTTTGGAAACTTTTGCTCGTGGCGGCATACAGATTTTTTAATGTATTTAAAATAAAAGAACTAATTCGTATCTGTCAATCGAAGGTTGTCAACCTCTGAAGTTTTTAAATTCACTCCTGAAACTACTACACTACAGGGATAAACTACAGAAAATAATTATAATAGTCTTGTTTAGCTGTAACCCTTGAAAACGACATTTACACAGAGTTTTAACAAATTGAAAAAAGACGCCTCTCAGGCGTCACACACCATACACAAAAGAAATTAATGACACCCCACGGGCGTCATCCGCAAAGAATCGGTTAACTGTATAGAGTCAGTTATGTACAAAAGCTAATGATCATCATTTTTAGCCTGCAACATAGTAAACACCCTGACCATCACAAAAATCTTGTTACATTAAAGATACTAAACGTTCGCTCTCCGCGTAATGACAAAGTTTTGGTCTTAATAAAAGACCCTATGTAGAACACTGACCAAGTTTGTGAACATCGTCACAATATAATTAAAGTGACTTAATAGTTCGCTCGTCTTAAAGACTGGTGCCGACGTTTTGATAAGGACTTTATTCGTGAGATCTCCTCTTTGATACTTTAAAGTTTATTGCATCAAGTGAGATACTTCTTTTAGGATGTAATATCATAAATATCATATACATTCCTCCGATCCCATTTGTGTTATGTGCATACTTACTTACTTACTTACTGCGCTGGCTCAGCGACCCGAAGTGGATCTTGGCCTCCGACACGAGATTTCGCCACCCTGGTCTGTCCTCAGTCACCCTTCTTCGCCAGTCTGGCCGTTGAAGGTGAGCGAGATCCCTTTCAACCTGGTCCATCCAGCGATACCTGGGGCGCCCCACCGGCCGCTTCCCAGTGGGTTGGCCCAGGTATGCTCTCTTTGCAGCACGATCCGACTCCATTCTCTCCACGTGGCCGAGCCAACGCAGTCTAGCTGACTTTGTCTCCCCCATTATGTTCGGCTCGGCTACGAGCTCCTCTATCTCGGAATTTTTCCTCAGCCTCCAAGTCCCATCCTCCCGTTTAGTCGGCCCCAGAATTTTTCGGAATATCTTTCTTTCTGCTACCAGCAGCTTCTCCTCCTCCTTGAGTGTCAGTGTCCAGGTTTCGCAACCGTACATCAAGATCGGTCTAATGACAGTTTTATAAACACGAATCTTGGTTTTTCTGCTAATCAACCCGGACACAAGCACCTTATGAAGAGCAGCTGCGCACCGTAGAGCATTATGGATACGGATATCTATCTCGTCCTCTCTTTGGTTGGTATCTGTAACTGTGCAACCCAGATACCGAAACTTGCTAACTCCTTTGTACTTCGCATTATTCGTTGCCAGATCTTCTCTTTTTTCCCGTATATTTCGGTATCTATAATATATAAAGCTAAATTACCACTCACTGACTCACTGACTGATCAGGGGTGTTTTTCGGGTGGAAAGAGCTTGTCTATGGTCGGGATGTTAACTTAAAGGTACCTAAATTTTTAATCAAAACAGGTTTTTGAAAAAAAAATCCAAAAAAATCAAGATGGCGGCGGTTTTTCGCAAAAAAAAAAGTTTAAAATGTATAGAATGACCGAGCGGCGCATACTGTCTTCGAATTGTCTATGAAAGTTGTAAACGTCAAAGTTAAGAAAAAATAAAAAAACAAGATGGCCGCGCCGCCATCTTGGATTGAAAATTGGTTTTGGACTCATGTTTGCGTGGTCATAGCGTCGCGGTGTTTACAGATAGCGGCAAGATTTTTTTTTATTTTCGTCACAGATATAGTCGAGTGTCGACCGGTGACCATAGACTAAAGAAAAACAATATGGCGGCGCCGCTGGCGGCCATTTTGTCCCAAGAAATTTTTTTGCGTTTTTCAAATTGATTTTTCATACTGTTGGCAACACTGGATCGATTTGGTTAGTATTGGTCAGTGGTAGGATATTTATCAGTCTATTGGTAGGTTTTTTAATTTCTACCAAATTGATGGTAGTTTTTGGCCCAGGGCTCCAAATATGAGTGGAAAAATTTTGACGTGTATCCGATTTTCGAGTATGCAGATTTATGGCAACCCCGGCTGATATTGGCCACAGGGTAGTTTTGGAGAAAAATTCTGGCAACACTGGTTTTGACGGGCAAAAACAATTTTGAGCAGTAGTCATTTTCCAGAAGTTCTGTGGATCCAAGGATGCACTTAAGAAAAAAAATAAAAATTGTCTCTGCTCCAGTATATAGTCTAGAATACAGGAAAAATATAGACTTTTGGATATCCAAGATGGCGGCGGCGCTGGCGGCCATTTTGTAAAAAAGTTTGGTTTTCGAAAATTTAAAAATGGATTTTCAATGTGATGGCAACATTTTACAGAATTGCAATGTACCGGTCGGTTATCCGTTAGGTTATTGTGTGTTGCCGGGTATAAAAATATTTTTGACATTTTTGATAGTTTTTGAGATATTGTCCAAAAAGGTCGAAAGTAGAAGGACCAGCATTTTAAATAAAAAGTTGCCATGTACTTAAAAGTTTAGCCCAATAGAATGACATTTGATCACTTTTATCTTGGTGGCCTGGCAACACTCGGCACGGCGGGGAAAACAATTTTTTTGATAATGCCAGTTTTGGCTTATACTTTGAGCATTCCGGCAAATGGCAGAAAAAAAGTAAAAATGCCATCCGTTGCCATATATGGTCAGGTATATGGGAAAATTCCGATTTTTTCGAATTTCAAGATGGCGTCGGCGCTGGCGGCCATTTTGTGAAAAAGTTTGGTTTTGGAAAATTTCAAAATGGATTTTCAGTGTGATGGCAACATTTTACAGAATTGCAATGTACTGGTCGGTTATCCTTTAGATTATTATGTGTTGCCAGGTATAAAAATATTTTTGGCTTTTTTGATACTTTTTGAGATATGGTCCAAAAAAGTCGAAAGTAGATGGACCAAAATTTCAAAAAAAAAATTGCCATGTACTTATAGGTTTGACCCATTAAAATGACATTTGACTATTTTTATCTTGGTGGCCTGGCAACACTCGGCGCGGCGGGGCAACAAATTTTTTGGCAATGCCTTTTTCGGCGAGCTAGCTGGCCGCCAAGATGCTTGGCAGGAAAAAAGTAAAAATGCCAATCGACGACATATATAGTGTAGTATATGGGAAAAATCCGAAAAGTCAGACTTTCAAGATGGCGGCTGCACTGGCGGCCATTTTGTAAAACAGTTAGGTTTTCGAAAAATTCAAAGTGACTTTTGGGGTAGAAGGGTGCGTTTGAGAAAAAAAAGTCCGGGGGCTCTTTTAAAGGTCCTTTGATTGCCTATTACCTGATGAAAAAATTTACCCCACTTTTGGGGTAATTTCCGAGATTTACCCCGAAACGTAAATTTGCGAAATCTTGAAAACCAAGTATGAGGTCCTGTCAAAAATAGTCCACAGACTCCATTGAAGCCCCAAATGACCTCATAAATCAAGCTGGAATAAAATAAAAGCAAACTCAAAAATCACGATTTCCCATACAAGTGACGAACATACTTACGTTACTTGACGTGACGAACATACTTACGATACTTGATGTGGCGAACATACTTACGATACTTGGTGTGACGAACATACTTACGATACTTGATGTGATGAACATACTTACGATACTTGGTGTGACGAACATACTTACGATATACTTGATGTGACGAACATACTTACATTACTTAACGTGACTAACATTTTTATGGTATCTGCTATGACATGCGAGACCGAAGGTCGAGCCCTGCGTAGGGCGAAGCCCGGAGCAGTGTACTAAGGAGTATTCATGCACTAATGAAAAAAAACTATGCGAGGCCGCAGGCCGAGCGTGTCCACCTTCTGTTAGTTACGCTACCATAATACGCGAGACCGAAGGTCGAGCCCTGCGTAGGGCGAAGCCCGTAGCAGTGCCCCAAGGAATAATCACCTACTTATGAAAAAAAAACTATGCGAGGCCGTAGGCCGAGCGAGCCCATCCTCTATTAGTTACGCTACCATAATACGCGAGTCCGAAGGTCGAGCCCTGCGTAGGGCGAAGCCCGTAGCAGTGCCCCAAGGAATATTCACCTACTTATGATAAAAAAAACTATGCGAGGCCGTAGGCCGAGCGAGCCCAAGCTCTTTTAGTTACGCTACTGTAACAGGTGAGACCGAAGGTCGAGCCCTGCGTAGGGCGAAGCCCGGAGCAGTGCCCCAAGGAGTGTTTACCTACTAATGTAAAAAGCCCATCCTCTTTTAGTTACGCTACCATAATACGCGAGACCGAAGGTCGAGCCCTGCGTAGGGCGAAGCCCGGAGCAGTGCCTCAAGGAGTGTTTACCTACTAATGCAAAAAAGACTATGCGAGGCCGCAGGCCGAGCGAGCCCACCTTCTTTTAGTTACGCTACCATAATACGCGAGTCCGAAGGTCGAGCCCTGCGTAGGGCGAAGCCCGTAGCAGTGCCCCAAGGAATATTCACCTACTTATGATAAAAAAAACTATGCGAGGCCGTAGGCCGAGCGAGCCCAAGCTCTTTTAGTTACGCTACTGTAACAGGTGAGACCGAAGGTCGAGCCCTGCGTAGGGCGAAGCCCGTAGCAGTGCCCCAAGGAATAATCACCTACTTATGAAAAAAAAAACTATGCGAGGCCGTAGGCCGAGCGAGCCCATCTTCTTTTAATTACGCTACCATAATACGCGAGACCGAAGGTCGAGCCCTGCGTAGGGCGAAGCCCGTAGCAGTGCCCCAAGAAATATTCACCTACTGATGATAAAAAAAACTATGCGAGGCCGTAGGCCGAGCGAGCCCAAGCTCTTTTAGTTACACTACTGTAACAGGCGAGGCCGAAGGAGTGTTTACCTACTAATGTAAAAAAAAACTATGCGAGGCCGTAGACCGAGCGAGCCCATCCTCTTTTAGTTACGCTACCATAATACGCGAGACCGAAGGTCGAGCTCTGCGTAGGGCGAAGCCCGTAGCAGTGCCCCAAGGAATATTCTCTTACTTATGATAAAAACAACTATGCGAGGCCGTAGGCCGAGCGAGCCCAAGCTCTTTTAGTTACGCTACTAAAATAAGCGAGACCGAAGGTCGAGCCCTGCGCAGGGCGCAGCCCGGAGCAGTGCCCCAAGAATTATACATTCATTAATGAAAAAAAATAGTTTTTGAGGCCGCAGGCTGAGCGAGCCTACCCAAGCCGTCAAAACAACGCCGCGGAGGGCGAAGCCCGGAGCGGCTGGCGCCCCAAGGAGCCCCCACACAAAACCTAATCAACGAACCACAAAAAAGCCCACCGCGCCCGCCCACGCGGACTGTACAACCCAGAAAAGTAATTTCGCGAGGCCGCAGGCCGAGCTGCGTATCGCGAGGCCGCAGGCCGAGCTCCGCGTAGGGCGAAGCCCGGAGCGTCCAGCGTCGCAGACCTAGCTTGAGCACGCACGCGCGAAGAGCGTGCGGCGAAAGCTAGTCGTTTCATATGTAGATATTCCGTTTTATCCCGATTAATCCTGAGGCCGATTTTTCCCGCTTCCGTCTCCAGCACCTCGGCCATCCGCCTCACCTCCTCTGCTTGTCGCCCCAGCAGCGCCAGATCGTCGGCGTACCCAATCACCTTGTGTGTGCCCATCAACTCAACTCCCCCGTCGATGTCAAGAACTTTTCGGACGACGTATTCGAGTACTAAGTTGAAGAGCATAGGTGATAGTGCATCTCCTTGTTTAAGACCCGTGACGACCTCGAACTCATCCGTCAAGCCACCGCCCACTCTAACTCTCATTTTACTGATATTCGTAGCAGCTCTGACCATTCGGATTAGTTTGTCCGGTATATTGAAGACTCTGAGTATGTTAAAGAGCGATTCTCTGTCCACACTATCATAGGCCTTAGTGAAATCGACGAATAGTGAGTGTATGCTTTGAGCATACTCCCACTTCTTTTCCATCAGTATTTTTAGGAGGAAAATCTGGTCAACAGTGCTGCGATTTCTGCGAAAGCCACCTTGGTAGTCGCCGAGGATTTTTTCAGCAAAGGGTTCTAAGCGGCCCAGGAGAATATAAGAAAGAACTTTATAGGCTGTCGGTAATAGCGCAATCCCTCTGTAGTTGGAGCACTTCTTTCGGGATCCCTTCTTATGTATCGGGCAAATTACACCCATGTTCCATTCGGAGGGTTGTTTTTCCTTCTCCCAGATTTTGAGTATCAGCTCATAGAGTTTCGATTGCACTGGTCCTCCTCCATATTTCCACAGTTCTCCCGGTATGCCGTCAATTCCTGGGCACTTGTTGTTTTTAAGTCGCAGCACAGCGGCTCTCACCTCCTCAAAAGTCGGTGCATCCATTTCCTCCTCGTTATACTCTCTGGTCTCTATTACATTCACGATAGGTGGACAGTTAAGCAGATCTCGGAAGTAACGTCGCCATTCACTCCTTAGCTGTTCAGGGTCAGATATCAGGTCGCCATTACCATCTTCGAGCAATTGGACTGTTGGTTGATATGCCTTCTTTACTGATCTTAGCTCCATATAAAATTTTCGGCTCATATTAGTCTGTAATAGCCTTTCCATTTGTATTAGGTGGTTCTCAATGTACTCTCTCTTAGCGCGTTTTACTGTACTTCTGAACTTTTTCTTGGTCTCTGTGTATTTTTCCGCCCATTTACTGTGTTGTTCAGCCAGCACTTTGTATTTCTGTCTCTCTTCCATGTCTTTGTCACATTGAGAGTTCCACCATCTCCTCCTCTTGTTTCGTGGTTTTCTGCCCAAAACTTGCAGTCCAACGTCTTCTACTATGGTCTTTATTTCCTTCCATGACGCCTCCATATCATCCTGCACCACCAGCCCTTGGAATCTATTCTTTAACTCACATTTATACTGTCTTTGAATTTCTTTATCTTTTAATATTTCTGTATTAATTCGCTCTTGATCTAAAGTTTTCGGTACATTGGACAATTTAATTTTAGCTCTAAATTTAATTCCTAGCATGTAGTGGTCGCTATCGCAATCTGCTCCGCGGTAAGAACGGATGTCTTTTATGGTGTTGTGATGTCTCTTCTCTATCAACACGTGGTCAATCTGGTTGACTGTTACTCCATCTGCGGATTTCCATGTCCCCTTATAGATATCCTTGTGGGGAAACATAGTGCTTTTCACTACCATCGACTTAGAAGTTGCGAAAGTGATTACCCTGAGTCCGTTATCATTTGTAATTAAATGTTTGCTATGAGTCCCAATAGTCGGGGCAAATACCCTTTCTTGTCCTATCTTTGCATTAAAATCCCCGACTATGAGCTTTATGTCGTAGTTAGGGATTTGATCGTACGCCAATTCAAGGTCCTCATAGAAACGGTCCTTTTCATCTTCCTCAGCCAGTTCGGTTGGAGCATATACATTAACGATGGAGATATTGGTAAACCTGCTTTTGACCCTTAAGATGCACAGCCTGTCAGAGATAGGACTGAAACGAATCACGCTACCTACCAAAGTCTTTCTGACTATGAAACCTGTGCCATTTACGTGCCTACCATCGTCTTTTCCGCTGTAGAACAGTATTGCGCTATTATCTATGTTGGATTCCCCTTGCCCGGCCCATCTAACTTCTTGTAGTGCTGCAATGTCTATACTATATCTGTGCAACTCTTTGTTTAGTTGATAGACCGCGCCGGGTCTATATAAACTACGCACATTCCACGAGGCAAATCGGAGGTCCTTTAATCCACGCCGTGAGTCGTCATTGAAATCGGATCGTTTTATTCTCTGTGTCGGTTTCGTAACTGATTTTTTTTTCCGTGGGCGGGGCGTTAACCCTCCGCACAACCCCCAAAATGCCGGAGGACCACACCCTACTTTGGTCAGCGAGTCCATCGGACTTAACCAGTAGCTAGCTAGGCTGTACTACTGGCCGTTCCCCCATCCGCCACCCGTGTTATGTGCACTTGTGTTATAATTATCAGAACAACTACGTATCATGAAAGATAGATATGATAGATAGATGCCCAAAACCTATAGATTTAAGGGTACCGGAGCGTACGCGCGACGCATAGCAACGTTTGTGAATACCTGCGGCCGTTATTCTCATAAACTGACACATATAACAAACGAATACAACAAACAAAAAACAAGAAATAAAATAAATAAGTGTTTTACAACGTGCAAGGATATGGGCATGTGTGCAGCAGCAATGCAAAAAGGTAATGGCTCGAAAGAAAGAAAGAAAATATACCCACACTTAAATAAAGTTTGCCCGTCGGGGGAACGACCTCCACCCTATTAAGAGAGGTAGGGCATAGCGAACCTTCGCTCGAATTGAGCCGCCCGTCCGGAGAAGGACCTCCGTAGAACCACGACCCAGAGGTTATTTGGCTGCAGAATACCTCTGGGTCGTGGTTCTGCCCGGTGAGTAGGGTTTCCGGAGCTCGTGGGGGTTAGGGTTGGGCCGGCATGGCGGTGGCAACTGACAGGTAACTGACTAGTTACTTGTCCGTTGTCACAGCGACTTGGGCTTCTCTTTCGCTCCCATCAAGCGGAGGGAAGGCATTATGTCGAGCTACTATAAAAAAAATACAAATTTAAACACCCAAATATGGAAAACAATACAAATGCTAATCGTACAGATGTTTGTACAGGGTTATGATCGAGCCTACAACCCCTGGTTAAGAAGCCAGGGTTAAATATCAATTTTATTAAGCTAACGGAGTTGAAAAACGAATGTTAGTAAAAAACATCATCTTTTTTATACAAAATTAATTTAGCCATACAAATCTACGCAAGTAAATTGTTACACTCCAAAAGCTTACACTTTGTCAGCGGATCTTGTACCAGTAAATGAGTACGGTGTTTACGTAATAGAGGTCTGGTAGCCGTAATTGATTCTGAATTAATCCGGCCAGTGATAAATGAGAATTTAAAATGGAACAGGGATGCTTGTGTGCCTCAAATTAAGTTTCGCCGCTCAACTGCGCAAGATGGGCTTAAAAGCTTAACGTTACTGTAAATAATTGTAAGGTGTGGGAGGTCTCTAAGTACTAATATAGTAGTAATAGTAAGTAATCATCATCAGCCTATTGCAGTCCACTGTGGTGGATCCACAATCGCCACCCTGGGCAGGCAGGTAGGCGATCGCAGGACGTAGCTTCTCGTTCCGATGACGCTGCTGCCCATCGTCGGTCTGTGGTATTTAGCTACACCTTCAATTGTGATGGTTATAACAGTCGGTTGCCAGTGCTTCGTTTGATATTCGCCAGGATGCACCACGGGCTAGTGAGGTTGGCTTGGAGCGAAAAGATGATAGGCCGCTCCCTTACATTCCTCTAAGTTTAATAATCTGCTATACTTCGGCTTCGTTTTTTTTACATTCTACCATCGTTCTATTTAATTTGACGGTCCAATACGTTCAGAACTGTTCGTTTTCAGCGTTCATTTCTACCACGGACTTCAAACTCGAGAACGACCTCCAAGTCGCAGGTTTCCTGATTTCTACGACATTTTGTTCTCTTTAAACGTAGAGAGCTTATTCCTCATAGTCGGTATGGCTGTGCCTCTGGCATTACTGATGTCCACGGGCGGCGGTTACTGTTTAATATAGACAGATCGCTTGCTTGTCTGCCAATAACAGCAATAAAAAAAACATTGGAAAAACAAAATTTTGGGATTTTTATTGTGCACTCTAAATCAATCCAAATTAACTAGTCCTTCTGAAAAGTTGGCACTGTAAATTATTTTAAGAAGAAGAATTTGCAAACCCAGTCCCGAACTTTAAAATAATTCGACTGGGGTTGACACGACAAAATATAAAAGGGCATGGCGATGCACAGAGGCCCGGGACCGATCGAAGTGGCGAGTATTGGGAGAGGCCTATGTCCAGCAGTGGACTGATGTGGGCTGATGATGATGATGATGATGGCAATACACATCATCATCAGCCTATCTCAGTCCACTACTTAACAAGGCCTCTGCCGTTGATCGCCACCTTAGTCGTGGCATTGTTCAATAATATTCAATTCTAATTTCTTATCCACATCCTATTTTAGTTGTTAACTGTAGATACACTAACAATATCACCACATTTTCAGCCATTAACGTGGAAACTCCATCTTACCACCACACCAAAATGGAAGCTTTCAACCGCATGCACTGAGTAATTTTCGAAATATCCAATTTGGCTAGCGAGTGATTAATACTAACAGTAGGTACCTTGTTGGCCGAACGAAGCATAGGTACTATCTCTAATATTATTGACTGAATTTCGGCCACAGGGTACATACTGAGGGAATATCAGAAAACGTGCAGCAGCGTCTACCTAAAAGTATGTACTGCGAGTAGTATAGGACGCCCTTAGATTGCGCAAGATAGCTGGCAAATGCATGATGCGAAAATCCGAAGATCCAGTCAAGTAGCGAACAATTGGAAAGGCTTATGTCCAGCAGTGGACTGCGAGAGGCTGATCATGGTTATGATCATTATCATCAGCCTATTGCAGTCCACTGCTGGACATAGGCCTCTCCGGTTGTTCGCCACTTACTACAAACATCTGGAGGATATACCCATAACCGCCACGCTGGCCAGGCGGGTTGCCAATCGCAGTGCGTAGCTTATCACTCCGATGACACTGCTGCCCGTCATCGGACTGTGGTATTTAGTTACGCCTTCAATCGTTATGGTTATACCGCCACCAGTCGGTTGCCAGCGCCTCGTTTGTTATTCGGCAGGATTAACCACGGGCAGGTGAGGTTGGCTTGGAGCGAAATGATGATAAGCCGCTCCCTTACATCCTGATGATGATTATATTTACCCTTATTGTATAGTACTTACTGTCGTATAATACCATTGCATCACTGGTATTGGCGGAACCTATAATGATATGATGTCAAAATATGTAACAGAATAATAAAAATGTACAAGATACGAATACAAATATGGCAATGAATAAATACATTAAGGAATAGCGTACTGACATGAGAATATGCGCATAATTTATTGACAAGATTAATGGTAATATTTTATGGGAAGGTCACGGACGGGAATAGGGAAAAGTTAACAGAAACACCTGTCATTATTCCCGACATAACCATGGCATATGGGATCCCCCATAATTATCCCCCATATAGTTTTGTTATATACTGCGATGCAGGTCAGTTAGCTTAGTGAAGTATCTCATCATCATCATCATCAACATCAGCCTATCGCAATCCACTGCTGGACATAGGCCTCTCCAGTTGTTTGCCACTTGGCGCAAACATCTGGAGTATATACCCATAATCGCCACGCTTGTTCGCGAACGGAGGGCGTAGCTCCTCGCTCCGGTGACGGTGCTGTCCGTCAACTGCCTGTGGTATTTAGCTACGCGTTCAATCGTGTTGGTTATACCGCCACCAATCGATTCACAGATACTCGTTTGTTGTTCGGCAGGATGCACCACGGGCAGGTGAGGGATGGTTTGGAGGGAAAAGATGATAAGTCGCTCCCTTACATCCCGTTTAATTACTTTTTAACAATAAAATAGAGCTACATTGAAACCCGCTCACAAGACCTCTTACAAAACTGTCGGTATTCCTCACTGCATTCCATAACACAAACTCTTTGCAACTAAGAGTATTCTAAAACACACTTTGTAGCCGCATCCTTGATCAAGCGCGCCGGAGGGTCTTGTTTCCAACAAACCCTGAACTATTGTCCTCTTTGTTAATTACCGACCACTCCGACAGGAACTCAAAGCAAGTTCAGCAAAAAGCATCCGAGACACAGTGGAGTTGGGACAGTGAGGGAAGTGCACATTTATATAGCTTTGTAGAGTTGTTTTTATTCTAAACTAACTGGCCAGACGCGACTTCGTTTACGTTGTACATATACGAGTACTACCTATAACGACATGCCTACCCTATAACTTACCCTTTTTTGTCCACGTAAGAACCCTTTCGTACTTCCAGGAATATTGTAAAAAAGTCCGTCTTTTAGATTGTTCAAAAATAAAAGACACGTATTCGACAAAGATATAACGCCCGTTAAAATTACGCGTGACGTCAAAGAGTGGAACCTTTTTCTCACTTAGTGACGTCAAAAACTCCCACTCCTAAATTTTGATGCCTTGTATCTTTGTTATTTTTTGTTTAAATGAAAAAAGGGCAAAATACGTGTCCAATACATTTTTATAATCTAAAATACGCACTAAATAATATAGATAGATAGAAACTCTTTATTGCACAAAAACGCAGACATTACAGGAAAACACATTACAAACAACACAAAGTTCAATCTAGGCGGTCTGATCGTTTATAGCGATCTCTTCCAGACAACCTTCAGGTAGAGGATACCAGATTGACTAAAGAAACAAAGAAAATAATGTAATTATTTTGACCCTGGAAACACCCCTATTGTACATAGTTCTCTTACTTACTGTTCTTAACTGTACGTTTATTGAGGAAACAGCTGTAAACTTGTTGTAACGAGGAACAGAGCTCATACTTATAAAAGCATTGTTTGACTAGTACTTGTTGAAGTTGGTAATCTATAGATTACGCTAGCGTACTTGGTTACTTGAAATATTATGGTACTTTAATGTTATAGGTATGGTGAAAATAATATGAACTATATTTTTTTTTGCAGGAATGGGCTCTATAAACGATATCTAATGCCCAGAAATTCGATAGTGATTAAAGAGTCATCTTGTATGTATGTCACTCAGACGCCGAAACGTCCTTATCAATCTAATAGTAATTTCACATTACCTTGGAAAAATACCTTCTGCACCAATAAATGTTCATTGCAACCAATAAACATCGATGGCCTCAAATCTATTAAGGCGGAGTTGTAGAGGCAGCGAGCGAGGGCGGTAGTTTGTTTGTTTACTTTCAATTTGTGTTGCGCCGCCATTTTGAATTAAATAAGGAGCTTAACGCCTCCGCCTGGCAGAGGGCGCTAGTGAGGTGATGGCACTTTTTAATGTATTTCTTATTGGTATTCTTGATTACTGAACCAAATGAAGGTCGCGCTTTGAAGGATGTTAGGGAGCGGCCTGTCATTATTTCGCTCCAAGCCTACCTCACCTGCCCGTGGTGCATTTTTTTTATAGTAGCTCGGCGTAATGGCTTCCCTTCGCCGGATGGAAAGATAAGCCTAAGTCACTGTGACAACGGGCAAGTAACTAGTCAGTCACCTATCAGTTGCCACCGTCATGCCGGCCCAACCCCAACCCCTCACGAGCTCCGGACACCCTACTCACCGGCAGGAACACGACCCGGAGATCATTTGGCTGCGGTATTCTATAGGGTGGAGGTCCTTCCCCGGACGGGCAGCTCAATTCGAGCGAAGATTCTCTAATGCCCTACCTCTCTTAATGCATCCTGTCGAAAATTTATTATTATTATAAGAAACGTGGAGCTGGCAATCCGGATGGCGGGTTAACCATCACAATTGAAGGCGTAGCTAAGTGCCACCGGCCGATGACAGGCAGCAGCGTCACCAGAGCGAGAAGCTACGCCTTGCTGTCGCCAACCCGCCTGCCAGTGTGGCGAATATGGGTATATCCTCCAGATGTTTGCTCTAAGTGGCGAACAACTGGAGAGGCCTATGTCCAGCTGTGGACTGCAATAGGATGATGATATCAAATTGAGCGTAAAACTTAACTAAGTATTTGATAGTTATGCATATGTTACCGATGGTGAATGTAGCTTGCCAATTTTGGTAGAATTTTTGAAATCGGCATGGTAGTGTTGGAGTTTTATTTTTTTTTTTTTATTGTGGCTCGACATAATGGCTTCCCTACGCCTGATGGAAAGCGAAAGAGAAACCCAAGTCGCTGTGACAACGGGCAAGTAACTGGTCAGTTACCTGTCAGTTGCCACCGCCATGTCGGCCCAACCCTAACCCCCCACGAGCTCCGGAAACCCTACTCACCGGCAGAAACACGACCCAGAGGTCATTTGACTGCGGTATTCTATAGGGTGGAGTGGAGGTCCTTCCCCGGACGGGCAGCTCAATACGAGCGAAGATTCGCTATGCCCTACCTCTCTTAAAACACGTCTATACAGTGTAGATATGTAATGTAAACATTTGTAATTCGTATGAGACTGATACCAATGTGAATAGTCTCCTAAATAAAAAAGTAAGGATAATTCGTACATTATTATACACCTCACCGTTAATACGAAAATTAAGGCAGCTTAAACAAACATAAATCAAATCGTAAAAACTTCTCTCGCCCAGCTTCGCGTTTGCATGAAAAATTCCACGCTCATTAACAACGTGAAGATTCTCATCACGTCTCATACTATACGCTTAACCCTTCCCTGCGCACTACGAACTTTTAGCGCCCACCGCGTCGCCCTTATTAAAAAGGGGTTACGACGCGGATTCCGATACATTCATATGTGGAATTTATTTTTGCGCCGCCGGTGTAAGTTTGCCCCAGCGACGCCGGGGGCTGCACAAAATTTCCATTTTCCACGCGATTTACCACAAATTAATGTCCCGAAACCGTCGGCGCCTCGCCAATTTATGAGCGGATTTGCATCTAACCGACTTAGGGTTAAGTTTTTCTCGGTCGGGCGCTGATTGCGATATATTAACAGGGTTAACGGCGGATGTATGGGAGTAGGATGGGGTATTGGCGACTTGTCTTAATTAGCGGTTTAGTTGCGTGATTGGATAGTTTAATCAGGGGTATCGTTGAAGGGTTAAAATGTTTTGGTAGCTGTTTTGCTTATTAATGCGATATTGCGTGATACTTTGCACTGCTCGTTTCCATGAAATTTAAGCCTTTTTTAATTTAATGTTATATCCACTTTTTAATACTAAAGGAATAAGGATGAATCTGTACATATAAAATACCAGAGCCAAAACTCTATTTACTAATAAAATTCAATAAAAATAGACAAAAGAGATAAAAATAGACTTATCCTTCCCTTAACTTTATAAAATACCATAAAGAAGTATGATTATGAATGATTGATAACTTTCGAAATGTAGGGAGAAAATTTTTCCAAGCAAAATAATTGTTTCTAAGAACTATTTAGGAAGGAACCTGTAACATGTCTCGTCGTATATTTTCAGACTATTTCATCGAAAAATTGATAAGGATGGATAATATTCTTCAAGAGTCTCTAAGTTGTCAATAAGATAGCAGTAAGTTTTTCTTTTGATATCAGTATCACTATGATAACTATGACTAATGATGACTTGACCTCGCTACATTACATGATCAGTGATGTAGCGAGAAAAATAGTTTGGGTGTAGTTCTGCCCTCCCGGCACGACATTACTGATCACTGTGCTTGTCCACGTCTTCCTTGAGGCCCCTAACCGGAGCACAAGGGACCCCTACCCCTTTCCCAGCGAGAACGACCCAAAGGCCCTTTTAGTCGCTTCTTACAACAGACACGGATACCACGGTAGTATTGTAAGTGTGCAGTCTTCTTAGGTTCAGGGGTGTAAGGGAGCGACCTATCACCTTTTCGCTCCAAGCCAACCTCACCTGCCCGTGGTGCATCCTGTCGAATAACAAACAAGGCGCTGGCAACCGACTGGTGGCGGTATAGCCATCACAATTGAAGGCGTAGCTAAATACCACAGATCGATGACGAGCAGCAGCGTTACCGGAGCGAGAAGCTACGCCTGCGATCGCCGACCCGCCTGCCCAGCGTGGCGGTTATGGGTTCGCTATCTTCTTCTCTTCTTCGTCGATGTCACTCTTCTCAGAGTGGTCGTGGTCGTCATTTCAGGCGTTGGTGGCCAGCTTCACAACGCGCCGCCATTCCTCTCTCACAGCCGCCTTCCTCGTGCATTCGAGTAGAGACGACGAGCCCCTTACGGTTGCCTTTATGTTTCGTTGTTATGTTCGTTTGTTATGTATGGGTATGTATTCATTATGGGTCCGCTATATGTTTGCCTTAAGTGGCGAACAACCGGAGAGGCCTATGTTCAGCAGTGGACTGCAGTAGGCTGATGATTATGATCAGTCTTCTTCCTTTTCCTGAAATTGAACCATAAGACCAGCGAATTAGGTATAATTGACGTTAACTTCAAACATAACACCATCAGCCTAGACAAACAGAATCACAGTCAAAACCAGTTACAGATAATACCAAAAGTAAATCCGCTTTGTTTGTAAATAACACAGGTAATGAATTAATCGCGACGCGAGGTGCCGCGATACGGCTCAGGGAAGGCTCATCCAGGGATTATTGTGTTTATATCTGGCGTTAGGGAGAAGATAAGTCAAGTAAGATTTAGCCAAAGCTGCCGAGGTAACGTGGTTAAGATGTCTGCGTGGCGATAGTGTGCGCTAGAAGAGACTTTATATTTAATTAAAAAAAAAATATGCCCCACCCGACAACACGACATCATCCTCCCCCCTCCCGCGCCACATACCTCGTAAGCCGCAGACGCGCCAGGCCGCGCGGGAGGGTTTCCTGAACAAGGAGTTAAAAGCACCCGGGACATACATAGCCCCGGAGAAGAAGCCCGGGCAGAGATCCAACGATCGAGGCCCGCACCCGAGCCCCGCAGAAGCGGAACTCAAGACCCAGAGACTGCTAGATGAGACTAAGAAACATCTACTAATATCTTGCGTCACCGGAGCGAGAAGCTACGCCCTGCGATCGCCAATCCGCGTTTTTTTTCAACCGGTGAAAATGCTTTTAGGCATACCCGCCGGGGGAGCGGAGGGTTATGTGGGACTCATCCCGCCTCGGAAAGAAAGTGAGACGAGAAATACCCACTAAAAACACCGGTCCCTACGTCGCGCGCACAATGAGTGGTGCATGATGGGACCTTTAGACCAAGACTGCCATGAAACCCAACCCGCCTGCCCAGCGTGGCGATGATGGGTATATTTTATATCCTTCACATGTTTGCCCGTGTGGTGGGCTGGTGGTGTGGCGAACTGTGTGGACTAAGCCGAAGCTTGTACTATGGGTAATATGTTGATTAATTGGATTATTAAGTCCTGAATTGTATAATGATGACTATGATTTGTCATTTAATAACCCAAGACATGCCACGCTGGGCCACACAGCGCCACCTAGCCCCAAACTAAGCCGAAGCTTGTACTATGGGTACTAGACAACTGATAATGACTGAATTATTTAACAGACTACAAGAGAATATTAAAATAGAGACTAACAAGTAATTTGATGTTTAAATTTCGGGCTAGGACAAAAATTGTTACCGGGTTTTTTTTTTCAAATGTTGAAAATAGGATAAAAATGTTCATAAATTTAATTGTAAAGTACCAACCTTAACAGTAGGTACGCTTCGCTCATCTTTACATCTCTGATAAAGCGGCTTAAGTTTCAGAGGTGTAAGTTTGTACAAATAATTAGACCTGAAAAGGGTGGGCAGAAAAGGGAACTTGGTAATTAATGCATACGGGACCCGTCGTGGTGTGACGAATGGGCGCTTTAACGAAATTAGACCAACTTAACGGTTAAGCGTAATTTAATTCGGTCAAATTAGGTAGCGCCCTCAAAGGACTGGAGAGGTTTTATTTTGAAATGGATTCCTCGCGATCTCGCCTTCGTAAAGGTGTTTTCTGATTAGGGAAATTCTTCATTTATTTGACTGCAACTTGTAGGGTGTCCGGAGCTCGTGGGGGGTTAGGGTTGGGCCGGCATGGCAGTGGCAACTGACAGGTAACTGACCAGTTACTTGCCAGTTGTCACAGCGATTTGGGCCTCTCTTTCGCTTTCCATCAGGCGTAGGGAAGCCATAATGTCGAGCCACTATAAAAAAAAAAATTGGAAATGGTTTGGGTGATCGGAATGGATTGGATTTCGGGATTTAGAATAGGACAGCCCCGTATAGAGTCAGGTCACTAGATTGGGGGCATAAGATGCCCCTCCCAGTCTTTTGGGTGAGAATAACCTGGAAAAAGATCCTATTTTCTCTGAGGAAAATGCGTGTAGTGGCGGTAAAAAGACCAATCCCTAGTACAAATCAAGAGAAAGCATTAGCAAAGTAGATAGTTGGTTTAAATTAAAAAGGGAATTTGAAAAATAGAATTCCGTGGCTTCAATAAATAAATATCAGATAACGCCCCACATACGTATTAATCCGATCCCAAAATAAGTAGCTCAGTACTTTTATTATGGAAACCTGAGCAATGAAAGACCACAAATTGATACTAAATATAAATTAACATCCATTCAAAAAGCCCTATTTATAAATGAACCAGGCCAATTTATCTGACAAAATTGCGACCTAAACCTGAAACCCTACTTCACCTACTTCCACAAACGAATCAGTTCACAAAACGACCCGACCTAATTAAATTACAATATTAAACACCAGTACTCGTGTGTAAATGGAACCGCAAGAAGATCCAGGTGGTTCAATTAAAATTCCATTGTATCGAGTTCGGGAACGGAACGAGCGTTCCCAAGCCGCCTGGGAACGAAACAGCTTCTCGAGGAACGGAATGGGAATGGAATTAATCGCTCATCTATTCCAGGAAGCGGGAATTAATTCTTAATCCGGTTCTAATGTGCTGAGTGTCTGTCTTGTTAAAAGTGGGAAGTGGAATTTTCGCGGTTTGCGGCTTGGTTTGAAGTTGATATTAGACAGTCATACATTTGTTATATGTACATAACAAATATTTATTTATTTCTAAAATAAAATTACTAACAGTACAAGATTCCTCAATGCCAATGAAATAATTATGTGTCCAATTCACACTTACTCTATTGGTCATATATCTTTATAAGGTAAACGCTCCTATTACGGAGGTATTTCGCAACATTCGAAACTAAGAGACAAAAATAAGCATTTGTAAGTATTTCTAAATGTGCAAAACCACTTCATCGTCAAAAGTGGTTATTATATTTTGTAATTCTATGGATTTTGTGTTTCTTTTATTGTTAGTTTTTTTTTTAAAAATATTTAAATAGCCGAGTCGAATGTTCCTAATTCGGAGGTATAATTTCGGTCAGTGCCTATTACGGCTGTAAACGGTTCCTAATTCGGAGGGTCAGAAACAAATAATGTTACGTACATTAAATAATATAAAATATGTGTTAGTAAAGTAAATTGTATGTAAGGGATGTAAGGGAGCGACCTACCACCTTATCGTTCCAAGCCATCCTCACCTCCCCGTGGTGCATCCTGCCGAACATCAAACGAGGCTCTGGCAAACCGACTGGTGGCGGTTAAACCATCACGATAGAAGGCATAGCTAAAAATCACAGGCCGATGACGGGCAGTAGCGTCACCGGAGCAAGAAGCTACGCCCTGCGATCGCCAACCCGCCTGCCCAGCGTGGCGATTATGGGTATGTCCTCCAGAAGTTTGCTTTAGATGGCGAACAACTGGGGGGCCTATGTTCAGCAGTGGACTGCAATAGGCTGATGATGGTGATGAAAGTAAATTGTAAGATTTTCATTCATTGATTTGATAACATTGATTCTCTTTTAATAAAATTTGCAAATATAGCAGGGATGTATGAATCACTTGAATTTTCCTTATTCTCCAGAACCTAGCACCCTCTAAATTCTAACAGTGGCGTATTAAAAAAAGATCTCGTTGAAACGAATTATTATTACTATATACAATAAACTACTCGTAGTAAGTATAAATGTTACATTTTTGGAAAATAGATTTTAGGTATACCCTGGTTCAAAGGTCAAAAGTAATAATATTTTTTCTAGATACCTAATACAACTTTGGTTTTGATGCAATACTTAACACAACTGTACTATTCTCCATACTATGATGGGCATTCTTCTCTTTAAATAACATTATTTACATACATTGTTAAGTTTTTATCGCTTTTGGTTTTATTAAATAAGAATCCATAAAACATTATAGAAAACTTTTTATTTATTAACTGAACCCTAAAACTTGAAATTTTATATTTTATGAATAGCGCCATAATAGGAACCCATATAACCTAATACGGAGTTACCTGAAAATAACTACCACCGTAATAGGAACACTACTCGTGTTATAATGTTCCTAATTCTGACCCATCAAAATTTCGATAAACAAAAGAGTGTAAATGCATAATCACACGATAACAGTTTTTTGGCTCAGTGTGTTAAATTTTAGTCAACAGTTATACAAAATAAACGATTTGTGATCAATTAAAATACAGCTTTTTATTTTACCGCTTCTAAGAAACCAACATTTTATGCTCAACAATTTTCATATTTAACTAGATTTCTAAGAAAGATAGCATACCGCAGAATATGGTCCTTAATTTAAGAGATTAATGATTATTTCAATAAAACTTGGAACCAATTCAATAAGTTAATAAATTAAAAGTTATAAACAATTAAACATGTCCAGTATATTTCCTAACTCGGAGGTATACCACCCTATTAGGATCAACCTATAAAATTTGTATCCTTTTACGGTGGTATTTTGTTTCTTATTTTTTTGGGTAAAAATGAGTTTAAAATATGAATTAAGCTATTTAAATAGCTGCTGTAATAGTAGGAAAATGCAATAAATAACACACAAACGAACTTGAACGGGTTATTAATACGAAAAACTTAGTTTATAAATATTGGTGTACTTTCATTTGATGTTGCGCGTTTGTATGAAAACCTCTCTCACATCGATGTCGTTACACTAATTGATTGATTTTGTTGTGTTGTATATGTGCTATACTTGCAAAATTCGGTCAACTGATGAAGGAATAGATTTGGTTAAATAGTATACATTTTGGTGCACTTATACTGAATAAAATAGGAATAAAACTCGAAAATAGAAATACCACCATATACCAATAGTAATAGGAACCGATTTTGACTACCTCCGTGATAGGGACACTTACCTTACTAATCTAAATACGTCCTTTATCTTTGATTTCAAATACTCTTATTTTTTCGTTTTTAGCGCAATTATTATGAAAAATGCGGCCACGTTTCCATTTTGCTTGAAGATGTATGTAAGAGAGCGGCCTATCATTATTTCGCTCCGAGCCAACCTCACCTGCCCGTGGTGCATCCTGCCGAATAACAAACGAGGCGCTGGCAACCGACAGATGGCGGTATAACCACAATTGAAGGTGTAGCTAAATACCACAGACATTTGCTTCATGCCACAGACCGATGACGGGCAGCAGCGTCACCGGAGCGAGAAGCTACGCCCTGCGATCACCAACCCGCTTGCCAAGCGTGGGTATATCCTCCAGACGTTTGCTTTAAGTGATGAACACCTGGAGAGACCTATGTCTAACAGTGGATTGCAATAGGCTGATGATGATGAATAAAGAATAATGTCTGTACATAAGATGTGAACAAAATGGTATTCAATCACAGCTGTCTGAATGTGACCCAAAACTATCTAGTTCTTTAGTGACCCAGACCTTTATAATAATTATTTAATCCCTGCTGGAGAGGTGTTGGCTTACAGCCAGGTGATAATGCTTAATTACCACTTATCTCAAGCGTGTCTCGTCCATCGTATAACTGTGATCATTGTTAGGGTTTTGTCCTTTTTTATACTAACGACTTATTTCTCTTCTGTAAATTCATGGTAGAAAAAAAAACGCAGAGTTTATTGCCCAAATTTATAGTTAGTTAGTTTCATACTGGACATAGGCCTCTCCAGTTGTTCGCCACTTAGGGCAAGCATCTGCAGGATATACCCATAATCACGACGCTGGGCGGGAGATTTCGCGATCGTAGGGCGTAGCTTTTCGCTCCGATGACGCTGCTGCCCATCATCGGCCTGTGGTATTTAGCTACGCCTCGAATTGTGATGGTTATACCGCCACCAGTCGGTTGCCAGCGCCTCGTTTGTTATTCGGCAGGATGCACGACGGACAGGTGAGGTTGGCCTGGAGCGAAAAGATGATAGGTCGCTCCCTTACATACCGTATTTGAATTGTAAATTTTGCTAAAGTTGGCTTTTGAGAGATATTTAAGTCTGGTTAGTTTATAACTTCAACAGTAATACAAAACAGATCGACATCGGCAGAATTCTGCATCTCTTTTGAACTAGGACGCGAGGGCGGATGCGACACGAGTGATTAATTACGTCACTAAGCGTTCCGGAACACTGTTTTGTTTTTGTGTTTGCCAATTGGCGCCACTGTCTGGCGTCTTGTCAGTGCACTGTCAGTGCAAGAAAATTATCGTTGTTTATTAGACGTTAGGACCTTAAACTTCTTTAACGCATTGTATAGAAACTATTTGAAATATCTTTTATTTTTGTTTGTGCTAATTTATCCATTTCTTCTAAATAGAATTTCTATATAGTCTTATTGCCGTATCTCTACTCTTCCGGTGGTAAAACAGGGCTGGTGGAATAAAGTTCAGTTTACACTCGCTCTCCTCAACATGTAACCGATAGAAGACTTTTCGACATTGATCAAGGCTTTGTGGTTTCGCGCCAATAAGCAAGTCGTTGCTGATAAGCCACTTGGCCCCTTCTTTGTAGTCTTTTACATATCCGAACTTGCAGTTGATACAAATTGAGCAACTGTTCCTTCAGCCTAAGTTGGGACCAACAGCTACTCATTTACTTTACAAAAAAAAAACACCACAATATATCACCGTCGCAAAAATTAAAACCCAACTCATCTACTCTCCCATTTCCCAGAGGCTCATTCGTAAAATTATCAATAAATCCGAAGAATTCCTTAATACCCAATTTTCAAAAGAGCCCAATCCGTGTTGCTGCTGCGAGTATTAATTCCCGCTGAATTAATTCTTAATCCGACCCAAATGAGTTCCGACCGACTGATTGTCGGGCACTTACCGTGGCGGTCGGTATTATTGGGAGATAAATTTCAGAATGTTAATTCAGTTCGGTATAAAAAGCTTATTAATGCCAGGATTCTCGACCACAGCAGTCAACTGGCAAAAAGTAGTCTTCTTCTCTTCTAAATTTAAATCTTGGCGCTAGCCAAGTGAGCAATAGATTTTTTTTAATATATAGGTCTAAATAAGTGGTTTCGAAACGTCGGTATTATTGGGAATTAAATTTCAGATTTTTTTGGTATAAAAAGCTTATTTCATTAATAACGCTCTGCTAGAATTCTGGACCACAACGGTTAATTTGAAAGGGCGAGGGATGTTTTAGTGTACAAAAGAGTTCTGAAAAAAAAAGATGTTCTTTATATTTCTTTACTCTTGCTGATTGTAGCTAAATACTACAGGCCGATGACGGGCAGCAGCGTCACCGGAGCGAAGAGCTACGCCCTGCAATCGTCTTTGCCTGCCCAGATTGGCAATTATGTGTAATTCTTTCAGATGTTTGACGAAAGTGGCGAACAATTGGAGAGGCCTATGTCCAGTCGTGGACTTACCTTGTAGACTTAGCCTGGGATCTCTTAATCTGACACTAAAACTTATCACCAACCATCATTAGGTTAACCATCTATAGGTTACAATATTAAACACCTCCGAACTTACACTTACTTATAGAATCCTAAGTCACACTACATTTCTTTTCATAATTTTGTATTCGTATTTCGTCCTATCCTACATTTAATTCCACTTATGTTTTAGGAAAACTACTTTAACCCATCTTTTATTACTAACTGCTCAAATAACATTAGTGAATAATTACAGTGGCTGGCAAAAATAACGCTCCAGTTTGTATAAAAAGAAAGTACGAAATTGTACTAGCTTAGGTTAAAGCTTACGTTTTGTTTTATTTTTATTTATAAAAGTGCTCGAATTTGTCCGCCACCGTATTTTCCTTGCTTCAGTTTTTGTGTGTTCATAGTAACTTAACATTTTCTCAGAGTTAAAGGTATTATCTAACTTAGTATAATTTAGCAACAAAATATTATGTTTGTGATAGTGATAGGTAAATATATTATGCAATAAGGAATTAAAATAACTTTTTAAGTATTATTTTAAATCCATGTCAGACAGATACAAAATAATTGTCGAAGAAATTCTTTAACCCAAGTTATGAAGCTTAGAAGTAATAGCAGCCCGCTCCTCGCTTCACTTCGGATAAATCAATTATTTCAGCTAAACATTTCATACATTATTGGTGTTTCAGGAAGGTTCTTTCATATTTATACCAATTAATATAACCTCTATGTATTACTTATGGTGTACTTTTCCAATGGTCAAAGAATTTTTGAAATTAATATTATGCTCAATTTAAAATTTCATCCTTATCATTTCATCCCTATCTTCTTCTTAATCATATTGATAGTTGAGAGTCTTCCACAGTGCGTTTTGCGCGCAATTTTCTGCCACGTGCAATGATTCTATAGATTCTGCGACATACTACGATAACACACATTTGACTCTTCTGGTGTCGCGGTGTCCATGGGCTGAAGTGGTCACTTATCATCAGATGACCTTTTCAACTATTTTTACTTTACTTAAGGCAAGAATTTCTTTTTTTGATGGACTACTATTCTTGCTCGCCAGTATTCTAACGGGTCTTACAACGCTGGTCACACTTACCTGCAGGCGGAGCGTCGCCAATTAGCGCGGACGCCTCCGCTAAAACGCCGGAATTAAAGGGGAAGGCTTAAAAATGTTTTAGAGAAAACCGCAAGATGTGGACAGAGCCGTATTCGAGGGTGGGCTTCAGTGTTCCCGGAGTCGGAGGGGTAAATTGTTTTTAATGAACGTAGGTTTTAGGAGAGGTAGGGTATAGCAAAACTTCTAGAATACCGCAGCCAAATCACCTTCGGGTCGTGTTTCTGCCGGTCAGTAGGGTCTCCGAAGCTTATGGGGGAGTGCTGTATCAGCAGCCGGGGGTTAGGGTTAGGTCGGCATGGCGATGACTGACAACAGGTAACTGACCAGTTACTTGCCCGTTGTCACATGAACTTGGTCTTCTTTTTCGCTTTTCATCAGGCGTAGGGAAACCATCATGTCGTGATTTAAAAAAAGTACTTGAAAAGTATTTAAAAATGGTAATGATCGTAGTTTGAATTTTAAAATCACTATTGATTTAGTTGGTAAAATATATCACATCATTCAATTTACACAAAATCGAAACAATTTTAATTCGTTCATGATTTAAAAGACTCCTGTACAAATCGTCCACCGGTTCAGAAACCAGTATTCTACCGTGAAGAAACCGGCAAGGAACTCGTGTAGCTACTTTTTTTTAATTTAGTGCTCGCTATAAAAAGTATTTAACATAGGTTTTATACAAAGTGCGGCTTTCTGAGACTACAAAATAATTAGCAATTAGGTTTTAAGAGAGGTAGGGCATTGCGAATCTTCGCTCGTATTGAGCTGCCCGTCCGGGGAAGGACGTCCACCCTATAGAATACCGCAGCCAAATGACCTCCGGGTCGTGTTTCTGCTGGTGAGTAGGGTCTCCGGAGCTCTGACAGCGGTGGCAACTGACAGGTAACTAACAAGTTACTTGCCAGTTGTCCCAGCGACTTGGGCTTCTCCTTGGCTTTCCATAAGGTGTAGGGAAGCCTTTATTTTTTATTTAATTTTTTATTTTATTTTTATTTATTTATTATGTCGAACTACTATAAAAAAAATGAGTACAAACCAAACTAAATGTGGTAACTTATGACAAGCGGGTTGCCTGGTGACTAAGACAATTTTCATAGGGGAAAGCAGTGGACGTTTGTCTGATGATGATGATGATGATGACATGAACAGATAACGGGTAATCAGAAGCAGACTAGTATCAAAACGGGACTCACTGAAAACCAGCACCGTGGCTTCTACGGGGGCCACGGCCTAATGCTGAGTGCCCTTTTATTTTGGACGTCGCAACGGCCGTGTCCGGTCTAATTGTTATGTGTATTATGTTTGTGTGTTTATCTTTGTTTGTGTTTAAGTGTTATTTGTGCGCCTATCTTTGTATGTGTTTAAGTGTAATTTGTATATCGTGTTGTGATGTCCAAAAATAATAAACATTTCTTATTCTTATTCTTTCTTATTCAAAATAATGTGAAAACCCTCTGAATGCATCTCTGTAAAATATATAAGGCAAAAACAGCCCTTAAGGGCTCAATCCTGGTCCCAGGGAGAGGCGAATTCGGCAAACGGGGTATTTTGTGATGTAACAAGCTTTTGTTTTCCACAAAAACACTTTCTATCTGAATATCCGCGGGCTATTTTTTTACCCTTTTAAAATGTGTCGACGAAAACTTCTGACAACGTCTGAATTTTTGGACAGTTTTCAATGTATTTAATTTCAATCTGCTCTTCTTTTTTTGCTAATGAATTGTAATCTCGTTACAGGTCCTTATTTTACGATAATGGATAGCATTTTAATACAAAAACAAAGGAAGGCTTAACTTCTTTTATTTTATGCTTTTCATTGAATTTCCACGTTAACAATACACCAGTCTTTTTCGTAACGATAGCAATAATGAAAATGAAAATATTTGAAAAATTAAAATGTTCATTTATTAACAAGACTTTTTACGAATTATGCGAACTTCCAATTTATGTATCACCAAAATATTTTAAGGTGCACGCGAAATTCAAAAGTGTATCGGAACAAACATAGTAACGATATTCACTAAAAAGTTACCAGGAATGGTTTTATTCCGTTCGTTCTTCCCGAAAAATCCTAACAAAAACGAGTATTTTTACTCTCATTTCTGCACTATTTTGTACACGGAAATACGGTTACGTGGAAAATTGTAAAGGTGTTACGAGAACCGATAATATTGACAGAAAAATATGAGTACGTACCTCATAGAGAAATGTGGCACGAATTAAAGGAAGGTAGGCCACCTTCAGCAGTGAACAGACCAGGGTTGGTGACTGATTGTTGTACAATAAAAATACATTGTTTATTATTTTATAATCATCATCATCCTCACCAGACTATCGCAGTCCAATGCTGGACCTATGTCTCTCCAGTTGTTCACCTCTTTGGCCAAACATTTGGAGGAATTACCCATAAGCGCCACGCTGGGCTGACGGGTTGGCGATCGCAGGGAGTAGCTCATCGCTCCGGTGACGCTGCTGCCCGTCATCGGTGTGAGTACTTAGGTACGCCTTCAATTGTGATGGTTATACCGCCACCAGTCGGCCGCCGGAGCCTCGTTCGCTATTCGGCAGGATGCACCACGGGCAGGTGAGGGTGGCTTGGAGCGAAAAGATGATACGTCGCTTCTTGACATCCCAATTATTATTTTATTATAACCCGATACATAACCCGATTGAGGTTCTATTGAATAAGAAAATACTATCTGTGTCTGACCTCAATATCACAGTAATAGTCGTGATTTTTTTTATAGATAATACTCATAAGATTTACTATCTTATCCTTATGGAACGGTAAATAAGTTAGTAACAGACAATATCCGAGTACATTGAACCTTTTGGCTGCCCAGATAGCTCATTTGGTAGTAATCTGTGCCTTATGAGCCAAGGGTTGTGGGCGTGGGTTCGATCCCGCACAGTACCCACAAACATTTGTGTGCGTGAATTGTCTGTTTGTATTGGCCTGGGTGTTTACTTTGTTTATTATTTACAAAATAAAAAGTATCTAAGTAAGTTTATCAGTTGTCTAGCACCCATAGTACAAGTTTCGGCTTAGTTTGGGGCTAGATGGTAATGTGTGACCCAGCGAGTTGGCGATCGCAGAACGTAGCTTTTGCGCTGCTGCCCGTCATCGGCCTGTGATATGCTACGCTTGCAGCCAACTGATAAAACCACGAAGTAACATGCAAAATCAAACATAACACCCCGTTACGAAACCCCACAATGTTTTTGTCTAACATTTCGCGTTCCCTGTATATCCATACACGTTATAAGCTCCTTGTGTCCACATTCAGGGGACTTACACACATAAAAGCCCGGCTATCCCCCGGCCCAGGCCTCGCGGGACGTCACCCGGATACAACCGGGTTACCCGGTCCATCGGGCCCGCTATTCTTTATTTGCTTTACCCGGTTCAGTGTTTTTCTAATGGTATCCGGTTACGTTTTGAATCCGTTTGTTGTTGTATGTTCATTGTTCTTTTGTCTTGAGTTTGGAGGTTAAATGTGGAGTAGGGAATCGTTAGGTTCATTATTTGGCACTGTGTGTATAGTGGATGAAAGTATGAATATACTTTGAAAGTTCGTAGATCATGAAGAAAATTCGAGTTGATAATAGGTTTAAGAGAGGAAAGGCGAATCTTTGGCTCGAATTGCGCTGCCTGTCCGAGGAAGCACCTCCACCTTATAAAATACCGCAGCCAAATGACCCCTGGGTTGTGTTTCTGCCGGTGAGTAGGGTTTCCGGAGTTCATGGGAGGTTAGGGTTGTGCTGACATAGCGGTGGCAGCTAACAGGTAACTGACCAGTTACTTGCCCGTTGTCACAGCGACATGGGCTTCTCGTTCGCTTTCTATCAGGCGTAGGAAAGCCATTATGTCGTAGTTACCTGTCGGTGGCGACGACGACGAGCTCCGGAAACCTTACTCGCCGGCAGAAACACGACCTGAAGGTCATTTGACTGCGGTATTCTATAGCTATTCCCTGAACTTACCAGTCACAATTTCATAATTAGCCAATCCACATTCAATCAGTAGAGCATAATCAAACAACTTCCATAGTATACGCAGGACGAAATCAATAAGCCCGATAAAGGCTCATGAAAAACATCGGCCAGAAACTTTCATTAGAAAAACCAATAGGTGGTACAACAGATGCTGAATATATCGGGAGTTTGCCCTCCGCTGGGACGTTAGTGTGGAGATAAATCCCAAAGAATAGCCCGTAACGAGTGCCGCGGATTTATTGGTGATTTAGGGAAAGCTAATGAATTAAGCGCCCTTACATTAGTACAGTTAAAACAAACGATTTTTTCCCCAATGACCTGAGTGTATACGGGAATGTATTGCTGCTATTGCCGGCGCGGGTAACTTTAAGTCATTATACTTTACTTAAGTTTAGAGCGAAAAAGAGAGGTAGGGCATAGCGAATTTTCGCTCGAATTGAGCCACCCGTCCGGGGAAGGACCTCCACCCTATGAATACCGCAGTCAAATGACCTCTGGGTCGTGTTTCTGCCGGTGAGGGTTTCCGGAGCTCGTGGGGGGTTAGGGTTGGGCCGGCATGGCGGTGGCAACTGACAGGTAACTGACCAGTTACTTGCCCGTTGTCACAGCGACTTGGGTTTCTCTTTCGCTTTCCATCAGGCGTAGGGAAGCCATTATGTCTAACCACTATAAAAAAAAGAGATCGAACTTGATTGTGATTGTACACGCTGGACTTCTTCTATGGGTTTCGATGGTAAATCGAAATTGAACCCGCTGTGCCCAGTGCTACGCCACGCGCCATCCCGACCGTACCTCCAGCCACGAACATTAGCTCAGTGAACGAACAGGATTCTCCACGCGTGGGACAGCAGACCAGATGAGGCATACTCTGGAGAGGGGCAGTGGGCACCACACTCGCAGGCAAGGTGCGACCCATCACATAAACATATTCTTCCTGCTACGACCAACCTGGGTACGGAGTCTCACTGGACACTGGACTAATGACGAAGTACGCAGACGATAATCAAAATTTACAAGTAAGTGTGCCACTTTGTTCGATTTTGGGCTTCTCGCATCCCATATTTGCCAGCCATCTTGAACAAACTAGATACGACCTACAAAATATAATATGAATATGAAAAAAATTATAGTGAAATTCTTATGATTTACATCATGAGTCCTTCTACTATATTTTTTTATCATTCAACTTGGTCTGACAATTATCAAACCTAGAAATATGTGTTCCGAGTTCAGCGTATACGTACAAGAAAAAGTAACGTGTGTTTTCACAGCAAGACATTTCCTTTACGCAAAGGAAAAACCTTTAAGCGCTAAAAAGCCGTTCTTTTTGTTTAATTTCGTTTAAAAGGAATTAAAGTATGTTTGAATAGGAAAACTTGTACATAAAATTGTTCTGAAAAATCTTCACTCTCTGTAACAAACGCTGTTGATGTTGTAATTCAATTATTGGAGTTTTGCACTTCGTTAATAAAGTCAAGGTACGCAAGTACTTTATGTAGGGCGAGTTGAGTACTAGAAACTTTTTATTAATAACTTTTAACAATCTTACCTTTGGAACATTATTTGATTTCTTGATAATTTACTTGATCTAAGTAGGCATACATAAACGTCCAGGTTGAACGAAAATATATCTTTTGTGTGTATTTTGTGTAATGTTTGCTGGTGTAACTTATTAATAAATAAATAAAAATAAAATAATTAAAAAAATAACATTTTAATTAAATTATTTTATTTTTTATTCTCGTTATGCAGGATTCATAGAAGACGACTAAGGGCAAGTGTGGTGTTTAAGGCCAATCCCTCCAAATGACAATTGTCATTGGGGGAGGCCTATGTCCAACGTTTGCAGGCTGATGATGATGATAATGAAATGAAATTAAGATAAAAATATCTTCTTAGTGACTTCGGTCATATTTCTGGATCAGATGATATATAACCAAGATTATTCTGACGAGCATAACGGTATCATCCGACAGTTAGTGATCTAATTTTTAGTTACTTGTCCATTACCGCAGGGACTTGGGCCTCTCTTTCGTTTTTCACTAGATGACAGAAGGCCAATGTGCTGTACTTTATGTAAAAAACACGAACCTCCATCATCATCATCCCGAATCAGTCCACTGCTGGACATAGGCCTCTCTTAATGTTCGCCACTTTGATCTATCCTGGGCTTCTCGCATCCAGCACTTGCCATAAAATCTTACCTTGACTATTTTCTGCAAGTTACAAAATGTAAGCATGTGTAAGGTTTGAGTGCTGGAGTAATAGCCTAATGTAGAGATTGGTCCTTCGAGCCGGATGAATCAGCAACATTTGACAAAAAAATAGACAGATAAAGCAAAAAAGTTGATAAGAATCGTTCCAACATTTAATATTCTTTACCAGCTTCTGAGTACAATACAGGCTATCTTGTTAAAAAGCATCTCCCCTACTTACTATTTATGGAACGGCACGCCTTTTCAGTGCTTCTATAATCGCATTTTACAGCTTATGCTACCATCGTCTCCTAGGGGACCTTAGTATTCCAGCATAGTTACTGTGTCCCATTCCAGTGATCCCTGAACGCCATCTTGGGAATTAAATTTCCTTCCTAACAATACAATATGTACAGCTGGAAGCTAGCTTACGTCCGAGTTTATCCCTTTAGTTGGAAATGCGAAATTAGTTTATTATTTAAAAGGTTTTGGTACTCTGGTTAAATTTTATTACGGTTCTGTGTTCATTACTTTTCACACCACCTAAGTTATTTTTTTGGTACACCTGTATCAAAAAAAATTTGGTGGTTCATCCAGCCATAAAGGAAGTCTGTTCACACTGTCCTAAGCGTGATCACTCTCCGGACGTTTCAGACTATTTTACTTCATCAGCTTATGAGAGTGAAGGTTCAGGGTTCTCCATTGTACTTGTCTAGTAGAGATTGTCAGTTTTGCGGAAATTCAGTACCTAAAGAGAGCTCGTATTAGGTAATAGTCTGTTCACATGTTGGTATGGTTATCAAGTAAGTACTCAATACTGAAGTGCATAGGCAGGCTTGCTGGGCTTCATCGCCACTGAGTATCCTGCAACAGTAATTTGTGATGAGGCACTCATATTGATGTGGATAGATACATAAGTATTCTTTATATCACACTAAATTCAGAGTGGAAGTGAAACCGGTCATCCTAAGCTTTGCGTATCTCTCTAAACACTTAACATTGGGAAAATCTCAGCTTTCTTATTCTACATGTATGACAGTCTATATTAAAAAAAATGCATAAAACAAACCTAAAGTTATTTGTTGTACAATAAGGAATTACTATAAGGGATCTTTTCCAAACAAGCTTTATAGATAGAGTACACTAAGTATTTATACATAGAAGCTATGTAGTGCATGGAGTTAAAAAAAACAGATTTTATCTTCCCCGTTTTTAAACGTGTATGGCCAATAAATCATAACAACGCGCACAGCCTGACCTGTAATCAGCGACTAGCCAAAACTGTCCATAAAGTATAATAGAACGGCTTTATTGTAGCACGATCAAAATTCACGTTTCGCTTCCTTTGAATGACGGCAGGCTAACGAGAGGCCGCGGCCACGCTGACATTATTTAGACTACGGGATGAGCTTGTATTTTCCATTGTCGGCGCTTAGCGGCGGTACTAATTAACAGTGAACTTCAAATAGGCTATGTACAGGTTGATATTTTGGTAGCTACGAGAAGTTTCAATATTTATTATTCTCACGAATCTTAGTCACAACGGTGAACGTTTAAAAAGATTAGTTAAAAAGTGGCCGTGGCCACGCTAACATTATTTAGATTACAGGATGAGATTGTATTTTCCATTATCAGCGCTTACCGGTAGGAATTAACTATGAAATCTATAAGCTGAACCTAGATTGATCTTTTGGTAGATAATGCAATGACTAATAATCTCCTTGCGAATCTCGGCCACAGCGGTACCTAAACCTTTAAGAAGATTAACGACGTATGCAGGAGATATTATTATTATTATAGTGCAAACTGCATAAGTCTTTTTATATCCTTTTAAAGTTAAACAACATTATTTTATATTCAAGGCAGTTATTTGATACAGTCTTTCACCGACGTTGTAAGAAATTTCGGAATCGCTATGCCCTACCTCTCTTAATCGAATGTATTTTTATTTCATTACTTCTTCACTTTTTAATTGACATTAGACCTGAGAGAAATCAGGCACTGGCCTACAATAGTGATTAGCGTAAACTGTTCATAAAACAGAATGTGGATTTATTGTGGCGTGTTCAAAATTCACGATTCGCTTCCTTTGAATGGCAGGAGGCCAAAGAGTAGCCGCGACCACATTTATATTATTTTGATTATAGAACGAGCTTAGTATTTCCTTGTCTGAGCTGATTGGTAGTACTAATGCACAGTGAACTCTATATAATAGTAAGTATCTATCATACAATCAAATTGAACATACTAAAACGCCGTTGAGCTTCAAGTTCTTTACTGACAAATTCAACTCGCTGCTAAAATGTTGCCCGGACGCTTGGTATTTCCACTTAGGTACTAAAAGATCACTGCAAGGAAGTAAACTTAAAAATAGAGTGAGGAACGCAATCCCGGCGAGCAGTTCGCCGCACCTGCAATGCGCTCGTATATCCGCTGCGGCGTTGACTCGCAATCGGCTGCGGGCGCGGCGATGGAAGTCTTTTATTGTTGCACACGCAATTTGTTAGCTGTAGCTTAAATTATGTGTTTTCTGGGGCTTCCTCCAAAGAAAAAATGGAACCGTTTTATAGGATTCACCTTGTATGTTAAAAAACCTTTTCTAGAACGAGTTCAAGTATTAAGTTCAAGACGCACACCGATTGACACTCGATAGCTTAACAAACAGCTCACCCAACGAGGTCCGGAATTCCTACTCACCGGCAGAAACACGACCCGAAGGACATTTAGCTGCGGTATTCTATAGGGTAGAGGTACTTTACCGGACGGGTGGCGAAATTCGCTATGCCCCACCTCTCTTATTGATTATTATCTGACGAAAATTCAAAACTAAGTAACTTTTGAAGTGAGCACTGCATCATATACGATAAACAAGCATCACCCGCGTAAGCCGTGGTGTGGCGGCGTCAAACCGTCTCTCACGCAAATACCGCGTTGGACGCAATAAAAGCCCTAGGGATACCCATTAATCCACCCTGAGCCGATCAAACTGTAATTCGGGCGAGTCCGCCGCGTGACCGCGCGCGGTTAAACGTAGCACGGGCGCGGCAAAGTCGGCGATGCCAATTAGCCGATTGAATATTTCGTGAATTTATCGCTGAAATTAGGTTCGTGATTGTAATGGCCACGGCAAAAAGCTTGTTTTCTAATTTACCGTTCAAGGCATAAATGGGTGACCTGTATCCCTGTATTCTCAAGTTTTGATCTTGATTTTACATAGAACTTTCATTAGTTTAAAAATATGTACCTATAGTTTTTACTTGTATGTACAACCACTTTAAGCAAATAATAATTTCGATTCTATTCTATTTTGATATCGAAACCTCACAAATTAATCTTGAAAAATGAGCATTTTGTTGATTGCAAAGAATTTTCTTTCAGTAAAGTCGTATAAAAAATCAGTTTATATTTTCTTTAAAATTAGGATTGATTTTTAATTGATTACTAATAATAAATACGATGATTTTAATCTATAACTAATTATTACGTACAGTAATTGTCGTAATGTAGAGCCATTTCGGGATATTAATGAAACATCTTATTTCAATCACGCATATTTTATTAACTCGAGTAGCTAGGCTTTTTGCTATTTCTCAATTAATTAGACATTAATTGACAGTAATATATAAATTATTCTTACAATTAGGGGTACAAAAATAAAATGTAAAAAATTACTAACTATCTACATATAAATACGAGCGAATGTATAATCATTAACTCTAAATTAATAAACACATTCGTTTTCAAAGCTGAATAATGCAATGTGGTTTTTGAAATATACGAAAATCTAATATATTACTGTTTTTTTTTTCGCAACTCATGAAATAAAAAAATATAGTCTAAATCCATACAAATATATATTACTAGCTGTGCCAGCGACTTCGTCCGCGTGGAATAGTTTCTTGGGTAGTGATTTTAATGACCCCCAGTGCCTGGCAGCTGGCAGCGGCGCCGCGGCGCAGATCTCGGCGCGCTTTATATACCCGCGCAAACGTACAGTAGGCTCGACGTGATTAGTTAAATGGGCGTAACTTTTTTATTTATGGACCGATTAACATGAAACAAACACTAAATGTTAAGGGAAGCTTCCAGCAATATATTAGTGAAAACCGCATCTTAATCGGATACGCGGTTTCTGAGATTAGCGTGCACAAACATACAGACAAACAGACAAACAGACAAACCGACAAACAGACAAAAATTCCAAAAATCATTGTTTTGGGTACTATTGCATTAATAAAGGCCTCCCATAATATTTTTTCACATATATCTTCCATGTACAGACAGCGATTCGTTACATTTTTATTATATGTATAGATGTACAACGAAAAAAAAGTTTGTGTTAATAAAACAGAATAAGTTGCAAAATATTTTGAAGCATAAATTAGTGCTTTCTTCATTGACAATTAAATATTTCGGTTACAATTAATGTGATATAAATAACATAATTAATACAGGACATAACACTTCAATAAATAATTTATAATACATATTTCACATTTATAAACAAAGTCTAAACAGCTTTCGTATATTTCAAACGACCATTCTACCTAATATATATATTTAGACAAAACCTGCAATTACAAACTCCAACACTTTTAAAATCACAAATTCCTCAAGGACAAATTTACATGTGTTCGTTTTTTTATTTTCTATCTACAACAAACGGATATTCTTCTATTTATTTATATTTTTATGTATAAATACGTCTTAGTCTTTCTGTGTTCTAATGTAATTATAGTTTCGTACTTATACAATTTATTTTAACCGACTTAGATGACAAATGTTATTTTACATAATATTTTGAATATTAGGACACTAGAAACCACTGCAAACTCTGGAGATTACTTACACGGAAAAAGTTTGTAGAGAATGAATCAACAAGATGTTGCGGAGAAAGTTAGATAAAAAATACATCGACTTTGCAGGACTATCCAGTTTACGTTATTTTGGATTGTAAATAAAATTACAGCCATTTCATTTATCATCAAAATATAAAATTATATTTTAAGCAACCTATTTTTCAATTTGTGGTAAAATGTGGATTTGGATTAATTTTTCTGACGACTGCTAGAATCTTTGATGAGTTTATTTTAAATAAATCATCAATTTCGTTAATTATCATTATGAAATATGATAATATTGGAAAATAATATATAAAAAAGTGGATAAGGAGAAAATTTTCGTGATGATGAATGGTTATCACGCGTTTTTAGTTTTCAGCTGTGGATACTGTATCCCCGTATCTCTATTGCTAATTCATGGTACAAAGTGTAATGGATGTATGTTCTTATGTTAGAAAGCCTATTTCGCAAATACCACGCTGTGGTCGGACCATACTGCCGTAACACAAATCTGACCTAATCCAGTTTACTGGACAAAGACCGTCCGTTACCTAACTCTGCCCGCGCTCACTGTACAAAGTCAGAAACTTATTCCTTTAATCTCTGCAAACTTTTGCCGTAATAGAAATATTAAGACAAAAGTTCTCCTACATTATTTTATACATTAACTAAACTATTTAAAATCGCTATCAGTCTGAATTCAACAACAGTTAGACTACAACTATTATTATAATAATTATTATGTACATTTAACATGTTACTAGATGGGATGTGTTCATTACCTATTCGGGTTTATATTTAGGTTGTAATCTAGTATTCATTTCTGTATTAAATATTATTATAATTAACATGACACCAGTGACCGCTAGATGGAATTAATTTATGAAACAAAATGGTATTAGATAATTACCAAACGGCCAATTCGATGCTTATTACCAAAGTTTCGGGGTTATTTCATTTTAGTTATTGATGCAACACTTACTTAGTTAGCAATAAACGTTTTGTTTGCATTTGAGTCACAACGACATGTGTGGTCTGATCGCTGTTGCTGTAACCGGCAAGGAATAAGCCCGATGGTATTAGTTATCTGAAAACCTTTGTGTAAGACCCGAAACTTCGGTGAGAAAAATCAGAGAAGACCTATAGATTGCGTTGATAGGACGATGATGCAAAATTGCAGCAAGATTTTGCAGCAAAAACATTAACAATTGCATGAGAGTAGAAAAAAAGCTTTATACTTTTTTTTTAAACTGACGAAGATTTGAATTGAAAGATGATTAATATTTATCAAACCCATGACGATAGATTTATGCATGGTTCTACAATTTCGCAAGCATGGTAATTAAAAATAAGACAGTTTATTGAATACAATATAGCACGAGAAATAATCAGAAGCTTTTCCTGATTTAGTATGAATTTCTAATAGCACTATTTATTACTATGCACCATTAATTCGTCGAGTCGGTCTTTTCATACTTTAAAACAGGTATGAGAGATGTTAGTGGCAAGCATGATGGTGACAAACTAACAAGAGACGTATAATAGGAGGCTTAAAGCCCTTATGCGCATGGCTCAGGTAAGGGGAAGACACAAAAAAACTTCTACTAAAGATATTCCGAAAATCGAAGCACCAAAAACGCCTGAACCAAATAAATATCCAGCCGAACGGCGATTTTTCGAGTGGATATAATTTTCTTCGATGTAAAATGCAAATAGAAAACTAAGAAATTCATACGATTGTGCAAAGAACTCGGCGGGGCAACGGAGAAAAATATTTTCTGGCTCCACGCCAAAATGGAGGAACCGAATTCGTCCAATTCTAATTTACAAAGTAAATCAGGTAACAGTTTTGTTTTTACTAACTCTGTAGTTTTTAAATCCGAACCGTTTACATTTTGCAAAGCTTTCGTTTCTCTCAACAAATCTCATTTCGAGTTTTGATTCAGGGGAATAGACTCTACTTAGCGTATTCTTGCAACTCCGAAAATCCGAAACTAAATTAGGTCTCCATTTTGGAATACAATTTAAAATCTGTTTTTAGCCAGCGTCTAAAGTGTTTTCAATAAGTCCCTAATACTTTTGTAAAGTTAATTTCGGATATCTGAAGAACATGGTGTTCAAAAAGATTAAGTATGTTGTTCATCTAGGGGATAGAGTAAATGGCTATCAAAGACTTATCTAAATGTCGATGAAGCTTGCAAAAAGCAAAAATGTGAGCCAAATTTCGATTACTAATTTAATCTTTAGCACTAACTAGAACGGTGATGTGGAAATATTAGTTTAGCATTTCAAAATTTCATGGCCTTGGTGTATTTATTCATCGATAATAATAATATCGCCAAGGACATGTTATTTGAATAAGATGGTGAAATATTTATTGATCGTAGTAGCGTTATGTTTAGATTAATACTTAGAGGTGAAGGCACGCCATCTAACTGACTCATAAGTCCCTATTTGAAACTTTTTCACCAGATAAAAAAACAAGGTTAACGGTAAACTAAGTGGTCACCATAAGCCGATAAGCGTTGAACCTTAATGATTTAAAATATAAAACATTAACACAGCAGTTCATAAGGTTATAAATAATAATAGATTTGATCCTAGTTATTAATAATTATAGTAAAGTAAATTTCATATCGCAAAAATTATACATATACGACGAAGGAAGCGAATACATTTTATAATTGCTTTGGCAGAAATACATTTCGTGACATTTATAAATAAAAAAATTTCAGAACCAATCAAAACTTTCATTTCGATAAAGCAGAAACATGGAGTACTTATTATGTTTCGGGCACAACGCAGTCGGATTTAAAATATTGTGCACGTTTCAGTGAAACGGGTTCCATAAATTGTATACATATTTTTGCATTGCTATTAACCTTCATTATTTATTACCTACAATCAAGGAAATAATATTTTTATCTAGACATATAGGCACATTATGGGATTACAAAACAACGACTTAACATCATTATGTTATACAATATCTATTACAACATTTACTAAATTCAAATCATTTTAGCGATTATATCACTAATATTAAATCTAATTCACTGGCAAACTCCTTACTTACTAACTTTGACAAGTATAATAAATCTAATAAAGCTACTCAAAATGATGAGTTGAACACAAAACTAACTTAAATATTAGGATTAAGTAACGTTAAGTTTTTTAATCACTTTGGATATTTTTTTTTGGTAAATTTTCAAAATCAAATTGGCTTTTTGTAATTTACAATGCATCACCTACACTTAATAAAATTTTAATACCGATGATGATAATATTGTCAATATCGAGGATGAGAAAATAAATTAATGCAATTTAAAATTTGTTAAACGAAACGAAACTATTTAATAGTTAGTGTAAAGCCAAAACACCTTTTCACATCAAAATAAATTAAATAATATCATATCTGTTTACAGTAATTATGTAAGTTATTATAACTATGAGTATTTTTATAAAAACCTTAAAAAACTCAGTACTTTACAGTTTTTAAAGTAGATACATAGTTATGTTATCGACCATACAATATCGGTGAGTATTCTGATGCTCCAATCATTTTCTTTTGACATGCTTTCTAGGAATTTTAGCTCTCAATAACTTTCAAATTATCGGTCTTACGAAAAAACATATTATCAAGTCTTCGTAGGGTTTCCTTGTAGTATTGTTAAAATAGAAAATGAAGAGCCAAGATAACGCATTTATTATCGTTTAGGCTTTCAAATTTTACCAGATGTTTTACAACAAAGTGATACATTAGTAGTAATAAAAAATAAATAAAAGTAAGTTCTTTTTAAACTTTCCACTGCTATTTTTGAATAAAAACAAACTTAAATACCAGTATTGCACAGAAATATTTATATTCTTGCACTGTTGTTTTAGGAATATACTGTTATGATTACCCATAGGTAAACAAATCTACCTAGACGTCGAACAGAAAATACCATCATTTGGAACTATTACTGAACTATTACCGAATTCAGCTTTTAATTCACCCAGCACGGCAGTAAAGGCCTTGATTAGAGCAAACAGATCCTCTACAGCTGCTTAATGGCTAAGACTTAAATTTAAACGGTTGAGTCTTTGGTGTCATTTCACTAGAGTCGGGTTATACACTAAATAGTTTTTGTCACGATACTACTGTCACTGGGGCTTGAGCACTCATCCAGCCTTTGGTTCTTCAGTTCCTGCAAAGATAGATAAGGTTATTATTGTGAAAGGAAACATTACGTGGGAACCTGCACACCTGTGAACGAACTTTAAGCTTGACTGAAGCCGACCAATTTGTACTTAACCAGGGTGGTTGGTTAAAGCCTTATCGTTTAGGTTTAAGGTAGGTTTAGGGCGATGATTATGGTCATTAGGACTTTGTCCCTTATTAAAAATGTATTTGTATTTATTGCAAGTTAAAATGTATTTGAAATATATATTAAAATTCAGGGTCTTCCTGCACTTTTGCACAAAGAACCCATTAGGGCTTAGCCTATGCGAAAAGTATGGACTGTCTCTGAATTGCACATTAGGTGGTTTTGGCAGCTTATGACGTTTCGATTACATTCAGCTGAGAGTTGTAAAGGGGATTATACACTTTCCTCCTTCTTCTATTTGTTGTGGTTTCTCAGCTTTTAAGCGCGCACTGCTTCAAGGAGTTGAGAACCAACTGCTTCATCAACTGCTTCAAGCCGCGACCGCGCAGTGAACTCAGTCATTCATACGCTGCCGTACACACGACCGCTCGAGCAGTCGCAACCGCTTCTATAGTTCACTGCGCGGTCGCGGCTTCAAGCCGTCCGTCTCTACTGCTTGGAGCAGTCTGTGTACCTCCGGGCTAAGACTAGACCTCCCTAGCAATGTGACCGAAGTTGTACCTTTACCTTACGATTGCGCACTTAGATGACAAATAAATTAATATTACTTCCAATGCCGACATTTTCGTATAACACTAAATAACATACCACAATAGATAATTTTCAATTCCACGGCTCAATTTTCAGCAAGATCGCTCAAAGGCGCATTGGTGACGGTTCTTATCGATGAGAGCTCAAATTACTGTTATTTCAATGTTTGAACTCGACGATAATGATGTACGTCATCGGTTAAGTTGATGGAATAGGTATCGATATCAACGGTACACGTGTTTACGTAACTTTTGTCTAAGTCGCTGTACTCAACCTGTGGCTCGCGGTGTGATAACGGCCAGTTGAAGATGTATAGTTTTGATCTTGACTTGAGTTTAGATACAACTTATGATTAAAAGATGTAAGGGAGCGGCCTATCATCTTTTCGCTCCAAGCCGCTTTTTTTTTTTTTAGCCGGTAAAAATGCTTTTGCGCATTCCCACCGTTCGGGGGAACGACGGGGTATGTGGGACTCACGCCGCTCCTAAAAACGGAAGAGCGGCACCCTGCCTCAGGATGGTAGGCGGCAAGGAATACCCACTAAAAACCCCGGCCCCTCCGATCGCCAACCCGCCTGCCCAGCGTGGCGATTATGGGTATATCCTCCAGATGTTTGCTCTAAGTGGCGAACAACTGGAGAGGCCTATATCCAGCAGTGGACTGTAATAGGCTGATGATGATGATGATTAAAAAATATAGTCGCTTATTAAATCGCTTCTATTGCTTATTGTCTTTTTATACTAAAAAATCATTGACTTTATTGCGGCTGTTTTCTGCAGTCCGTAATTAGGTCCGATAAGTGCTATTAAAAAGTTTTTGAAGTTCAATAAGTCAAATCAAACTATTCCTACAAAAAAATATTTCTTCCATTTATGCACCACGGAACTCTTTTATTCGTTTTCTGAGATATTTCATCGATAATAGTTTAATAAGCAACACTATATCACGTTCCCTCAGTAACTTTACAAAGAAACATAAACTCGTGTAACATAATTTCCTTTGCCGCTGAGGAATCAATTTATATAGAGAGAGGGTAACACGAAAAAAAATGTCAAAGCCAGTGCCACTCGTGCAAAAAGGTACTTTATTGAGCCATGTTCAATTTTACATCTTAACTTAATATTATAAAGCTGAAGAGTTTGTTTGTTTGTTTGTTTGAACGCGCTAATCTCAGGAACTACTGGTCCGAATTGAAAAATTATTTTTGTGTTGAATAGACCATTTATCGAGGAAGGCTTTAGGCTACATAACATCAAGTTGAAACTATTAGGAGCGAATAAATAATGGAAAATGTAAAAAAAACGGGGAAAAAATAATAATTCCACGCGGACGAAGTCGCGAGCACAGCTAGTAAGTAATATTTTCCCAAGCTTCCTTTGCAGATAAAGGACTTGTTGTCTTTTCGGGATATAGTCGCTTGGAGGCTAGGTTGTCTCGCGTTTTATCGATATTAGAGGGTATTGTAGGGCGTCCTACTAGGCCATGTGAAGTGATAATTATGGGATGTAAGGGAGTGACTCATGGTCTTTTCGCTGGATACGACTTTCACCCGCCCATGGTGTATTCTACTGAATAACAGACGAGGCTCTGGAAACCGACTGGTGGTGGTATAACTATCACAATTGAAAGCGTAGCTAAATGACTGATGACGGGCGGCAGAGTCACCGGAGCGAGGAGCTATGCCTTGCGATCGTCAACCCGCCTGCCCAGCGTGGATATTATGGGTAAATCCTTCAGGTGTTTGCCCAAAGTGGTGGAGGCATAGGCCTCCACTCTACTGCTGGACATAGGTCCAGCAGTGGAGATCCCTGGACTGAGATAATCTGATGATGACAATAACGCTAAATGGACAATTGGCACAAACGTATTTAGCGGACACAAAGTCACCCTTACGTTAGTAGTTTGCATATACAACTGATTGGTATTGGTTGTGAATTCGGGTTCTTATGAGTCCAAAATGCAAAGATGTATTATAAATACTGCTAACAAAATGTTTATGATTATCTATTAAAGAGTTTTTTTTACTTACCCTTGACGTGGCCAGCCTTTGCACGACTATTTCTAGCCTATCGCCAGCTGATGCGATCAGAGGCACAGTCAGACAGCAGTCGTAGTCCACTGTTCGAGTCCCGTTCACCTGAATAGAAGTATTTTCGCAATTCGGGTATTAATACATCAATAATACTTCGGTGTATTTACTATGAACTGTGAACAGGCTGACGCATTTTGACTCTACTGGGCGGATGCACTGCCGTGCCCCAAAATATTACAGGTTTTATTGTAAATCGATTACATTTACTTCCGTAAATTAATTAATCGAGAATCTATTTCGTGTGAATAAATATTATAGCAATTCGAGCTCCATTGAACCGAAATTACTAGTAAAATCAAATTTTGTTGCAATTAAATAATTTATTGGATTCCTATAATACAATTGATATACGCGCATGGTCTATATTGTATTCAATTATTAGTAGTTTACTACCTACTAATTTATTGTATTTAATTATTATTGTAATAATAATGGATTGAAAGCTGCATAAGATAATAGCCACGTTAGGTAGCTCGAAGTAATTATCTGGGGTTAAAAATTATTATCGTCTTAATGCGAAAAGTTTAGACGATAATTTTTCCCCCATTCATATAATTCAATAAAGCTATCTATGGTGAGACACGATTGAAAAGAGATCAGTCGCAGGACATCGTTATACTTATCATACTTTTCATGCACTGGGGTTTTTTTTTATTAGTGAATGGGTAGCGCTTGACCTCAACTAGCCTGATGTTAAGCGATGTTGAAGCCTAAGATGAAGCGCGCTTACCCATCAGAAACCGATTCACTCTCGCCTTGAAAATCTGAAGATTATATTCCTCGGGGAACACGGACTCCGGCAAAGAGTTCCACAGTTTAGCTGTTCGCACTATGAATGAAGAGGCAAAGCGCTAAAGCGCTGGAGTTTCTCATTGCCCGACTCGATAACCCAATGACAAATTTCACACAACCCACAATTCGATCGTGCGATTTCCTGATCCTCAAACGAACAGCTTTGAATGACAAAACACAATCGTCTCAGTCTTTCATTCATCAAGCACCCAAACAATTTGTCCAACACAATCTTGCACAAACCTGCAGTATCCTGTCGTAGGGCCTCAACAAGCCGACTATGTCCGCCGGACCCCCCTTCCTAATCCTATTTATGTACACCCCCCTTTCGTACAAGCCGTCGGACACGGAGAAACCGTAGTCGTCGTAGATGGCGTCTTTGTACAGGATTACGTGGTGTACGGACCCTCTGGCCGGAGAGACGGTCTCGCTGCTGTATAAACCTGGAAATAACGGTTTAGTTAAAGTCGGTTTTGTATGGATTATTTAGTGTTAACTAGATACAATTAAAAATAAAACAATTCAAAATCTATTAAGCAAGCCTACGCATACGCGACCTATCATCCTATCACTGCAAGCCACCCTTACCAGCCCATGGTACATTCTAAAGAATAACAGACGAGGCTCTGGCAACCGACTGGTGGCGGTACAACTATCACGATAGCGTGTAGCTAAATACCGCAAGCCGACGACACGGGCAGCAGCGTCACCAGAGCGAGGAGCTACGCCTTGCGATCGCTAACCAGCCTGCCCACCGTGGCGATTATGGGTAATGGGTCCAGCAGTAGACTCTGATAGGCTAATGATTTATTATTAAGCGTATACTGATAAACTTGTATGTACAAAATAATACCTTCTGTCAAACCGAATATAGGTACTATACACTCTAAAGTGACTTCGGTCGCGCATCGAGATCGGTCGGTGTATAGCCTAAATATTCCTACAGGCCAGCATGACGATGGCAACATACAAGTGATCGATTTTGTCCGTTGCCGCTGCATTGCCGGCAACGGAAGGCCACTTTGCTGTGATAAGAAAATGTGCCAGTCCACTTATTTCTGTAATTGCCTTCACCATCAACTTCTTGACTCAAATATTCTACTGAGTAGATAACTTTTAAAGTTAACTTATGGTGAGATTTTAAAGCCATGCCGCATTGTCCTCTTATAGGATTGCACGAGTAATTAGTAGGGACGACTAAAAGAGATTAATTAAAAGATATAGAAACATTTTTCCAACAAGAACACTCATTAAATGAAGCAAAGAAAGAAATCCTTCATGTATCCTATTATATCTTCGTTCCGCGAAAAGACGTTGATGTTTAATTAATAATGGAAAACATTTTCGTTGTTGGAAATTATAGACGCTGCCCATCCATTTTCGTGGAAAATTTTAAATTACCTGGCGTAAAACATAACGGATACATCACGTTTCGAAGAAATATTACATAAAACCCAATTACCTGGTACGTCATTCTCGTAAATTGGGCTCGTTGAAAATTGAAAACTGGTTCCCGGCATGGGCTTGTGCGGTGATTTCTGCGGCGTGGTCACCGTATAGATTCCGTTGTTCAGGTAATCGTTATCCCAATTTGGTCTCCTGCTCTTCGGCGAGACCATGCCGTAAGGGCCCATTTGTACGTAATCGCATTTGCAGGAAGACCGTTCCATGTTGTGCAGTTGGCAGTCTTTCATGTTTGAGGTTAGAATCTCGATTTGTTGGACGTCGTCTTCTCGCGTCAAGTTTTTGTTCTTCAGAGTGCTTTCGGGAATAATGCACGTGTTCTCGTAGTGGAACGTTTTGAGGGAGTTGTTTAGGGAGTAGTTGGGTAAAGGCAGGTCGTTGACGGTGTACGGGGCTGCTGAGTTGAAGTTGGACGCCATAAGCTTGTCTTCATCGGTGGGCGAGTAAGGTTGTTTGTCCATCATTCGTGTTTTATCTGGAACCGCGTATTCTATTACTTCTGAGTTGGCTGAAATAGATATTGTTTTTACTACATACTTTATATTTCAATGTTTATTAAAGGCTTGATATATATTTTCAAAAATCCTTTCTTATGTTATAAAGGAAACCAAATTTTTAAGTTTGTAACTCCTAGATGTTTTTTTTTCTTTATGACATGATGATGGCCAGGATGGCCTTGTCATCATCACCGGACTGTTGGGGGAGCGGAAAGCTCTCACCCTTAGCAACACAGCTAAGGGCGCCCCCTAGTGGGGCTCAGACCTCAGCTGAAGGCGTTGCTGGGATGCTGTTGATGCTGTTTTGAAGAGAGGGGCGACCGGTAAGGACCTTAACGTGATATTTATCTATCCTTTCCTATCCACAACACCTCGATACGCAGACAAAGACTATGCCTTATCACTTCCTAATCGCTTACGTTACAAAAAGATAGCCTCCAATTCATTTTATTGCATTTCTGAAGTATTGCAATTTTATCTGGAACATGTATTTTCAACAAAGTTTGTTTGCTTTCTTTACGCTTTATACATCAGGATAACAATCAACATCAACCACTTACCACAATTAGTACTAGTTCTGACAGGCGTATTCTGATCCCAGGACTCGACCGCACTGTCGTTTGAGAGACCTGGGCTCGATGTGGAATGACTCGAGTCCCTGGCACTACATTCAGCACTTTCCATTGACCCTGTGCAAATTAGGGTAGGTAGGGTAATAGAGATAGATCATGCTAAACTTACTAATTAGGCCTGAAGCGTCGTATTCCAGAATTAGCTCGTAAATTATCATATGATATAGGTCTCCCAAATTTTCAACTAGTGGGTGTACTATAGGTAGATAGGTTAGGTTTTTGCTATTGTATAAAATGTATTTATTTATTTATTTATTTTTTGAAGAAAAAAATTACATAACTATCAGTAGTCATTCGCTTAGTTTGGTACTACATGACGCTGTGTGGCCTAGTGTGGCATGTCTTGAGTTATTACCTGTAACTTTTCTACACAGTTGAAGTTGCACCCGTTGCCCGCTCTGCTGTAGCAGTTTTATTGCTTCTGACAAAGGCTTGTTTAAAACACTTTCTCCATTAATCGTTAACAATTCATCACCTATTGCCAATTTCCCACACTTTTCTGCTACTCCACCTGTAATGAATAGCATATAGTTAAAGATTTTAGAGTTTGTTTGTGTCTTGATGGCATTTTGTGTAAGTGTTTTACATCGAATCTACAATTTCTATTTATATGATTTGGCGCTTGATTTATTTTACTACCTTGTGATAGTGACGTAGCACAAAAATTAAAACTATTTCTTAAAAAAATAATATAAATATCATTTTGTTTTTTATTTTATCAGCTCTATCTTTCAGCTATTTTATTTAACAATAGCAATAAAAAAAACCGTTTCTTTTTATTACAATTTTTGTTTACAAATAAAAAAAAAACAATATCAATGAATGAGCGTCTATATTTAATTTATCCAAAAGTATAGGTCAGTCTATTGACATCCCGTGGCGTGAAAAGCTGAAAAGAGCTAGTCGCTGCAGCAACGGATAAAATGAACAACATAATCATAACATGCTGGCCTGTAGGATCATTCTAGATTGCCAGCCAGAGTAAACCTTACCACTAGCTGGAAAACTGTAACCTCAAGAAATCCCATCATATTACGACACCAACGCGAAGAAATGAGGCAATGATTTGTATACTTTTCCGTAACCGTACTAATAAAAGAAACCGTAAAACTATTATGTAATTATTCAACTTCATTTTACCTTCAACAAGGCCACTAAGGAGTATTGGCTGAGTAACATCTTCACTGCCAGCTATAGTTAATCCCAAAGGCCCGTTTTCCTGCTTTATCAATTCAACAGTGAACACTGCTGTGTTACCATTCTCGTTACTACCGTGACTTCTCTCACTCTCCTTAGCACTGTTATTAGGACTTTCGGTGTGATGACCGGAATCTTCTCCGCTGTGTACAACAGCCTTTATTTCGATGTTGCTAAAGCTCTGAAGTGTCAGTTTAGCGTTGTGTTTGTGAATGTTCGACCAGTCTTCGGTTAAGTCGCGCTTTCGGATCTTTAGTGTGATTATGTCTTCAGGCGAGTTCTGCAGTATGTTGAAAGCTGTGTCCTGTAACAATGTTTCAATTGTTTCATAGTGTCTTGCGGTTAATTTTTTCCAAATTAATACAATTTTGCTTACATAATCCAGATAATACTTAATTACAATGGTACCTACAGGTTTTTATAGTGTACTGCGACAGGTTGATAAAGATGGCGATACCAGCTGTGTATCAGTCTGTACTGATGCGGAAACACAACCAAACTCAATTCACTAGTACAATTTATGGTCCGTAAACCTCTTGGTCTTGAGAAGGCTCGCTAACACTATACCAACAAAGCAGTCATCAACCCATTTCAAGTAATCTTACCAGAGAGAGGTTATGTAGAGGCTGTCCGTTTATTGCCAGCAGCTGGTCTCCCGGTGCCAGTGCCCCACTCCTGTGAGCCACCGACCCTGGCTTGATGTCTGATATCACCATAGGCTCTTCGTTGCTCAACAGTTTTTGCTTGCAGCCTGCGTAAAGAGTTTGCAGATTAGGGAATTGAACGACAAAACTTTTATATATCTTATCCAGTGGGTGTCGTAGAAGACGTCTAAGAGAATATCAGGAAATGGGCAGCGGCGTTTCATCATCATCATCACCATCAGCCTATTGCAGTCCACTGCTGGACATGGGCCTCTCCAGTTGTTCGCCACTTAGGGCAAACATCTGGAGGATATACCATAATCGCCACGCTGGGCTTATTCGTCTTCTAGGATCCACGGAACGAGGTGGAGTCATCACATTCGGAAACCACTCGAACATTCTCGAAGACATTATATTAGACATTGGGTACAGTATAATAAATAATCGTACAATACTTACCCGTAATCGTAACTCCGAGCCCAGCAGTCGTTTTAGCCAATTTAACGTTGAACACCCCACTGGAAGCTTCTATAGTATTCGGCATACTGAATTCAACGTTCAACGTCAAATATTTCGGATTGTGAGAATCATTCCTCCTTTGTAATATCTCGTTAGCAACGTCAACGGTCAAATTTTCGTGCCCATTGATTGACATGACCCTATCCCTTATTTGTAAACAGCCAGACCTGTAACAGAAAGGTAATTATTTCTTATCGAAATTCCGTGAAATTGCTCCGACAGCCGTGTCCAAATCAAATTTAGTCGAGCCCAGTTTTGGAAGTAGGTAGCTATAGATTCGATCGCGAATATTATATTATTTTAGCTGTGCCAGCGGCGACCCACGCGTGGATATCGGGTTTCAAAAATAACGGAATTCCATAAAACGGTGCCTATATCTTAAGTTCGACCTCTATCAATACATGGGTGAAAACCGCATCCAATTCCATGCAGTAGTTTTCGTGTGATGCGCGTTCAAACATACAGGTAAAAATTTCGCCCGTTTTTCCAACACTTCACTGCACTGGTCCTATTGATTGTACCGTGAGGAAAAGTATCTGCCCAGAAGTATGAAGAATAATTGTACCAAGTTTCGATAAAATCCGTCCAGTAGTTTTTGTTTCTATAACAAACGTACAGACAGACAAAAATTTTACTGATTGCATTTTTGGCATGAGTAATTGAGTATCGATCACTAAAATCATGCCTAGTTATTTTGAAAATATATTTTATGTACAGAATTGACCTCTCTACAGATTTATAAGTATAGATAGATAACTTGATCTCTTTAGATCAGATGCAGTACTAACAGCTTAACAATATAACTTGCGTTCTATGATCTGGCTACCGGAGAAAAGGAATGGCTTAACACTTCTTCTATGCTCTTACCTATAAGCCGGCGACTGAGAAGCAACATGAGACACGATCAGCGCTGCATTATCCTCATGCACAGCTAACCCGCTGCTCTGCCCCGGAGGCACTTCCAGCTGGATATTCAAAGACTCCGTACGACAAACGGCGAGGCTCATGTAGTTCTGTTGACTATCTGTCGAGTTGATTAACAGATTGCATATTTACACAAGTTCAGTTAGCAACTGGAAACTACAAGGGATGGGATCCTAAATAAACATGGCGTGGAAAACGTAAGGGCACGCGATTGTCAGTCGGTATGGGTTCGTTGATGAATTATACGTTAATATGTTCGTTCGTTCTGTGATTTATATGTGGGGTTAGGTTTTTAAGGATATCAAGTGGAAAAATCTTAGAACATTACTAGATATAGGATTATTGTTCTAATATGATTGCCTCAACATATACTTACAATAACCACAACTTGCAATTGTATTGAAGGAAATGTGAACAAGATTCAGATAATAAATAAACATGAAGTACCTTTTTTAAATTTTAGACGCTCAGCACCTTGGACATCCTTTTTCACACGATTCATTGAGTTTTTATGTCTATAATTCCGGGCGTTAAAGGATAATCTGGTATAACCCTTGGCGAAAAAAGAAGAACGCTCAAGTTTGACTTATGTGCGACATATAAAACGTGTCTGTCTGTAACATCGTAGCTTCCAAGCGAATAGACCGTTTGACCTAGATTTTTGTTGGTCAAAAGGTAGTTTCAAACAGCGTGTTCTTACAGATATTTATGAGTAACAGGCATATGGGACAGGAAAACATAGTGAAGACACCATACCTATGAAGAAATTCTAAAGTACTATACCTTAGAATTTCTTCATAAGTCTACTAAGCCGTACATACCCCGCGAAGTAGCATAAGGATGGACATAGCAAATTCACACCGCCCTGCTTCCGTCCGGCGAAACCATTAATTCAAATATAGGTTTTAAACATTGCTATTTAGACATATTTTATATTGGAATCATAAATTAGCATATAGCTTGCTGTCAGCGATCTTACCATCGTCAGACTACCTGGATTACGGGCAGCAGCTAGTGTGAAATATATCTAAATAGCATATTTTTAAGAGAGGTAGGGCATAGCGAATCTTCGTTCGAATTGAGCTGCCCGTCCGGGGAAGGACCTCCACCCTATAGAATACCGCAGCCAAATGACCTCAGGGTCGTGTTTCTGTTGGTGAGTAGGGTTTCCGGAACTCGTGGGGGTTAGGGTTAGGCCGGCATGGCAGTGGCAACTGACAGGTAACTAACCAGTTACTTGCCAATTGTCGCAGCGACTTGGGCTTCTCTTTCGCTTTCCATCAGGCGTAGGGAAGCCATTATTTCGAGCTACTATAAAAAAATGTTTTAAAGCCCATATTTGAATTTTATTCTTGCTGAGTGGGAGCAGAGCGGTCACAGTGAGCCATGACTCTGATTACTCTAGTTCAAGGCAGGCTCTACACCTCAATGGAGACAAATATGAGTTGTGTGTGTGATGCGTAATGATGCGTCTTGGGATGTAAGGGACCTTTACGCTCCAAGCCATCCTCACCTGCCCGTGGTGCATCCTGCCGAACAACAAACGAGGCTCTGGCAAACCGACTGGTGGCGGTAAAACCATCACGATAGAAGGCGCAGCTAAATACCACAGGCCGATGACGGGCAGCAGCGTTACCGGAGCAAAAAGCTACGCCCTGCGATCGCCAACCCGCCTGCCCAGCGTGGCGATTATGGGTTTTCCCTCCAGAATTTTGCCCTAGGTGGCGAACAACTGGAGAGGCCTATGTCCAGCAGTGAACTGCAATAGGCTGATGATGATGATGTGTGTGATGCTGAATAAAGACATGATCTTACCGTAATCGTCCTGCATGCCCAGTTTGGGCATCGAACTCTGCCTGTAGTTGCGTTGTCGATGTTTCTTCGGATTAAGCGTTCCGGATATTGAGTTTTCTGTAAAAGAAATTCTTTGTAAGTTATTTAGTTTACGTTAGTGAACGACTGAAAAAGATAGAAACTTTCTATCAAGAGATGATGTCCGTCCACTACCGAACGCCTCCTTTAATTCCCGTTACTTTTTTAAATCCCAGGCTCCATCTATACATGTATATAGTCAATGCAGTTGCTCTAAGTTCTGTGCTTTAAGTGTAAATAAAGAACCCTACGCACATTTTGTTATTTTTTATATTTACAGCATTGTTTGTTATAGAAATCACGAAACATTATTATGAATATTATAAACATTTATTACTATCATCATCATCAGCCTATTGCAGTCCACTGCTGGACATAGGCCTCTCCAGTTGCTGGACACCTAGGGCAAACATCTGTAGGATATACCCCTAATCGCCAAGCTGGGCAGGCGGATTGGCGATCGCAGGGCGTAGCTTCTCGCTCCGGTGACGCTGCTGCCCGTCATCGGTCTGTGGTATTTAGCTACGCCTTCAATGTTATGGCGGTATAACCATCACAATTGAAGGCGCTGGTAACCTGTCGGTTGCCAGCGCCTCGTTTGTTATTCGGTAGGATGCACCACGGGCAGGTGGGCTTGGGACGGAAAAATGACACGGAATGCGTACAAATTCATAGAATCAGTATTTGATGTTAATATCTTGTTATTGTTACGGTCCACAGATATTTACCAATAGAAAGTAAATAAATCGTTACATACTAGTTTTTGCCTTAACATATAGGTACTCTTGCCTATTAGGTAGTCTCAGCCATTCAGTAGTTCATTAAGTTTTCCAAGTAGGAGGACAAAGTAAAAACAAGTTGAACAAACCCAACATTCCTACCTCTATGTATAGTTACCCGGGTACAAGTATAATGATTACCGAGTTAATTCTTCGTCTGCCCGAGGCAAAGTTGTTCTGAATAGCCCAACTTGAAAGCAAACTAGTGGTTTGGTTCAAGTTATGAGATAAGAATCTGATGTTCGCAAGGAATACAAAACTGAACTGAATACACGGCATGTCATTCTGTAATGATGTGATTCTATAATATTTCATAAGCGGCCAATATCTTAAAAAACTTAGAAAGAAGTATCTATAAATCAATTCAAAAAAAAATTCAACGAAGGTTGACTCATAGAGAGGTCAATGCTGTATATGAAATACTAGCTGCTGCTCGCGGCTCTGCCCGCGTGAATATTCGTATAAAACATAGCCTATGTGTTAATCTGATGTACAAACTATATTCCTGTAAAGTTTCATTAAAATCCGTTCAGTAGTTTATGCGTGAAAGTGGAACAAACATCCATCCATCTATCCAAACAAACTTTCGCGTTTATAATATTAGTAGGATATTTTCAAAATAACTATCAGGGGGTGATTAGTAATAGATACTGATGTCAAAAATGCAGTCAGTAAAATGTTTGTCTCACTGGCAGAAACACGAACCGGAGGTCATTTGGCTGCGGTATTTTATAGGGTAGAGGTCCTTCCCCGGACGAGCAGCTAAATTCGAGCGAAGATTCGCTATGAACTACCTCTCTTCTCTGTTTCTATCTATTTACATAAGAAAGTATCTGAGTACAAAACCCATAGTACAAGTTACGGTTTAATTTTATTTTGTTTTCTTTATTGAACATTGAAACATTAGCCTAATTAGTTTCTACAATTTTAATAGTACACTTAAGTAGAGACGCGCTAACAATGAAGTACTTTGGACTTTGGGACTAGGTGGCGCTGTGTGGCCCAGCTTGACATGTCTTGGGGTAAATACTTTTTTGAACCAATCGAAAGAAGAAGAAGAATATCCAAATATAGGCCACCTTCTTCTTAACCCTTGGGGTGCCTGGTGGGTCTGACAGACCCGTCACTTCAAAGAATCGACAATATTTTCGTAAATTCACAACTACCGCCCCTGTGTGCCTGAGTAGCTTCGTGATATAGACTAGTGGGTAGATTGCTGCCCCTCCCGCAGTCTGCAACACGCACATGTTCGAGTAACACGTGTTTTATGTGCGCTCGGGTCCGAGAGACCCGACCAGGCACGCGGCGTAACTTTTAGCTGGTGAGTAATTATGTTTGTTTTGCATTATTTATGTTACTTTTTGGTGTCAATTATTAGTGCTAAAAATATTTTTGTAGTTAAATATTTCCAGGTGATTAACTAATACCGAAATAAACCAAATTTTAGATCAAGAATTGAATGAAATTGAGGATGACGTGTATTTTGATGAAAGTGGAGCCGAATCCGATCACGCGAGTGTTCAACATGATTCAGATGAGACTGAGGAAAAGTAAAAGTTCATAATAAACCAAGTAGTTACAGTGATGATGAGATGTCTCAACTTTTGAACACATTTGCTCACAGATTAATATATAAAGGAATAGATAATACATTATGGCTCCGTAATCCCCCAAGTGCTCGCGTTTGTACTAGAGCAGAAAACATTTTTACCGGAACACCTGGAATGATGTAAGGGAGAAGTCTATCATATTTTCGCTCCAAGCCAATCTCACCTGTCCGTAGTGCATTCTACTGAATAACAGACGATGCGTTGGCAACCGACTGCTGGCGGTATAACCATCACGGTTGTATAGGCGTAGCTAAACTACAGACTGATGATGGACACCAGTGTGACTGTAGCGAGAAGCTACGCCCTGCTATCACCTATCCTAGATAGCAGCTATCCTGCTTGCCAAACGTGGCGATTATGGGTATATCCTCCAGATGTTTGCTCTAAGTGGCTCACAATTGAAGAGGCCTATGTCCTGCCTAGTGGACTGCAATTGGCTGATGATGATGATGACCTGGAGTGGAACCTCATGCCAAACATGTGCAGGAAGAACTTGATTGCTTTTATCTGTGTGTAACTGAAGACTTGTTGAATAATTATGGAACGTAAGGAAAAAAGGAAAGATAAGTGCTATTTCTGTTACCCAAATATGTGAGGTTTTTAAATGCTCAATAAAACTTTATAAAATAATTTGTCCTATTTTTTCCCTTTTTATTCATTTAGAAACAATGTTGAATATTAATTAAAACTTGTTATTCTAGTTTGTAACACATCAAAATAAATAAAAATTACCAATTATGTATATGGGTCCGTCAGACCCACCAGGCATGCCGTGTGATTTTTACCTACCAGGCTCCCCAAGGGTTAACCTACTCCTCTATATAAGGTAAAGAAACCACTGAAATCTCCAGAAAACTTCCTCCAACACTAAACCCCGCGACCGCCTCTCCCTCGCAATGACAAACAATAACGAATGAACGCATGAACATCAAACTTCTCCCGTATAACTCAAAAGACTTAAGTTCTGATGTCTGTAATGTGTTTCAGCTAATAAATGACTTAGTTAATTCGCGTTTAAGCCCGCTCGCCTGTCGCGGTGTGTTTTACGATCCGTCTCGTTCATTACAATACTGATTTTGGAGGTTTTATGTTTAGAACTCGGTGTGTCTTCTGAGTGTCTATTAAACCGAGACAGTTTATGATCGTATGAGCGATGGCAAATGTTAATGTATCTTTTACCTGTACTTTCTTTACTCCCTAACCCTTTTATGAACCATTCTACCTGAATAGGTTTTTGAGTGACTTATTTTTTAAGTTTGTCAGTCAGTCAGCCATCAGTTTACATTTTTTTATTTTATTTTTATTTTATTTATTAAGGAATAACAACAGCCTTATCGATAGTGTTATACATAGGAAAAAAGCAAGAGTAGTATATTTTAGGCCAAATAGGTTATCCACAAAAGAAACAGAACAGAACATACATTTGAAGAAGATTAAAAAGATTCTTCTAAATAGGGTGGGTATTAACTTATCGTACTACGTATTATAATTTCGACTACCATTCCACCAATTCTGCTTGAGGCAACTTTGTAGATTTTACGATAATCTTTCATTATTTCTTGGAAAAATGTATGTGTTTCTTTATAAAAATCAATCTTGATTACGATGAAGCAAACAAATCTTTCCTTTGTCTGATATGGCATAAATGAAACACAAACTCAAATTCCTTTTCATTGCTTCCCTTTAAAGAATTTCATCTTGCCGAATTTTATTTATTCTCCCTCACTCTGCCTTTCGCCTAACAGTTTGTCTCGTTTCCTTTATCGGGTGCATTGGACCATGCTTTGACTTTTAACTATATTTATTACAACGGAGCGACGGCCTTCCTACTTCCGCAACTCGTCGGATGGGGCTGCAAATTGATTCGTTCTGGGCCTTTGCGTTCAAATTTGGACCGCTTAGCAATTAAATAATGGGACGATGAATTTAGTCCTGCGATTCGAGAGACAAATCTTGTTAATTAAGCTTTTCAGATGCAATTATAAATCATGGGTATAGAAAATGGTTTTGATTTCTGGGAGAAATTGTTGTTTAGGCTCAAAGACATCATCAACAATATTATTCAAAAGGGGTTTTTTATTGATTTCTGTAAAATAATGGCCATCTGTAAAAGATTAGCTACAAGCGTGATCTTGATACATCTGTAATTGGTGAGAAGTCTATAAGTATACCAAGAAATTTCCCTAATGTTCTGTTAACTGCTAAGGTTTTCCACAATAACTTAGTTCTTTACCCATGTTTATCTTTGGCAGCTTAATTGTAATAAAATTAAGGTTGCATTTTTTATGGAAATACAAACTGTATCAGCAACTTATTTACCATCTGCTGCCAAATTGTTGAACCACGCCCATTTCCGTACACCTTTTAAGATCTTCTCATCATCATCATCAGCCTATTGCAGTCCACTGCTGGACTTAGGCCTCTCCAGGTTCGCCAGGTTCAGTTAGTCAAACGTCTGGAGGATATACCCATAATCGCCACGCTGGCCAGGCAGGTTGGCGATCGCAGGGCGTAACATCTCGCTCCGGTGACGCTGCTGCCCGTCATCGGTATGTGATATTTAGCTTCGCCAACAATTGTGATGGTAATACCGCCACCAGTCGGTTGCCAGCGCCTCGTTAGTTATTCGGCAGGATACACCACGGGCAGGTGAGGTTGGCTTGGAGCGAAATGATGATAGGCCACTCCCTTACATCCCTCCCCTAGATGTTCTCATAGTTTCCTTATCTGACACAACATAAATATGGAATACAAACCTCTTGTAAACCTGCCACTACCATGCGCAATAACATGTCTTGGAGCCACGTGGAGCCTCGTGAAGCCACCTTCGCAGTTTTCTAAGTAGCACATCACCTCTTCCGCTGTGTAGTTGTTCCCGTCTATCACGTGATCATCGAAGGCTAGGAGCTGGTCTCCGGGATGTAGGGCACCGCATCTGAGAAAAATAATGACGTGTATTCTATTTTAGGTATTTTTTTAGTATCACCTATGGTGATGTAAGAGGTGAATTTGGTGTTGCGATAGATGTGTTGTGTTTGCATGAAATGAAAAAGAATCTACGGTTGTAGGTTTTCAGATTCAATTTCTGAGTAGGGATTTTCGACTAGAGTAATTTAAGGAAACTAAGTTCTAAAAGTCCAGAACCGGTACGGTCCTTGGGCTTTTAGAGATACGCTCAATTACTATAATCCCCTTGTGCTCATAGTACAAGAGAAAGTATCAAGAAAGTTTCAAACTAAGATGTTGGCGTACAATTTTGAGCTGGGCGTAAAATATTCATATGATAAATTATTATATCTCAAGTTGACCTTCTATAGCAAAGTCTTTTAAAAGGTTTCTTAGAACAAAGCACCAAAAATCTTACCTGTCACTGATACTCGCCGGCAATATACTATCTATATAAATAGCGTTACAGCTTCCGACCCTCTGGTAAGTGTCAGATCCAGAGCTATACACGTCATCGGAGTACCTCTGGTTACTCAGGAATATGCCCAAGTCTTCATTACACGGCCTTTCTATTTCTATAAGGAGAGGTCCGGTCGCTAGCTTCACAGACTCCATGATCGAAACATCATATTCTATTGTGAGACTTGTCACTTGCGGGCAATTTTGGAGTATGTGGTGGACTTCTGATAACGTCTTGTTTGTTAGTGATATCTGTGGAGAAATTATCACAGTTATTAAATCAAGTCATAACTATTAATTTGCGAAATATGGGTTTAAACTGGTGTCGCAGTTATTAAAAAGGTAACTCCACGTTCAGAATTGGGTAGGTATGCAAATCACCAAATAGTATAAAACAAAGTCGCTTTCTCTAATGAATACTTATAATATATCATCATCATCATCAGCCTGCAAACGTCAACTGCTGGAAATAGGCTGACAATTGTCATTTTTGCTTTAGTCACCAGGCTTGACAAGCGGTTTGGTGACCGTAGTAGGTTTTATTTGTAACCACGTAAGTAAACGATGCTACGCGTTTCCTGATATTCCACCCACGAGAAGCCTAAATACATGTAAACCACAAATTACTTACATGATCGACCTTCAACAGCCTATCACCAGGCTTTATCCTTGAAGTACTGTAGGCTGCTCCTCCAGGCCTCACATGAGTCACTACCAAGGGCTGCGCGTCGAGAGACCTGCTGTTCAGCACCAGGTCTGCACTGGGCGCCGAGTTCTCTGGGAGACCACCTCGTATGGTGATCCCTAAAGAACCACCTATCTTCTCTACGGGGACTTCTGCTAGCTTCGTTGTGATGTACAGAGAGTTTTGGGATGCTGAAAAGAAAATAACTTCTTTAATAAGTTTGGACATACTGATTATAATAAGCATCACAGGTATATTAGTCCTGCCCAAACTTCCAGACACAAAAGATAAAACAATGGGATTGGATTTTAAAGGACATTTGGCATTACGAGGTTAAACCTACTTCCCTAAACAAATTTCGGTCACGACAGCATAATTCTGAGGAAACTAGGCGATTACTCAGAAAATATTAAAGTTTTTTGACAGAAAAACACATTAACAAATTTTGACCTGACCCGGTTTTCTAATCTCTTGGAAGGCGACACTTGCTACCACGAAATACTCTAACGAGGTTGTCAGGTCATTTATAAATATTAGATCGAGTTACATACCATGCAAAATTAATAGATATCTTAATTCGTGAAAATCAACTAACTTAATGTGTAGGTACTACTTTGATTGGCCCAATGATTCATTTTGGTTTCTAAACTACGTGTCGTTTTGATCTCCACCCAGTAGGTACAATAATTTTAAAAAAAATGATTTTAGTCTACATTACAGATAATTTTGCGTTTAATCTACCTTCATACTTTAATAATATTTTTAAAATAGTGCTTAAAAGTTATACAAAAATTCCGTTGAGAAATCTCATTGAACACACGGTTAGTAAAGAAAATTACTTAGTGGACATTCTCATGCGACTATGAACTTTATTACGTCGATACAAAGTTCAATGCGTTTACCAAGCGATACATAATTTTCTTTAGCTAGACGTATCCAAAGAACCTTTGTTGTCTCTTAAAGGCAAGACTGATTTATGTAGGTAAAGAATATTTTGTGTGATATTTTCTAACTGGTATTAATTTAATATTAATAAGGCTTCGTCTATTCTTAAAATATTGTAGAAAAAGCGAGTTAAAAATTAAAATTTTAAGCATATTTTACAGAATAATATCGCATGAGAAGAGAATGTTCTCTGGAATTTTTGTATTTTTTGTTGTCAATGTAGGAGGATGCTATCAGGTTTTTTTTAAATAACTAAGTACGATGACAGTGTATGCAGATTTGTCATTATCACCGGACTACGAGAGAGCGGGAAGCTCTCACCTCTAAGAAAGTTAAGTATCACAGATAACAGCCTCCGAATGGGGCTAGAGCATTGGCTTAGAGACAGATGCTGTTTTGAGGAAAGAGGCGACTGGTAGCGGGACAGTTTCACTTTCGGGACGCGGAAGCTAAAGGTCGACGCGGAGCCGATTCTCTCCGGCGGTGACGGTCTGTCTGACATGTAGTGTTCCTTTCATACCAACCATGAACATCATACGCAAATATATCAGTCTACTTGACCTGAGTATGTCCTTAACTACGTTTGACTAGCAAGGATATCCGTGCTAGAACTTCTCCAAGCCAACGTATGTGGGTTCTGCGGCTGATATGGCCAACCCACTGCCAATTCGGCTTGTTAATCTTTTAAGCTATGGTGATAACTTTGGTTCTCTGTCGTAAATAATGACTTAAATCTCTAAAAAAACTGATTCATAAGCCTATCGCAGTTCACTGCTGGACATAAGCCTCTCCAGGTGTTCACCACTTTGGGTTGGAGGTTATACCCATAATCGTCACACAGAGCAGGCAGGTTGACGATCGAGGGCGTAGCTCCTCGCTCCGGTGACGCTGCTGCCCGCCATCGGCCTGTGGTATTAAGTTACGCCTTCAATCGTGATAGTTGTACTACCTCTAGTCGGTTGCCAGAGCCTTGTTTGTTAATATAAAACAAATAACTTACTGTTTATCCGAAAATAGGATCCTTATCAAGAACAAAATTGTGTTCTGAAATTGATTTTTTTTTAATAGTTCTAAGATGATATAACTTTCTTTAAGTGTTGTGTTCTCAAGTTACTGAACTCTTTTCGATCGATTTAGCTTTATTTCAAAGGAAATTGCTTTTTCTCTATTTACTTTAAAAGGCGTCTAGAAAGAAAGGCATTCTTTAACAGGCTCCTCACATTTTTCTTGTGAAAATGTAGCCGTTATAAGAATCTTGTTATTTTATCGGGGAATTTTAAAAGTGTAGCATCCTTTTACCTTAGAACTAGTTTACTTTGTATGGTATCAAGTGACATCGAGCGAATGTAAATAAATAATAATCTCAAAGTAGTAATTATTTTTCGCCTTGACATATTATTATTCTCCAATTTCAATGAAAGATGTATGATGTTTTCTGGAATACGTTTGTATAAAAAATATACGTTATTTTATTTAGATAAAAAAGCAGATGCAAATGATTTTTTGGACAAATAACAGAAATTTGTTAAATTTTCTAGGTTTTTTTTTTAATTTTTGGATATCGAGATTTCATGTTTTTGGATGTTCTTTTGCTTTTGTGTGTTATGAAAGATTCCTTTACCACTATCGATGAATAGGTTTTCAAGTAGGTAAATCAAATTTCACCGAACGATTGAACCAATTATAAAAACGACATTAATTAAAAAACATTAAAAGTCTACAACCATGGAAGAAGTGGGCAGTGAAGTTGAGTTAGCAGTGGGTAGGTCATATAGTAAGAAAACCGATGACCGTTGGGGCAGAAAGTTCTGGATTAAAGACCTTTCGATAAGAAACGCAGCATGCCTCGTCCTCCAGGTAGGTAGACTGACGACCCGACATAATACAAGTCGCAGTGTGGCGCCATATGGAGGAGATTTATGTCCTGCAATCCACCTACGGCTTCTTCTTCTTTTCGAGTCAATGGTACTCTGTCTCAAATAGAACCAGCCCAAAGCCTCGCAACCCTGATACCTACGGCTGAAGTATGATGGATATTGCTTTTGACTTCACTTTCCATCCAAAAATAGTATCTACTATCACCGAGAGAAAGACATTTAGATCTTGAAAGGAATGGAAAGCCCTCTCTCAAAATTTAGCAAGCCATTCACAGAACATACTTATTCAAAGTTACTATCCCCCACGAACCACCTAAACAAATTACGAAGTATTAACGATTCAGAAGCCATGTGAAGATTTTTTTATGAACGCCAAAAAAACTTGTAACAACAGATGTTCCGGGGGCGAACGTTTGAAAAATTCACAAGAAGCTACACCAGATACCGCTGGAATAATAAGTAGTTAAAGAGTTTCTATGATCGTTTATCACTCGACTATCTAACACGCGGAAATGTATCAAGAATAGAACGGCCATTACGTCTAGTTTTCAAACAATCACAGTTTGTCTCTCATACAATCGTCCGAAAATCGAACTCTCGCAAGAACTGCAATTGAATTGTTTTCTCGTTAAAACAAGATAGAATATTTATTTTTACAAATACAGGCAGTAAGACCAAGAACATACTCAAGTTATACTATGTTGTTACATTATCATCATTATCAGCCTGCAAACGTTCACTGCTGGACAAAAACCAACACAGTTGTCATTTGGAGGGATTTGCCTTAGTCACAACTTTTAGAAGGCGGGTTCGTGTCTCGTGACTGCAGTAGGTTTTATTTCTACTTAAGTAAATATAGCTGCCTATTTCCTGATGTTCCCTCAGTCATCTTCTTCGACACTACGTGAAGAGATGAGGTGGTCTTATCCTAAATCTGGAAATCACAAAATTCTACAAATTATGCACAATCATCAGAGGCCCGGGACCGATCGAAGTGGCGAGCATTGGGAGAGGCCAATGTCCAGCAGTGGACTGATGTGGGCTGATGATGATGATGATGATGCACATAGCGCAGGATTAAGTCACGTTTTATCGCGCACACGGTCGTTCTATCCTTGATACATAACCATGGTCTACCACTCGGTATGTGGGTGCGGAAAAATTGATGCAATCTAATACTCCCCCTAAATCGAACGCATTAAGAATGAGGCGCTACTGCTTGATATTAAACCGAAGAAAGAGACAGATAGAGTCGAGGGAAATGAGAGACAAGAACGGGGAATGGACGACAACAAATTTGTACAGAAAACAAATGGAGTATATTATTTATTTGTTGAAGATATTGGCTTCGTTTCATTTGTTTTTGACGGCGTCGTTTGAATTGTATTAGGAGCTGGATGAATCTCTACTTCTTTAGAATTTTTCTTTGTGGGAAACAAAATTTGTTTACTAACAACGCGAAATAAATGTTGTGTAGGTATATGAAAGTTCTTACTTTGAATCCCGGTCAGCGGTTAGACTGGTATATTTAACATTGAACACTCATGTTCAGATGTCGTACTGAAATTAGTTACTACATATGTTTAGCATATTTTTCATTAGTTTACATAACACTGACTTCATTGCAAGTGATTAAGGTAAGCTCATTGGTGAAGACTTACAAGTACATTATGAGCTGTTGATATGCATGCTACTGCTATATGCAAAAAAAGATTCTCACCATAATTAGGCATATAGTATTCCACCTCCAGGGACGCTCGCTCCTCCACATTATCCAGCAACCGCAGCACCTCATCGTTTGTCAGCCTCGCCGTGGAGATGCCGTTGACACTGCAGATCCTGTCTCCTGGAGCAAGCCTGTCCGACTCCTGGGCTACGGAGTCCTTGGTGAAGCCCACTATTGAGGGCACGATACCGGGCTCTGAACGACCTGTTGACAAAAGATCAAAATTTAATATGACACTATTAAGCCTAGATCTTCGTGTCGCTGAACCAGCGCAGTAGGTAAGTAGTATGACCCTGAGTGCTTCAAATGGGATACCTACTCCAGGTATCTATTTGAAAAGAGAAGCTTCAAGTTTGGAAATTGACTGGCTAGGGTAATTGACAGGTAATTAACTGGTTACTTGCCCGTTGTAAGGTATAAAAAAGATAACTATTTATAAAGATAATAGTAGCTGTCTGTTTTAGTTGTACCCGTTAAAAGCAACCATCACAGTTGAGTGTGATTGTTCATATACAATTAACAACGCTATTTTTATTTTATTTTAGCTGCTAATCTATCTTCGTTATATTAATTTGTTATATATTAATTTGTGTGCCTTTCATGCTTTCAAAACCATTCATCGAATTCTGAAACTTAGTCCGTACGATGTTGTAAAGATTCATGGACTGAAAAATCTATACAAGTAGATACTTCATCATTACATGGCTTAACTGCTGATGTTAAGATATAGCTAGTAATCTATAAAACTGATTTAAAATAACAAAACTTTAACGGCACCTGTTAATTCGTTAGTTAAACCAATTTGTCACGGCATCGTAACATCTGGGCTATGATCGTAAATCGGGATTGGTAGAGCGTCGTAACTCATCCCCTAGTAGCATCTCACTTTGAAGTGTCAACTCAGGGCTGGCCCGCGCTAGGCCATTACGGCGCCCTAGCGTAAAAGTATCCAAATTGATCGTAAATAAAGAATGTGAGTGACCGTCGTTCGAAGGGAGTGTTTACACCCAAAATTTTGTAGGAAAGACAAGTTTATAAGATACTAACGACCCGCCCTGGCTTCGCTTCGGGTATTTCAGATGAATATTTCAAAACACCAATTATTTAACGCGTTTTAGTAAACTTCTCTAGCAATAAATATAGCCTGCCCTTGTCAATGTAAATGTAGCTAGATGGTGAAAGAGTTTTTGAAATCAACACAGCAGTTTTTGAGTTTATTTACAAACATATACACAAAAATACAAATACATCTACACAAATATTATAAAGAGAAACTCTTAACTCTTTGATGCAGATGTAAAGAAGGTATGTGAAGTAGGTAAGTAAGGATATAACAAAACCACAGTTGATCCAGAGTGGAGAACCTTGGCATCAGATAGAGCTGAACAAGTTCAGGACTACCAAATCTCTGCGTGCAGTTGTAATTATCCTGTTTTCTAGACGCATTTAACCTGAAGTGGAAGAACCTAAAATGAGAGAATGGGATCAAGAAAAAGTTTTCGACTAAAACGCAAAAGCTGGAGTTTTCATGATATTCGGGTAAACCAAAGTTCACGGATCCCTTATTAACAATTTTTAGTTCTGTTTACATTTGATAACTTCAGTTCAAAAAGAGGCATCACATCACAATCAGTAAAGTCCAATCTTTGTTGTAGCACAAATCTATAATTTACCCCTTGACCCATCCAGGGTCCTAAACCAACAAGTAACTGTTAGTTTTAAATTTTAAGGAGGAATTAGTTTGGGTTTAATCTAACACCTCATCGTCAAATACATCTTATGCTAATCCTTTCGGAATTCGGGGATCTTAAGACGAACTGTTAAATTGGGTTTCGATGCTAGGGCTATTTTGGGATTTATCTAGCTATATATCAGGCATTGTGTCCTGGCTAAGCTGTTGTAGAAAAACATTGCGAGATTTAACGTCATTATGTAAATATCAGCTTGCAAGGGACCGTTTTATTCGGAGCAGGGGAAGAAAAGATGCTGTTATGATCTGGATAACAATTTTTCTTATCTTGAAAGCAGTGAATATATGAAACTAGATGAAATTAGCCCTTGATTTATAGTAAGATACTAAAAACTAGTTAATTACTACTAAATTTAAAAAAAATAATGTGTGTTACCGAAGTTTCGGACAGTTGCGATACGTATTACAATGAGGGATTCAGAGATCCATGTAAAGGGTTTTTAATCAACAGCCTTGGTCCGTCCACTGCTAAACGTAGGCCTCCCTTAACGCCACTTTTCCATATCCAGCAACTGAGAGAAGTGCTTCTAAAGCACGTGAAGACTTTACAGCTAACCAAGCTGCGGCTAGCCAATCTTCCTTTCCCAGCACGGAGCGTTTCTCTCTCTATACAAATCTAGTGCCCCCTGGTGTGCTGGTTTGACCGGATCAGGCATTGTGTCCTGGCTGAGTGTGGTGCATCAAAGTCAAAGTTAAGTTGAACTTGATTTCGAATCTCTAGTTTCCAAAATAGCCGAGGTGGTTGTTTTGATGCAGTCCGAAATTACTCTTTAACACCTCCCTACCAACTGCCCTATATTTTCAGCTTTAACTTTTCGTCTTTTGCTCCCTATGATTTTTGAGCAAAGCAAAATCTTATCTCTATTCCGGAAATTCTCAACCTGCAGTTTTCATTTCAAATTGTTAGCATTAACGTGCCAAGCCTTTGAAGATATGCAAATGAAAAACTTGAAGTTAAAGTTAGGTGATTTTTTTATAGATAAGAAAGTTGTATTCTTTTTACCATTTTATTCTCGGCTCGAATGCTAATTATATCTCATACCAGCTGTTATTTTTCATTATTGTACAATTCAAGAAGACAAGTCTTTCACGGTACGCTTTGCACGAAATTTTCTGTCACGGGCAATGGTTCTTTAAACTAAGCTTCCAAGTGCGACTTTTTTAAATGGATACGACTTAGTAACCTTCAAAAAGCGAGCCTACAAATTTCTCAAGGGCCGGTAACCCAAGTTAGAGGTGACTCCCCTAGTGTTGCGGTGTATAGACCAACCATAGGGTCTGAAGTCTCTTACCACCACAGGAATCAAATCATTAAGCATCAGGTGACCTTCAGGGCCGTTTGCCCCACACTGATAGAAGAACCAAACTCTACTACCAAAATCCATCCGAGCCTATCAAAATCGGCGATGACAGGATTAAACAAACATACCTGAAGTTACCCTAATATGGTGATGGAAATTAATGGCAATCTTTTTTTAAACTAAGTAGAAAGTTGCTTCAAATAGATATCCCATCGTGCATGTTATGTGCACCTAACAGAGCAGTTTGAGTCGCGTCCAAAGCCGCCGGCATGTAATGGCTCGTTATACTGCCGATTGAGACCGACACAACAACCAATGAATTGTAATGTAGCTTCCATCGCCAAAAGTTGGCTTAGATGATCATGTTTAGATGGGACATTCAACTTTAGGTTGCTTTAAATGGCTTTGAGGAGTTTATTTGTCAATTGCCACAAAAGGGGCTATTTTTCTGCAGTTTGCCTAATTAGCATTACCCTTACCTTATGAAATCTTTTTAAAACCAGCATCTTCGCTTCTACAAAACCGGTTAGCAAGCGGTTGCCTCTCCTCAAAACATCGTCTTCACAGCAACGCCCTAAGCCGAGGCCGCATTATGGGGAGCCCTTAGCAGTGTTGCTCCACGTAGTCCGGTCAGGATGATAAGGCCATCTTAGCTATCATCGCATTTAAGAAATAGAAATATAACTTTTTCGTTTAGGAGTTATAGAGGCGAACTTGTATTTATTTCTTTTTAAATAACTAAATAAAATATCTGTGATTCCTTCGTTGTTCTTCCTTATACCCATATCACAAGACAGTGCTTAAGCTACTTTCAATTCGGAGCAATGGAAGACTAGCCGGACGTGAAATACAGAACTCTGAGTGTGTTAATCAGGACAATGCCTGTTTAGTAGTTGGATAGTCTGTACCAAATCGCAATGGACATTGTAACTGGCTGACAGAATCTTTAAAGTTCGGCCCACAAACTGCAAGCGGAGCTCGCCCGACGTCCGCAGTTGCATTACCATAACTGCCTAATACGAGTCCGGAGATGGACCAATCGGAGGCTAGATGCGGCTTTGTGGCACTGGCTACGCATTTCGTTAACCATTTTAAGTGCTTACGTGTATGTTTGTTGCTGCAAATGGCTAGTTGGAGGGATAAACAGATAGACACTTTATGGCGCAAACGCTTACAGGATATTGGAAAATTCATCATCCGCCTGCAAACGTCCGCAACTGGACTTTGGCTTTCTCCCATGATAATTTGTCATTTGGGGAGATCTGTCTCTCTCTCTCTCTCTCTCTCTCTATCTTAGTCATCATGCTTGGCAGGCGGGTTAGTGACCGAAGCAGGTTCTGTTCATACCCAGGTAAATGCTGCTGCTCGTTTCCTGATATTCCCTTCCACATACCTACTTAATAACGCAAACGTTTGTAGGGTATTGGAAAATTTATTAAGTCAAACCGAAAAGTAGAAGATACTTTTAGCGAAATTACTTGTTTGCGTGCTTGTGTATCTGTGTGAGCTACGTAGGTATGATTTGTATCAGTGTGTGGCAGAAGCATTCATGATTGCAGAATCATGATTTCGGTATATGTTCAATACGTCAGTATGCAAAAAAACTATTCACGAACGTTGAAATACACAAGTAAATGTACCAGATAATTGTCATTAACTACCAGACACTCAGAACTGACAGAAATCGAACTAAGGTACATTCTTGTACCTACTATGAATTCCACATGATGACTGGGAGCATCTCCCAGAATATTTAAGGCAATTTAGAAAGGTAATTTCTTAAATTGAGCCGACCTGAATAAAATCCGGAAATGGACGCTGCGTTTAAAAAAATCTATTCAATACAATTTAAAATTCGAATAATTATCTCAGTCCAGTCATTTCTGTAAAACAATATAACGATCTTGTTAATAATCTAATAAATTGACATTCAAATGCAAACGTATTGTACCAACAGAAGTTAACAACGCCAGTTAAGGGCGAAGCGATAAAAACAATTAAACCAGATACCGGAGTAAAAACGAAACGTCTTACCCTCATCAAAGGGCCCAATGAGATGAATATCGGAACAGCCACAATCTATCCCGACTTAATCCAGAAATAGGAATGTCGCTCTACGATCATCTATGTCTACTAGATTCAAAATTACTGGTTAACTTTGAATATCAGTGACGCATATATGCGCCAATGACAATTCTATTGTGTCTCATTTCTCGGTGCTCAAAGGATTAAAGAATTGACCAACGACAGATTAGATGAAAATGTTTGTTATCTTTGACGTATCGAACAGTTTAGCTGAGCTTTTTATGGCTAGGGTACGGTTAGGCTTTATCCGAGTTAGTGAGTTTCATTCTATATTTCGTTTCTTTAGCATTGGTGCTGCAGGGTGAGGCACAATGGACTATGGTGAGACGAGTAATATTTTGAGACGGCGAACCACAGTCGAATACTTTACATGTGAACTCAAACACCAAGGTCCTGGGTACTTTCGGCAGGATGGTGTGATGTCCTCCCGGCACTTTGCGGTGCACGCTGTCTTTTTCGGGACTGCGACCCCTCATTCAATATCAAGAGAGTCGTTCAATGCCAAGAGAGGTAGAATATAGCGAATCTTCGCTCAAATTTGATTGAAGGGGAAAGACCACCCTATAGAATACCGCAGCCAAATGACCTTAGAGTCGTATTTTTGCCGGTGAGTAGGGTTTCCGGAGCTCGCTTAGGGTTGGGCCAGCATGGCGGTGGCAATACACGGGTTACTGATCAGTTACTTGCCCGTAATCAGAGCGATGTAGGCTTCTCTTTCACTTTCCATCAAGCGTAGGGAATCCATTATGTCGAGATACTGTAAAAAAATCAAGTGAAAATAATTATAGTGTTTAATCAGAATGTAACTAGCCTTGGAAATCTACATCACGATTGCGTGTTTTATAACGGGAAATAATATGAAGTGGCTCTACGTTTGAAGATCTCTATGTACAACTGATGATCGAAGATTGTGGTTGACTGTCCCCTTTTATAGCTATTAATAATTTATTCCCTTAATCGTAATGGGTAGGGAGGAGAATCGGTTTTGACGGTGAATTGAAAATTTTGCAGAGCACTTAAATGATTTGCATGGAATCAATTTGGAATTTGAATATCTTTATTTTATGAGACGTATTATTATAAAGGTATTATATTTTTATGATTCGTGTCAAAATTATGGAAACTATGTTTATTAACTGTCTAAATTGTTATTGGAAAAATTGGTATATGACGTGGCCCGATGTTTTTTTAAGCCTACGTTGAAGCGTGCTCATCTAAAACCCGATTCACTCTCGCCTTGAAACGTGACGTACAACTCTATGAAAAAGTTTAATTTCATGAGAGAGAAGTTAATTAAAAGAGTGTTATATCTCGTCCATTTTCCAGTTAATTTTAATTTTGTTTTCACTGCTCATAGTAAATTTTACCTTTTTTACGAAAAAATAATAAATATCCGAAAACATTTTAATAGGTACAGGTTCTTTATTCCCTTTTTTATGACTGAGGGGGCAAACGGCAAACGGGTCTTATCGTAATTGATTACTTCATCCCATAGAAATCACAGCACCAATAAAGTCACTGTTGCGTTACCGTCCCTATATGAACTTGTAGGTTCGCTTTTGGAAGTCGTATCCACTCAGGAAAGTCATAATAAGCTCCTAAGTTCATTTCTAAACATCATCATTACCAATCCATCATCCAAATTGATCCTACTTAAAATGAAGTACATCACTTTGTATCGCGTTCAAACATTTCAATGATTATCCAAAGCTATTCCATCGAACAATACGCCAATTGATATATCCAATCGGTTCAATTGACGTTAGATTTGCGATAATCAGCTGCCCGCCAACAAAGCGCATAATATATTGCGCGCTCAGATCGCACAATCGGACAATTATCACTGTTAAACATTCATTGTATGTCATTTGCCAAATATAGTGTGATACATTGCGTGTTCGCTGATACATAAACGTTATGCAGCTGGTGCGTGAGTTAAGGGCTGCTTAATACTTACTACTTAGCACACAATCACATAATGATGGCTCTTTTAGTAACAACACTGCTTTGCGAACGAAGGGTCGTGGGTTCCATTCGTTCTTACCTACAACAAACATTCATAATGCCGTCAGCAGCATCGCTGGAGCCAGAAGCTCCACCCTGCGATCGCCAACCCGCCTGCCCAGCGTGGCAATTATGGGTAAAGCCTAAAACTGGACAGGCCTATGTCAGGCATGGAATGCAATAGGTTAATGATGACGATGACAGAATAAATACATGCGGATTTATTTATTTGGAGTTTTTAATACATATGTTTTACCGATTTACCGATTCCCTATTTCTTTAACCCATTAGTTGCACAATAGATAAAACAATAACTGTGCACTACATGTAGTGCACGGGACAGTCAACGTGTTAATATATTTTGGAAAATATTGCAAAGAATGTGTCATTATCTAGCCTGGAAAGCTCTGTGTACTATGACACAGCCTCGCTATCAACACATGGCTATCTATCAAGACGGCCGGGTGTAATTCGCACGACGCAACCGCGCCTCGAATATTCAAATTGTCGAAGAGCCATTTGCATGTGAAACGGCCTCGGGCTGCCGGCGCGTTGATACTGCGAGTGTCCACGTCTTCGACAGAGTACGATTTAACTGCTTGTGAAATGAAAGATGCTGGAAATCCCTTTGACTTTGCAACGACGCAGCGATTTTACAGGAAGTCAATGTTGAAACAAATATAAAATGGCTTTTATAGTGTACATGACTTATGAGTATCGGAATGTTTTATAATGCTTGCAACATATATGCCGAAATATTGTTATAATAAATATGTATAAATATTAGAAACACAGTTATGATAGTGACCGAAACTTAAAACAATACTAAGTCTGAAATATCTGCATGGCTTTGGGTAAACAAGAACTAGTTTAGTCTGAAATAATTTGAGGTTTACTTCCATAAACTAAATTTTATGGCAAACAACTCTAAACATAACAATAATGACATGTTACTTCTTCAATCGACTTTGTTTTTCTTAAAACTGTTTGGCTTTTCATTCTTCTTCGAGTAAATAAAATCCATTTCAGAAATAATCAAGGCTAAATTAATGGCTTAGATTACTATTATAGTGTGTCACTAGAGAAACGGTGTACATTACTAATGCAATACAGTTCATGTTACATTAACTAATGAGGAAGGGGGCTTAAATATAAATTCAACAGAAGCTTATTTGTGATTCCGGAGAGAGCACCGCCTTCCTATGCGATTTCGTTTCGTGTGAAAAATATTGAAATACTGAGTGAGTGGAAGACAAAAATATATCTGTGTCGAAGCTACAAGTGAAAAGCGGCAGCGTTGTAAAGGATATTTTAATAAATGGATTTCCTACGTCAAATTAGTTAGTCTCAATGGTACGATTACTTCATTGTCACTCTACTGGGAATTGATAGGAAACACTTTAGAGTCACGTACCAGCCTGGGATATAAGGGAGCGACCTATCATCTTTTCACTCCAAGCTACCTTCACCAGCCATCCTGCCGAAAAACAAAAGATGCTCTGGCAACCAACTGGCGGTAAAACTATCACGATTGAAGACGTAGCCAAATACTACAGGCCGATGACGGGCCGCAGCGTCACCGGAGGGAGAAACTATTTTTTTTTTTTATAATACCTCGACATAATGGCTTCCCTACGCCTGATGGAAAGCGAAAGAGAAGCCCAATTCGCTGCGACAACTGGCAAGTAACTGGTTAGTAACCTGTCAGTTGCCACTGCCGGCCCGGCCCAACCCTAGGGCATAGCGAATCTTCGCTCGAATTGAGCTGCCCGTCCGGGGAAGGACCTCCACCCTATAAAATACCGCAGCCAAATGACCTTCGGGTCGTGTTTATGCTGGTGAGTAGGGTGTCCGGAGCTCGTGGGGGGCTAGGGTTGGGCCGGCATGGCAGTGGCAACTGACAGGTAACTGACCAGTTACTTGCCAGTTGTCACAGCGACTTGGGCCTCTATTTCGCTTTCCATCAGGCGTAAGGAAGCCATTATGTCGAGCCACTATAAAATAAAAATCCAACAGAATACTAGTTCGACACGATTTGAGACATATCATACGTAGAATCAACGACTTATAAGGCTATAAGCACAAAGATTCTAATACTCGTATCAAAAAAAAAAACCGGACACCTTTACAAAAACTCTTATAAAGCGAAAACATGAAAGAATTCCTATTAAGCGAGAGAAACCAAATATCACTTACAGGGTAACCTCATTAGCGTCAAAGCAAACATTTGTTTGGACACCCAATCCTATCCTCTCATCCCATATACCACTCAAGTCAAGTGTCTTTAAGCCAAGGGGTTTAAAGATAGCGCCCGCCTATCGAGGCATTGACTGTGATGAAATAAAGAAGGGGAAATAGGTCAATGATTGCTTTGAAAAAGTACTTTTATTTATTGAATACTTATCTTTAATTGACAAAATTTTAATCGAAATTCGTTGCAATATTAATCTTTAAATCGCACCACAAATTAATTATAAGTACGATATAAATTAACTTTATATTGACTTTAGGAACACAAAATGTGAAAATATTTGCCAGCACACGTGTTTCCACTTTCCTATAATATGGAATCCTGGAAACGAAGCGTGAAGAAGCGTAGCAGTGTGGTGCGTAATTGATCTACATCATAATATGTATATTTTTAGGAGAAAATCTAGGATATCTGGGTAAGCATTGAGAGAGAGACTCACTTTCTTGGTATCGGCAACGGTAAATGTACTGGATACTGGATGGACGGTGGAATCGTTGTGGTCGTCCAAAAATATGATCAATGCTGATTTTGTAAATATCCGACTGTCGTAAATATGGTATAGATAGTTCGGATGGCGATATACGGAAGTATATGACCCTATCCCTTTAAATCCGTAAATCAATGAAAAAATAATAGCAACACATCGGGTACCCAAAATTGAAAATGAGGCAGAAACCCAAACATTTAATTAACTTAAAGCAGTGCATGTTAAAGTAAAACTAATAAAAACAGTGCATAAGCAGGCTGAGCTTCCGTAGCTCATCCTTCATCCGCTCATCCCTTGCACCGCTGTAATGGAGTGGCTTCCAGAGCTCGTGCATTAAAGATAGCGCACGTGCCGCTGACTGCGATGATTCAATGCGCCGCTCGTGACCGGCCGCGGATCGCTGCGGCTCGTGAAACCTTTAGCGAGCATTTAGCAAGCGTCTAGCCTTCGGCAAGCATTTGGCGGGACACTTCGCGCTTTTAAGATTGTTAAAGTTGGAATATAGTCGGTTTTCTGATATAAACAGCGCTTACACATCTTAAAGCTCTGTCGGTGAACTCTCATCCCTTGCACCGCTGTAATGGAGTGGCTTCCAGAGCTCGTGCATTAAAGATAGCGCACGTGCCGCTGACTGCGATGATTCAATGCGCCGCTCGTGACCGGCCGCGGATCGCTGCCGCTCGTGAAACCTTTAGCGAGCATTTAACAAGCGCCTAGCCTTTAGCAAGCGGTGAAAACGGATTCATCTAAATATTTTTTTATACTGGAAGCACGCTACTATGGAAGTTTGCTATGAATGCGTGCGACTGGTGATGTATACATCACGATTTAAGGCGTATCTAAATACCACTTATGTGTCTTGTGGTCCAGGGAATGGTTGAGGGTACCAGGCCCTTTATCTGTTAAGGACTCATCGTCGCTATTCGAATGCACGAGGAAGGCAGCTGTGAGAGAGGAATGGCGGCGCGTTGTGAGGCTGCACTGGAGTGATAAGCTATGTCCTGCGATCGCCAACCCGGCTACCCAGTGTGGCGATTATGGGTAAAGCCGTCCGGGGAAGGACCTCCACCCTATGGAATACCGCAGCCAAATGACCTCTGGGTCGTGTATCTGCCGGTGAGTAGGGTTTCCGGAGCTCATGGCGGGGTTAGGGTTGAGCCGGCATGGCGGTGGCAACTGACAGGTAACTGACCAGTTACTTGCCAGTTGTCACAGCGGCTTGGGCTTCTCTTTCGCTTTCCATCAGGCGTAGGGAAGTCATTATGTCGGGCCACTATAAAAAAAAGCCTCCAGGTGCCCGAGCAACTGTAGAGGCCTATGTCTAGTATTGGTCTGCGAAGGGCTGATGATGACGATGAATGACGGGCAGCAGCATCACCGGAGCGAAGAGCTACGTCCTTCGATCGCCAACCCGCCCAGCGTAACGATTATGGGTAAAGCCTCTAGGGGCCCAAAGTGGCAAGCAACTGGAGAGGACTATGTCCAGCAATCGATTGATGATAAAACTAGTAAAAACAGTAACATAATTCAATGCATCGCTCGTGTACGGCCACGGATCACGCTTCGGCTCTTGAAACATTTAGCGAGCATTTAAAGTGACGCGCTTTCTCAGTATTGGCAGGTTTCCGATAGGCGCTTCTTGAATTATTCCACATCCCGACGACTAGTGGGATGGGGTTGATGCATTCTACTAAGACAAGAGTAAGGAGAACGATGCGTTTTCTACGTTGACTATAATAAATATACCATTTTATGAATGTTCTACCTATGTTCTACAAATAAATGATTTGATTTCTTTTTTACCCAACCACGCAACGCGTAGGAATGGTAATGTGTGTTATCTGACTATGTATGAATGTTTACTATATAGACCATGTGGTCCATTTTTACGATCCACACATCCATCGATTTCTTTTAGTCTGGCGAGAGTCACTATAAACAGACACATCAAACAAAAAGAGACATTTTTTGTTCAAGTTCCACTAAAGTCATGACTTTAGTGAACATTGAATATGGCGACCAAATTGGACGTCATATTCTCTTGTATCTGCTAATTTCATTTGCTACTAATTTATAAATATTAGTTCTTATTGCAAAGCATATAAACTTTAGTTAGAAGTTGTCACTGTCATTTGTGTTTGTCCCGTGTCTGGGTGTTTAATATTTGTATTTATTTGTGGTACCTTCGTTGTTCTGATACCCATAACACAAGTGCTTAAGCTATTTACTTTGGGATCGGAGCAATGTATGTGATGTGGTCTAATATTTATTTTATTTATTTATTAAAATCTCTTTTAATACCAGTTTCAATAAATTTCTTTCAACAATTTATACGATTTTTCTAAAACGTCAATCCCGAAACGACACATCATTTCGAAGTTACTGGGTACCTACTAAATAAGTTACCATTCCATATACATACATCTATGTAACTTACCTTTTCTGCTCAACACTAAAAGCTCTTTGCTCACTTAAATAAATAAAGCAAAATGTTAATAGGGCCTATTCAGACGCTGAGACTTCAATCATTTACAAAGTAAAAAGTTGCAGACCCAATCTAGAAGTAATTTATTTACCATCGAACATGTAAGTGGGAACTGGCTGATAGAAGCGAGAAACTTAAACGGTCAGCTGAACTTTTCGACCTAATACTGAAGTAATAAAGTCTAATTTAGTATGACAGGGACAGGGTGGTCGAGCGTATAACTTGGGGCGAGAGACGATGGGAATTAACTATTAGCTTCAAATCGGATTTCTACTTGAGACGTAGAGTATGGCGCTGGAGATATCTGCATAATATTAATGTATGCGGTCGCATTTTCGACCGATTAATCAGTTTACCGAATTGGAGTGAAAAATCACGTAGATTTTGCTGCAATGAAATTATTTAAGGTATTAATTAAGTAAACATTATTGAAAATGGTATACCGACTGTTATTTTTGTAAGATAATAATAGTTTATGGTTAAAATATTGTATTTTATTAAACATTTAATTAATGACGCACTCCATTGTAGGTACAGTCAGGAACAATAATATGTACGGTACGAACATGATCTCGCTTCAAGTCATAACTTAACATGACGTAATTTATTATTGTGACAACATTCTAAATTCCGGATTCAAACTGGAGACTCCTCGGTAGTTAAGTGGCAGCTGCGAGCACTAAACCAACGAGACAGTTATTTAATCGTATGGCTTTTGACAGTCGCTGTTATTTAATTAACATATTGTTGATTATAGGAAATCAAAATTAAAACTATAAACAACAAGACACACTCTGAATCCATTGGATCGCGTCGCCACCAAGGGTAAACAGGTCTGCCGGGTCACCACCATACCTCGTGAGAGGGCAATCTCGTAGCATATGCTGGACATCCTGCACCGCCGCACCACACCCACACTCCGGTGACTCTCTCCAGCCACATCTCCACAGAAATTCCCGAGACCGCCCGAAGCCAGTTCTGAACCTGTTGAGTTGGCACCATTCTCTTCTGGGAAGTGTAAAACCAGGAAGCTTAGCAGTGGGGCTGATGGTTATTCCGTCCGGGACGAATGTTGCTCACGTCCGTAGGAGTTGCCACCACTGCCCTACACGTGTCCCCCGGGTGGCGCTAAACGAGCAACAACCTTTTTGGCCGCTGTACCTGTCGCTGCATGCGACCTCACAGCGCCTGACAGTCGCTTGATGCTACTCGTGTTTAAATCCGTTTTCGAACGAGACAGTATAATACTTATAGAGATACTGAATGAATACCTTCTTTAAGTCTTGGAAAATTGTATTAAAAAATGACCTATCGCTAATGCACACCTTTTATCGGTTTATTGAACTTAACGAGGCTCTGGCAAACCGACTGGTGGTCGTAAAACCATCACGATAGAAGGCGTAGCTAAATACCACAGGCCGATGACGGGCAGCAGCGTCACCGGAGCAAGAAGCTACGCCCTGCGATCGCCAACCCGCCTGCCCAGCGTGGCGATTATGGGTATATCCTCTAGAAGTTTGTCCTAGGTGGCGAACAACTGGAGAGGCCTATGTCCAGCAGTGGACTGCAATAGGCTGATGATGATGATGATTGATCGTAACTGGATGCGTAGTGTGAGACGTCCCTCGTCTAGATGTGTCCTCATCTAGTAAAACTTTAATACCGACTTGATGATCGCCTTTTATAAATCACGCTATTATTTCACATACCAAAACTTATTTTTATCCAACTTTTTAGCACGCTGCCTACTTCTGTTTCTGCTTAGCCCATTAGTTGACTACTAGCTGTGCTCGCGACTTCGTCTGCGTGGAATAGTTATTTTTCCCCCGTTTTTTTTTACATTTTCCATTATTTCTTCTCTCCTTATAGTTGCAGCGTGATGTTATATAGTCTAAAGCCTTTCTCGATAAATGGTCTATTCAACACAAAAAGAATTTTTCAATTCGGACCAGTAGTTCCTGAGATTAGCGCGTTCAAACAAACAAACTCTTGAGCTTTATAATATTAGTTAAGATTAGTAAAGATTAGAGAATGCCTATACGGATTCAAGTCCGCCATTTGTACACTACTTCTATTCTGCAATAAATAAATAAAATAAATACACCAAAATTTACTCGTAGTAGAAAAGAATCACCTTTAGAATTCAAAGTGCCTGTTAATCAGTTTACTCACATCGCGTGACTATTTCGTGTAAAATTAAAGAATATGACTTTTACCGGCTGACTCATTCTGTAGCGTGACTGCTGTGAGTCATTTCAACCCTTCTGCGTTTGCAAATGAGGTGTCTCGCTTCGCTTGCTGTGATTATGATTACATTATTATAGCACTTAGGTGGGTTATTTTTTTTATAACAAGAGCTTCCAGGATGAAACCGCCTAAAGGACCCAATATTGTAAGAGGAAGGAAACACATGAGCTGTAGGGCATTACATGTCTTAATGGCATGGGGCAGGAACGAGGAACTAAACCTCTTGGTGCGCGCCACCATCGTCTGGATGGTATGCGGATGACAACGCTGTCCAGCACGTGTTGTTCGGTAGTAACTATAATTTATAAACCTTTGTCATCATCATCATCATCATCAGCCTATTGCAGTCCACTGCCGTACATAGGTCTCTCCAGTTGTTCGCCACTTAGGGCAAACATCTGGAGGATATACCCATAATCGCCACGCTGGGCAGGCGGGTTGGCAATCGCAGGGCGTAGCTTCTTTCTCCGGTGACGCTGCTGCCCGTCATCGGCCTATGGTATTTAGCTACCCCTTCTATCGTGATGGTTTTACCGCCACCAGTCGGTTTGCCAGAGCCTCGTTTGTTGTTCGGCAGGATGCACCACGGGCAGGTGAGGATGGCTTGGAGCGAAAAGGTGATAGGTCGCTCCCTTACGTCCTCTATATAAACCTTTGTGGATTTTGGTTTTGTTTGGAAAGTCAAACAAAAAGTTGTTTGACTTTCTCAGAACAACAAGTTGTTTGACTTTCTCCCCACCAGTTAACATTCAAATCTACCAATCGACACCGATTACGTTATTACATGACCAATGAATCGATTTAATCGTTTCCGCGGCTTCGCCTGCCTTAATGTGGGGGGTTCCTCCCCCCCTTTCGTTCACTCTGGGCACAGTTCATTTGTGGATTTACATTGCTTCTTTTTTCGATCGTGATGGAGATACCAATGGTCCGATTTTATGAGAAGTAACGTGCAGACGTTAATATTTTACTAGCTTGTAGTCGGAATTTAGTCTGTGTCTAATTTAAAGAAACAAAAATTCAGCGCAAATGATACGATACAGGATAATGCTAAATCTAAAACTAACTTAAGCTACCATGTATAGCCAAAATAGTATCTACTCAGTTAATTTCAAGGCATGACATCAAGACAGCCAAGACGCTGATTTTCAGTGTAGACGACAAGATGGAATAAAATTAATACAAAATTTCGTAGGTTTTGCTTTTTGGCGTAAAAATTTTGATTCAGAAGTCAGGTTTCCACCAATGTATTGCTAGAGGTCTAACTTAAAATTTAGGTACCATTTTATGGAAGTCTGTTATTTTTGAAATCCGATATCCACGCGTGCGACGCCGCCGGCACAGCTAGTAGATAAAATTGTTTATGAATACGGGTGTTAGATAAATTTAATTCAATTTTATGGTGTGCACTAAAGTAGGTATATCTATCTATATATTTATGAATCTTAATTCAATGTAGTAATGTCTAAGTTTCTAATGAGACCAATCATCGACTTTTGCCAACTGTACTACATAATTAATTCGAATCCAACCATTCGAGCGGAGATTTTATACAAATGGCGGCGTGTTAAAAGTAAAAATACACACCAAGATCACTAATTAGCCCCGATTCGAAGCAAATTGACGAATAAAATCACTTACTCAACAAGATTGTGCAAAAAATAATTGGAGCATAATCTACCGATCGAGTAATGAGGATGTGATTGTCTGCTGAATACGAAATTTTTCTCGAAAAAATTAGTCATCGTATTTTTCGAGTTTATTAGTCGAGTAAATAGGAGACTTTTTTTATTCGCACGACGATTTTTGTTATTGTTTTCAATTTATATTTTTTGTTGGTAGGGGTCGCAAAAGACGGCTAAGGGAATGAAACGTTTATCTAGGTTCAAATAAAACCTACTGCGATTACCAAACTGCCTTCCAACCGTAGTGACTAAGGCACATCCCCCCCAAATGACAAATGAATAGGTTTTTTTTTTTATAGTAGCTCGACATAGTGTCTTCCCTACGCCCGACGGAACGCGAAAGAGAAGCCCAAGTCGCTGTGACAACTGGCAAGTAACAGGTTAGTTACCGGTCAGTTGCCACTGCCATGCCGGCCCAACCCTAACCCCCCACAAGCTCCGGAGACCCTACTCACCAGCAGAAACACGACCCGGAGGTTATTTGGCTGCGGTATTCTATAAGGTGGAAGTCTTTCCCCGGACGGGCAGCTCAATTCGAGCGAAGATTCGCTATGCCCTACCTCTTTTAAGATGCGTATCTATGCGTCTATGCATACATACTCAAAAGTAGCCCAGGAGTATGAAGAATAATTATACCAAGTTTCGTTGAAATCCGTTTAGGAGTTTTTGTTTCTATTGCGAACATACATACAGACAGACAGACAGACGGACAGAGAGACACACAGACAAAAATTTTACTGATTGCGTTTTTGGCATCAGGATCATTCACTAATCACCCCCTGATAGTTATTTTGAAAATATATTTCATGTACAGAATTGACTTGTCTACAGATTTATTATAAGTTTAGATTGAAGAAAATGGTAATGTTACCTTGCTCAACATTTTGAATTTATTCATTTATTCATTTATTCATTTATTAGAAATCAACAGCGTATACACTTGATTACATTAATTAGTATAGGTAATTATTAAGGCCAATTACAGATTTCTTTAAAAAATTAAATTTTCATCGATACCTATAACAATTTCGTTGTGTTTTGTTTGCGTGTGTGTGTGTGTGTGTATGTGTGTGTGTGTGTATGTGTGTGTGTGTGTGTGTGTTCGAGTGTGTGTGCGTTTAAGTCAGCGTCAGTGAGTCAGTAACTTAATTTGACCGCTTCAAGCACTAAAAAAGTGCCTAAAGCAGTCAAATCAAGCTACTCCAGATCAAATATCGTGAACCTGCATGTACCCGCTACACCGAGGAGTCAATTACTCTCTCAATGAGAGATCTTCGGAACGATGGCTTAGAGCCCATGAACAAATCAATCTCGCTAAATGAGGCGTTGTAAACTTTGGCGAGGCGTAGCAACGTACTGTTGGCTGCGTAGTTGGTGGTGCGCGCGGGCGCGTGCAGCAGCGGCGTGTGGCGCGTGCGGCGCGTGGGCGCGCTGTATGATACGCTCCCCACTAGCTCTGGGCAATCCAACCCACCGTTTACAATATCGTGAAGAAAGCACATATCGAGCACCGTGCGGCGTTCCTCCAACGTGAGAAGCTTATATTTACGGCAATCTGCCAGATATGAATCGCTGGAATGACGAAACCGATAATTAAGATGTTTAACAAATTTCCTTTGTATGCTCTCTAATTGCTGCTTATATTTTGCGTACTGCGGAGACCATATGGGGCTAGCGTATTCGGTAATGCTACGTACGTATGCATAATAAACCATTTTCAGAGAAGACTGATCCTTGAAAGGTGCACACGCTCGCATCACGAAACCCAAGTTCCTGTAAGCCTTCGTGACAACCGCGTCTATGTGGTCAGAAAATTGCATCCCCGAGTCTAGCAGCACCCCGAGGTCCCGGACAACTTTAGTGTTATCTATTTTGTTACCATCGAACTTGTATGTAAAAATGATAGGTTTACGTTTGCGGCTAAATTGTATACATTGGCATTTGTTTATGTTTACTTTAATTTTGTTTGATGAATAGTATCTACATAAATTGTTAATATCTTGTTGTACATTTTCGCAGTCTTTAATGTTGTTAATTTTGCTATATATCTTCTTGTCGTCTGCATACATTAAATGCCTAGAGTGTTTGAAGCAATCTGTAATGTCAAATATGTATGAGTTGTAGAGTAAAGGTCCGAGATGGGAGCCCTGAGGCACGCCCGTGGGAACCTCCACGAAGTCTGACCTAAACCCTCCCACCACGACCGCCTGCGATCGATTATTTAGGTATGATTCCACCCACCTCAATAAACTACCATGTATTCCCAGGGCCTGAAGCTTGCCGAGCAGGATGACATGATCCACGCGATCGAAGGCTTTTTCAAAATCCGTGTAGATCACGTCAACCTGCCCGCCCCCATCCATACCTTTCAGCACATATTCCGTAAAACATGCCAAGTTGGTAGTAGAGGATCGTCTTTTCAAAAACCCGTGTTGATGGTTCGAAATACCACGTGCCAAAACTGGATAGATGACATCGTACACCAGCCTTTCAAACAACTTGCCCATAGTACTGAGTATTGAGATACCTCTGTAATTCTCAACTTTGGTTTTGGAGTCTTTTTTGTGTAGTGGTATTATATGGGCTTTTTTCCATATAGACGGAAATATACCGGCCTGGAGTGAGCTGTTAAATATAATGTAAATAGGCGGAGCCAAGCTTTGTGAACAATTGGCCCAGAAAATAGGAGGTATACCGTCAAAGCCTGCTCCCTTTGAGAGGTTAAGCCTCTTCATTGCGGTTTCTATGGTTTTTAAAGGTATGTGTACACTAGCAATCGAGTCGTTCCCGGAGTCCCTCACCCGGGATACACCCCCCGTGGAGGGCTCCCCAAAGACACTGTGAAAGAATTTATTAAAAGCGTCACAAATCTGCCCGCCGTCATAATACTTCCGGTCCTCGTATGAGACCACTCGTGGATACGCAGAACTCCCACGCATAGATTTCACGTAAGACCAAAACAGCTTGGGATTCGATTTGACCCTATCTTCTGTGCGACGTATGTACAGTTCATAACATTCTTTTTGTACTCTGCGCTGTCTCTTTCTCAGTAAGGAAAATTCGTCATAATCTAATTCACTACCGTATCTCTTCCAACGTGCGTGTGCCTTCATTTTTTCGTTTGTAATCTTTATTAGCGCTTTGCTATACCAAGTCGGATATCTTTTATTATTATTTTTATACTTTTGTTTTGGAATGTGTTTATTTATACATTCTTGTAAAATATTGTACAGCATTTGGGTTGCCTTTTCTGGGTCATTGTATGGGATCGCGGTGTACCAATCAATATTATGTAGATATTCGTTGATGTCAGAATAGTTACCTTTATTAAAGTTATATCTTAAATTAGAATTTTCTATCAAGGGCTGCACAGAAAGGTCCAAAGGAGTTATGTCTAGGGCCGGGTGATACCGATCCTCTCCGACAAGGGGATGGCGACATGCACCAATTGTCACAGAAAGAGTCGAGAAGACCAAATCCAGTGTGTTACCACTGTAGTTTTTCAGACTATTATACTGTATATACCCTAACATAGTCAGACCACTTACAAAATGATGTGCTGCTCTTTGAACTTCTGTAGGGCCAGACTTCAGGTATGTAGGTGTGAAGCTGTCCCATGAAATACACGGAAGATTGAAGTCCCCGATCAAAATGAAATTGTGATTAGATTTAGATGCCATGTCTGACACTATGGCCTGTGCGATTGCGTCCAAACTGGTCACCAGTCGTCCAGGGTCCGGAGGTACATAGGCGACTATGATATGCAAGTCATGCTTAGACAGAATTACTTTTGAAGGAATAGTGATCGCGAGCATTTCCGTGGGTGCCGGTGCCCTCAATGAGCTGTGGAAAGCTTCCAATTCCCTACGAATCATAATCATAACTCCCCCGCCGGTCTTCTTGCCACTTAGTGACAGGTCTCGGTCGTTGCGAAATACGTCGTACCTATCATCGCATATTTCCGCGTCAAATATGCCGTCATGTAACCAGGTCTCCGTGACAATTATAATATCGTAATTTCCATTTAGAATGCTTTGTCTTATTTCCATAGTTTTCGTCCTCAGCCCCCGCACATTTTGGTAATACATGCTTAGCTCCGTGATTTACCGCTTACCGAACGTTCTAAATAATTGTATAGAATAAACATAATATAACTCGTTGCAATAGTTGCTTTTAATGCAACTACCAAAGTTGCATACTCGTAGTTAGGGAGCGAGCCGCTCCAGCAGTGCGTTCCAACACTCATACGTACCGAATAAAATATCACCTCAGTGCAAATAAACAATCTCGACACTAGCCAAGGCGGTCGCATTACTAAACCCCTTTTATACCATTCAAATGTTACCACTCCTGTGCGCGTAAACGACGTAAAACTAATCTTCGTATGGGCCGATATATAATTATTACGGGGGTATATCAAGATTCTGGGTGTATTGTGTGCAAGCAACAACAACTCAGTGCAGCCGAACTGTGAGCGCATTAAGCAAAGTAATATAGGCAGCGCGGCAAAAAAGGGTGCAATCTCTGAACGTGAACAGCGCAAGCTTAAGTACGCCCGGTTCGTCAATCCGATGTGCTTTCGGCAGAAAGTAAGAGTATCACGATCTTTAAGACCCGTAAAGTAAGTTTTCGAACGATCTCTAACGTAATTAAGAAGCTTCATGCGAGACCATGTAAGATACAAGCATCCAAAATCACAAATGCTATGAATGTGGAATGGACCCCTTAAGCCCCGAGCATCGCACGCAATAACGGGCACATACACGCCCAACATTTCAAGTGATTTGATTGTAGCAAATGTATAAATTTGACGCACACTTATTTTGTGTATAGTTAATTGTGGAGTGAATTTATCAGTCTGACGGTAATTGTGTTGTGTGTGTGGCAAAGAGTAACTGTGTGTAGATAGGTACAAATTTAAGTACTTCGCAAACATTGTGTACATCGACAATAATATATTAATTAGCGATTTTAATTGAGAATTAATTATTCCAAGCAAAAATAATTTATATAACTTATATAACATACAGAGGTGAATAGAAGGTCCGGACATCTTCTTCAAACCATTTTCGCGATGTCTTCTGGTGAGACCACTGGAATTGCTGGAGATTTGTCGTTTTTCCTCGTATATATCCTGCCGTTTTTTACCCAGACGAATTGATACAGTTTCTGCTTAGCTTTATCTTTGCATGCCTTCAATAGTTGCTTATTGAGGGGTGTGAGCTGCTCATTGATGTAAATCGGCTTTGCGTCTTCATCTGCTCCCAGGTCTTTAGTGGTCAAACGACACTTCCGAGAACAGGATAATACCTTATCCTTAGACGAACGATTTCTCATTTTCACTACGATTAATCTGGGACGGCCTTGTAGTTTTATCCTCGGAGTGACTCTGGTCACCTGGACGACATCATGCTCAGGAACATTTACACCCAGATGCCTGAACAGGTTTGATATAATCTCCTCAACATTTTCATTTTTCTTTTCAGTAACTCCTACAATTTCCAAGTTTAATAGTCTCTCCCGTTGATCGTTGGCATTTATTTCGGCCTTGAGTAGTAGATTTTCCTTTTTCATATCTCTTATTTCGGTCTCCAATATTTCAATTCTATCTACGTTATGAGCAAAAGAATCGACGCGCTTGGTAATTTCATCCTGAGTCTCCGATGTAAATTGTATAGATGTCCGGAGTGAGGTAATTTCTGTCTCCAGATCTCTTTGTTTCGCGCTCACGCTCTGCATTGATAGTTTAACTGACTTAAATTCTTCCATTATAGTTTTGATTTCGGATTTTATTTCCGCTGTAGTCTCGGTAAGTTTAACAAGATCGTTTCTTAAAATGTTGTTAACTTCAGACAGACTGCGATCCATATCCGTTCTCCACTCATTTAGAGTTTTTGTTATGGTGCTGGTGAAGTCCTCAAACGATTTCGTGAAATCATCATCGTGCTTCCTCTTTCGCTGGTTGACGTTGCCCGAGCTAGGTAACGGATCTGGGTTTGCGCCAACCTCTCTGTTTGGGCTCCTCAGCATCTTCACTATCTTAAGTTCCCCTCTGTAGGATTTTATTCTTTGGACTCACTAAACACGATAATCCGTAGATCAGTCAATCAGCTGGTGTGGTGTGAGAGAGACGAGTGACACGGGTGCGAAAGAGACAAGTAACACTGGTAGCGGGCCGTTTCGTTTACCGAGAGTGCCGATTTATGATTTTATTTTACTTGCTTGAATGGATGCGCGCGAGTTTAGAACTAATGTACGATGGAACAAGGGCAAAGTTGGTGCAGAGGTCAAGCCAAAGTTTCGCGGAAGACAGCGCGAGCGACCGGTCTGCACCGATTCTTCGAGCGTAGAATAATTAGCACGTTAAGTGTAACATGAATAGTTTTTGTTAAAACTACATGTAAGTATGTCATTTAAAATGTCTCATTGGTATAATTTAATTTCTATTTTAATAACAGCCTCTTAAGCTAAAACTTACTTAAGCACTATTAAGGGTAGCTTTGACATTACTACAAGGGTAATATTCATTTCCCTTATAAAGTAAGGGGAAATTCATCTTTAGGAGCAAACCTATGTAGGTCTTCTTCTTCTTTAGCCTTTTTCTACCATCTTTGTTGTAGGCCTCCTTCAACTTTTTCCACTCATCGCGATCTTGCGCTCCCTGCATCCAATTTGAGCCGGCGATCTTCTTCACGTCGTCTTTCCAACGCATTTGTGGTCTCCCCTGGGGTCGTTTCTCTCCTGTAGGTAATCTTTTATTATCAAAATACAACGCTTTACAAAGAATTTTCTTACAATGTCACATACACATCTACATTTATAAAATCTCTGGCTCGGTTGGCTCAATTGCTAGTGATCCTATCTTCTGAGCTAAGGGTTGTGGGTTCAATCCCCACCCGGGACAAACATTTCTGTTTCATCATCGTCATCATCAGTCTATCGCAGACCACTAGGTGGTCACCACTTTGGTTGGCGATAGCAGGGCGTAGCTTCACACTCCGGTGACGCTGCTGCCCGTCATCGGCCTGTAGTAGGTATGTAGCTACGCCTTCAATCGTGATGATCATACTGCCGAATGCACTACGGGCAGGTGAGGGTGACTTGGAGCCTAATAATGAAAAAACGCTCTCTTACATCCTTATATAAACATTTCTATTTGTTCGGTGTATAAAAAACAGACGATGTACAAAAAAGTTTCACTTGATAACACTTTTTATTTTTAAAACAGGCACTAGAACATCCACGATGGCGGAGTTGCTTGAAGACTTTAATATTGGGCGTATTTTGTGTACATTCCTAGGCTTTCATTTCTCTTCATTGTGGAGGAAATATTTGACTGCGTCGGATTCAAAAGTCGATTCGATTCAGATGGAATATTTTATTCTTATCCGTTATTTTGGTTCCGTTTTTAATTTTACGTTAGAAGGAATATAAATCAATGTTATTTTCAGAATGCAAAATGTTAATTCTCATTTTATGAATATTAGGATAAATTGTATACGAATAATTAAATACAGTCAAGCAAGATCACATACATTGCTCCGATCTCAAAGTAAATAGTTAATTTAAGTATGATACAATGTGGTCTCCAAATCTCTTATAAATAAACATTGCTCATTAACTGTATAATAATTAACCAGCAGCAACACATTTCAATATAGCTATCTACATTTTGATGATCTGGCTCACAGCACATATTTAAAATTAAAATGAGTCAATGCTTGTGAAAATAATATGACCAAACCCGATTATTTTTTTAATTTTATAGGGTTCCGCACCCAAGGGTAAAACGGGACCCTATTACTAAGACTTCGCTGTCTGTCAGTCTGTCACTCCGCCGATACGTCATTTCATCAGAAATGTATGTACCTACTGAAAAAAAGTGCAAGGAGTTTTTAGGATAGGCTACATAGACATAGGCCACCTTTAAGCGAGTCAAATTTGGCTTTTGCCTAGAGTTATCATCACCATCATCAGCCTATTGCAGTCCACTGCTGGACAAAGGCCTCTCCAGTTGTTCACCACCTAGGGCAAACTTCTGGAGGATATACCCATAAACGCCACGCTGGGCAGGCGGGTTGGCGATCGCAGGGCGTAGCTTCTGGCCTGTGGTATTTAACTACGCCTTCTATCGTGATGGTTTTACGCCCACCAGTCGGTTTGCCAGAGCCTCGTTTGTTGTTCGGCAGGATGCACCACGGGCAGGTGAGGATGGCTTGGAACGACAAGATGATAGGTCGCTCCCTTACATCCCAGTTGAGATAATTAGTCCATTATTTTAAATCCAAAATCAAATAAAGAAATAATATATATTTCACAATCCAAAGTCTATGAAAGGCCTGAAACAAGAAAAATACCCACAGACTCTGACATAGCGGTCTAACAAACTGACACCCGGTAAAATTTAATACCTAAAACTTGTCGTGTAAAACAATTCGACAGTTTTAAACTGTGTTAAGTTAATGTTAACTCAATGTTGAGGTCAATGTCAACGGTCGCGTTATGATGAAAGTCTAAGTTCCGTCTATATATTCATACTATTTTGCGTAAGTAACATCATGTAGAAAATAGCTTATCGTCTATAGATGAAATACTACGCAGTAAAAATAAATAATCTCATCAAAAATACAATCATCTGAGAAATACAATCATCTGAGGCTCTTCTATCTTAGCACAGCCAGCCATGCCAACAGGAAGATCAGAACTACTTGCCATATCATTGTTAATGTGCGGCAATTTCGTGCTTAGTATATTTTCTTGAATATCAGATCCTCCGATAATTCTTTAAAAAAATTTATATCTATTTGTTGCAAAATGTTTAGTCCTTGAGTTATGTCTAACAAAATTTCGTTCAGCGATGGATAGGCTATCCATCGCTGAACATAGACCTCTCTAGTTGTTCGCCACTTTGGACAAACATCTAGGCTTTACATTTTATCTTCCGATATTTGCTATGATAAATAATTCTTCTTCTTCTCGTATCGATAGCAATCTATAAAATTACCATCCAGTAAGGATAAAAATACTTAGGAGTATTTTATCAATTGCATAGCAAATTTAAAAGAGTAATAGAAATAAACCAAGACATGCCACGCGAAAACATAGCCATCTAGCCCCAAACTAAGCTTAAGCTTTTACTATGGATGCTAGACAACTCATAAACTTATCTACTTACTTTTGTAAATAAATACATTATACATAGAAAACACCCAGACAGAAACAGTTGTTAATGCCCACAAATATTTGTACTGTGTGGGGATCAAACCCACGCACGACCCTTGACTCAGAAAGCGGAGGTCACTACCAAATGGATCATTGATCACTATCTATGAGCCATTGGCCAGTGAAAATAAATAATATTTATTTGGACCATTATGTTTAAAATAATTTGCAAATATTTATAAAACTTATCAACATGGTTGTACTTTTCATTTATATAAATTTAGGCTCGACACGGACGGGCTTAATGAGACATCAGTTTGTGTAACCGAACATCCATTGTTTGGTATTAAGAACAAAATTTTGCTAGACAAAACTCAAGTACTAAAAATTTTGCAACAAATAGATATAAATTTTTTGAAAGAATTATCGGAGGATCAGATATTCAAGAAAATATACTAAGCACGAAATTGCCGCACATTAACAATGATATGGCAAGTAGTTCTGATCTTCCTGCTGGCATGGCTGGCTGTGCTAAGATGGAAGAGCCGAAAGCTGAGGTGGGCAGAGAAACAAATGAAGACGAACTTATCAAGATATCCTTTGATCGGTGATGCGCACCATTTTATTGGAGACGGCCAGGGTGAGTTACAAAATCAACTAAAATGAGTCTTTGGCATAAGGAAACCCGAGATATGCCACGCTGGGCCACACATCGCCATCTAGCCCTAAACTGAGCCGAAGTTTGTGCTGGGTACTAGACAACTGATAAACTTACTTAGGTTTTCTTTTGTAAATAAATACATTATACATAGCAAAAACCTACACAAATACAAACAGACATGTTTATGCACACAAATGTTTGTACTGTACAGGGATCGACCCGCGACTCTTGGCTCAGAAAGCAGAGGTCACTACCAAATGACCCAACGGCCACTCATAATAAGCCCTGAGGTAAAACTGGTTACGCACAGTCCGATTTCAGAGGAATTTCTTCCCGCGAATGATGTTTGTGGAATGAGCTCCCAACCCAGGTTTCCTCACCTACTACTCTTTAGATTTAGTACATCTCTGTATTCTTTGATGTACGCTGAATAAATGTTTTCCTATTCTATTTTAAGTAAAAAGTAAATAGATTTTTAAGGCTCGCCAAAGCGCTAGCGATGCTCCTGGTGTTGCAATCGTTCATAGGCTGCGGTGACTGCTTACCATCGAAAAGATCGCTGGTATGCGAAATATTATTATTTATTTACTTTAATAATAATATAATAACAATGGTATAATAAATATGATAACAATGGTATTTTTGTTGATCTTTTAAACGATATTAAAAACAGCAGATAAGGATAAACTCTTAAATTCTAGTCAAATAGCACGGAATCCTTTGTGCGCGAGTCCGACTTACACTTGGCCAGTTTTCGATTTATTTATTTTTATTTAGTTTTTGTACAAATGTTTGATTCTATTTCAGTTCGGATATCAGTATTACATAAAATTGGACGGCATGCAATCAATAACAATGGTTGGTCTTCTATGAAACTTGGAAACAGCCTTTTCGGATGTAAGTTTAATTTAAATCATACGCTTTTTACGGATATAAGAAGTGATAAGTAATAAAAAGTGTCTCGGCTAAATTATAGCATTAAAATGGACACATTCAATTGTCCATTAGTACCACAAGCAGTATGTTCGGTTCACAATCTGTCGACTGTTTACAATCTCGCTAGGTAGATTATAATCTAACGGTATTTTAAATTTTACTAAAAAGATATCGAAACTTGAGTTTCAAGTTTATCATCATCATCATCAGCTTATTTGCAGTCCACTGCTGGACGTAGGCCTCTCCAGCTGTTTGCCACCTAGGGCAAACTTCTGGAGGATATACCCATAATCGCCACGCTGGGCAGGCGAGTTGGCGATCGCAGGGCGTAGCTTCTTGCTCCTGTGACGCTGCTGCCCGTCATCGACCTGTGGTATTTAGCTACGCCTTCTATCGTGATGGTTTAACCGCCACCAGTCGGCTTGCCAGAGCCTCGTTTGTTGTTCGGCAGGATGCACCACGGGCAGGTGAGGATGGCTTGGAACGATAAGGTGATGGTCGCTCCCTTACATCTCCTCAAGTTTATACTTTTAACAAAATGCCATTAAATAAGTCATTGATAAGTTAATCCATACAAAATATTATTTTTTTTCAGTTGTAGCAGACGCTGAGGATGCAGACTATATACTAAAGAGACATCTTGAAAAATCAGATATTGTTAAGTTTAGCCAAATACTTATAGGAAATGGTTCCCTTTTTGCACCAGGTTTGTACATTTTATTATTATATTATATTATATTCTCACCGGCAGAAACAAGACCCGGAGGTCATTTGGCTGCGCTATTCTATAGGGTGGAGGTCCTTCCCCGGACGGGCAGCTCAATTCGAGCGAAGATTCGCTATCCCCTACCTCTCTTTAAATCTCTTGAAATCTCGTGATTTTTGTTCCTTGGCGTCACTAGACTTAGGTCTCTTTTAAGGCCACTATGCTCCGTAACAATAGGTAAACAAATTACTGGTTCAATGATTTATCATTAATATGATTTTGGTTTATTTTCAGTATCAATATGGAGACCTCGTCGCAAAGTACTAGCCCCAACTTTCAGTCAACACAATCTGAACCATTTCGTGGATATATTCTCTCACCAAAGCAAGATAATGGCAGATAATCTGGCTAAAAAGGCAGATTCAGACAAGTTCTCTATTTGGAAGTACCTTACTTCATACACAATGGATTCTGTTTGCCGTAAGTTTTAAATATACAGGGTTATTGAGAATTACGAGTATTTCTCTCAGGTTGAGATAAAGGATCTCAGACGCTGCTACTTTGACTGCAATAATTAAATCCCATCCTGGTTTTCATTTCAATTTTCCAATTTTTTGCAGATACAACTCTAGGCGTTAATCTTAGTATTCAAAAGAATCCAGATCATTATTTCCTCAAGAATTTGCAGAAGTTTACTGATCTCTCTGCCTACCGTCTATTTCGCCCTTGGCTCCTTAACGACACCTTTTTCAAAGTACTGGGCTCTTTCGGGACGTACGATATGTTTATGAAATCCGTCAGTTATCTTCGAAATTTCGTTATTGAAGTAAGTGATGATTTTTTTATTTCGTATTAAGTGTAATTAAATATACTTTTGTGTCATGCGGGGATGGCATTAAACAATAATAATAACCCCTGCCCCACCTCCTCCTCACCCTCTCTCACCCGTGGGTGTCGTAAGAGGTGACTAAGGGATATCCCAACAGATCATCTGCTATTCAGGTGGTAGAAAAACGAGGCACTGGCAACCGACTGGTGGCAGTATAACCATCACAACTGAAGTCGTAGCTAAATACTATAGACCGCTGATGGGCAGCAGCGTCAACGGAGCGAGAAGCTACGCCCTACGATCGCCAACCCGCCTGCCCAGTGTTGTGATTATGGGTATATCCTTCAGACGTTTTCCCTAAGTAGCGAACAGCTGGAGAGAAATATGTCGAGCAGTATGATGATGATGATTTATCAAATTAACATCTCGGCGAAGGTATTGTATAGCGGAATCTTAAACCGTTAATGCAAGTCCAGTTCAAGAAGAAGAAAATAGAAGTACAGTTGAAATAGTCATAATCTATATGATAAAAGTCGTCTGAATGTTTCAGATAGTAAAAATGAAACGTGAAGAACTTAAAAACAAAGCTGTCAATAAAAAAGGGGAAGGTAAATTATTTAATTATTCAACAAAAAGTTTGTAAAGAAATTCTAACGTGTTCTACAACAGTATCTCAATTAAAATAAAATAAAAAAACAGAGGTATAAAATTATAAAATACTATTTATATTGGCTAGAGAGCTAATAACCTTATATTTGGCCTGCCAAATAATAAACGTGGCTCCGGCAACCGACTGGCAGTATAACCATCACGATTAAAGGCGTAGCTAAATACCACAACGATGGGCAGCAGCATCACTTGGAGAGGTCGACCAGCAGACTTCAATAGGCTGATGATGATGATGATGACGACAAAGATTTCAACTTTTTAATAGTAGGTAGGCTTAGATAGGAGTTGCTAAATAAATAAATAAATAACCCAAGACATGCCACGCTGGGCCACATAGCACCACCTAGCTCCAAACTAAGCCGAAGCTTGTACTATGGGTACTAGACAACTGATAAACTTACTTGTATACATTTTTTTTTTTGTAAATAAATACATATTATACATAGAAAACACCCAGACCAATACAAACAGATATGTTCATGAACACAAATGTTTGTACTGTGCGAGAATCGAACCCACGACCCTTGGCTCAGAGGGCAGAGGTCACTACCAAATGAGCCACCGAGCCTGCTAAAGTTATACAAAAAGTATAAGGCTGACTTGGTATTAACTTGCAGATAAGCCGAGGTTTAGGCCAATTCTGGAACTTCTCATAGAGGCGACTGGGGGCGATAAAGGTTACACAGATGAGGAGCTTCAAGAGGAAACCCAAGTCGTATTGTCCGCTGGTACTGATACTTCAGCCGTTGGCACAGGCTTCGTCACATTGATGCTGGCCCAACATCCTGATGTGCAGGAAAAAGTATACAAAGAGTAAGCAAATAATTTAAGTTTTACTGTTTTGGCGTCCAAAATCGACTTTTTTTTTATTCATAATGAGTTTGCGCTTGACTGCGATTCGCCTGATGGTAAGCGATATCGCAGTCTACGATGGAACGCGCTCACCCAGCAACCGATTCACTCTCGCCTTGAACATCGGAAGATTATATCTCTCGGGGAACAAGGAGCCCGGCAAAGAGTTCCATAGTTTAGCCGTTCGTACTATGAAGGTAGAAGCGAAACGCGCTGTGCGTGTCCTAGGAACTTGCAACTGTTTGCGACTGTTTTGGACTTTTAGTAAATCAGATAAATGTCTGTTAGTGATGAAGAAAGAAAAGCGTAGTGATAAAAAAGAAGAATTATTCAAACTAGGAAGTTGTTTTCTACTGATAATCCAGCATTTTTAGCAAAAAAACAACTTTCGAACAAAAAAAATCAAATCTGTTCACAATTCTCGGAGTATAGGAAACAAGCATACAAAAAAAATATTATCGTATTGAGAACCTACTTCTTTTTTTTAAGGCGGTTAATTATGGGTTTGCTCTTGACCGCTATTTACCTGATGTCTATGTGTTTATTGATGTCTATATTTTATTTAACATATAGGTAAATACTTCCCATCTACCTATTAGGTAACTATTTCCCTGAAAGTCGTTTCAATCGGTGGGATCTTAGACTTTTTCAATTTTTTAAACTTGAATGTCACAAACTTCCTGATTGAAATATGAGTAACTACTTACAGACAGCTGTACAGACAGCATGACATACTAAAATGATAACTCCTTATTTATTACAGAATACATGATTTATATGGTGACTCGGAAAGACCAATTACAGCGGAAGATCTATCGCGACTACCTTACTTGGAAGTTGTAATCAAGGAATCGTTAAGGCTGTACCCGCCTGCGCCCCTTGTAGTAAGGAAAATAGAAAAGGCTGACGTCACACGTAAGTTTCTTTTTTTTATACCGCAAAGATAGCAACTGACTTAGTTACTGCCCGTCTGATGTTAAGCGGTTACCGCAGTCTATGGAAAAGAGAAGAAAGGCAGAGAACGTCTGCCGTCGACTCGATGATCTATATAGTACAGGGATTCCCAAACTTGCGCCTTATAGAATTGATCTTGCGAGGATAAGGTTATAACTTTTCAGAATATTTTCAAATGAAGATTATTTTGAAAAACTTCAGAATAATTTTCATCATCATCACCATCAGCCCGTGTCAGTCCACTGCTGGACATAGGCCTCTCCTAATGTTCGCCACCTTGATCGATTTTGGGCCTTCTTGATTTTCATATTACTACAAAATACGTTTGAAAATCAAGAGGTATTAATTGTTAAATAATAAATAAATAACTCAAGACATGCCACGCTGAGTAGGCGGGTTGGCAATCGCAGGGCGTACCTCCTCGCTCCGGTAAAGCTGCTGCCCGTCATCGGCCTGTGCTATTTAGCTACATCTGCAATTGTGATGGTTATACCGCCATCAGTCGGTCGACAGAGCCTCATCTCTCTGATCTCTCTCTGTTATTCAGCAGGATGCACCACGGGCAGGCGAGTTACTTACTTACTTACTTTAAACAACACCGTTACAATAACTTGACTTCAAACTCAGAACCTCCTTTTTTTTAGTCGGTTAAAGTACTAAAACCTTCTCCATGAACGTAACAAATACTTTTCTGAAAACCGCATCCAAATAGCTTTAGCCAAACGCGAGATAATCGCGGACAAACATCATCATCATCATCATCTTATATATATGTTATGGACCAAGTGATTAATGCGGGCATTATTTATAATGCTAGGGCATTATGAATAATGTCAAGTTCTATTGGGCAAAGTGATAATTACTATCTAAACTTCATTATTTATCATATTGCCCGGTCATTATTGTATTGCTACTTGGCAATTAGGCAATTTGATAAATAATAAGCAAAGGGGAGGGACGCACGCGTAACTAATCTCTTACTTATTCAAAGATCGATGTATCCGGTAATGTTTTTTTTAACCGACTGCGAAAAAGGAGGATGTTCTTAATACGTCTGTATGTATAATTTTTTATGTATGTTCACCGATATTTCCGTCAATTATATGTAGATGGATGTCAAAAATTTTTTTTTGTTCGACAGAAGACACTTCCAAGGTGGTCCCATTATCACCAAGTCAGGATCTGATGATGGTATCCGGAAGAAATAGAGGGCAACAACCAAAGTTGTATGCTCATATGGTGATTTTGTTACGTAATCATATCCTACTCAGGCATATGCTTCCGGGCGTCAACATCTGGTGCTGATGATGAAGCCATAGAACTCCTTAACGGTTAGGATATAGGGGACAGTACTGCCATTGGTCGATGAGAACTAGGTAGTAGTATGTACTTATGCAGGGCTAATAGGACAGCTGATTTGATAAGTAGTTTGCTTGATTCTACATCGCAAAGTTTTCACTTGACTTAAAGCAAATTTTTTCTTTCCTAAGTAAAACTCTTAAGGACTTTAGTTCCCATCATTATGCAATAGTGCTGCATTTGCCGAGTAGGTATTACTACTGAGTGCGTCATCTTGGAGCAGTCAGAAGTAATGTCTGGCCTGTGTATCACATACACATATTATATTATCTCAGGAGTGGATGGGCTTGTGCCCCCACGCAAGCCTTACAGAGGACCAGGAGACTGCGAAATAGTTATAAAATATGTTTTTATTACTCTGCCCAAAGGGTGATAAACAATATTTATAATGCCCGATCAATTTGATTATTTTAATAATGATTATCAAATTGCCCTCTCATATTGGCCATTTATCAGAATGCCCGGGCATTATATATAATGCTACATTTATCACTTGGTCCATAACATATATATATTTTTTATTAGTGAATGGGTAGTGCTTGACCTCAACTAGCCTGATGTTAAGCGATGTTGAGGCCTAAGATGAAGCGCGCTTACCCATCAGAAACCGATTGACTCTCGCCTTGAAAATCTGAAGATTATAATATAATCTTCACCCTTTCACAGCAAGCGGTGTTACGCTGGTACCAGGTATGCAAATACTGGTCTGCCTATGGGCGCTCCAACGCAATCCGAAGTATTGGGGATCTGATGCCGAGGAGTTCAGACCGGAGCGCTTCTTCGACAGCCCCCCCACTCACCCTGCGGCATTCTCGCCCTTCAGTACTGGACCAAGAAACTGTCTAGGTAAGATAAGATAAAAGATAAGATAAGATAATAAGATAAAAGGTAAGCTTCTTGTGTATTCTATAGCTGGATGGTGGTTTGCAAGAAGGTGTAGAACTTAGCTAGGATTGTGAAAGGTATGCTATGATGGTTTCATCATCAGCCCGTGTCAGTCCACTGCCGGACATAGGCCTCTCCTAATGTTCGCCACTTAGGTCGATTTTGGGCTTCTCGCATCCAGCACTTGCCAGCCGTCCTGCGCAAATCGTCACTCCACCTGGCCTGAGGGTGTCCTACATTACGTTTGCCGATACCCGGTCTCCATTTCAGAACGCGTTTACCCCAACGGTTATCGGTTCTGAGGCTGATATGGCCAGTCAACTTCCACTTCAGCTTACTAATCCGGTGAGCTATGTCGATGAGTTTGGTTCTCTGCCGGATCACCTCTTTTCGGATTCGATCCAGTAGAGAGACGAGCATAGCTCTTTCCATAGCTCGATATATAGCGCATATGATGGTTTGGTTATGTAGAAAGGTTGGATGTAAGTAGATTAACCAAGAAAATGTATAGCGAGAACGTGAATGGATCTGTTACCCTAAACCGAATGTACGAAGAGACTGATGAATGTGAACGAAGCAAAAGTTGTGTGCCAGGATCGTAGCAAGTGGCAGGCGTGGTCTCTGCCTTCCCATCTGGGAGCAGAGAAACCTTTCCAGCACGAGGAAACTTTCATTTTGTTCTTATATTTTTTTTTATTTCCAGGTTACAAGTACGCAATGTTGTCTATGATGACTGCTACAGCTACGCTTCTGAGGCGGTACCGCGTCTTGCCTCCAGATGACGATATTTTGAATAAGCCGTTGCGGCTCACCTACGAGATTATGATGAAACATGCTGATAACTATCAAGTGAAGCTAGCTAGGAGATAGATACATCATCATCATCAGCTTATTGCAGTCCACTGCTGGACATAGGCCTCCAGTTGTTGGCCACTTAGAGCAAACATCCGGAGGATATACCCATAATCGCCACCCTGGGCAGGCGGGTTGGCGATCCCAAGACGTAGCTTCTCGCTTCGGTGACGCTGCTGAAGCTACGCCTTCAATCCGTGGTTATACCGCCACCAGTCGGTTTTTGGAATCTCGTTTGTTATTCACCAGGATGCACCACGGGCAAGTGAGGATGGCTTGGAGCGAAAAGTCGAAGGGTCACTCCCTTATATCCCCGTATGTGTACATAGTTACTTGCCCTATGGCAAATCCCCCACATGACAATTATAAAAGAGGGAGGCCTATATCCAGTGGACGTCTACAGGCTGATGATGATGATTGATGATATTTCATTCATATATTTTAAAAAAAATTAAGCATACTTTTAGCTTACCGTTCTCAATAAATACACTGTACTTTAAAACAATAAAGAGAGATATAAAGATAATATTTTTTATTTTACACCATCCATTGATATAAAACTTCTAAGCGTTTTCTGTAAGACATTTTTATTCATTTTAGTGTCTCTACCTTTTTTTTTATGACAGAGGAAACAGGACTGATGGTAAGTAAAATCTTTTCAGCCCATAGACACCGCAACACCAAAGGGAATTACAGGTGTGTTGCCGGCTCTTGAGAAGTCTATAAGCTCTTTTTCAAGACTAAATCGTATCACTCGGAAAAATTGCTGATTCCAAAGACCTAACCTAAGATGATAAGAATGAAATCGCGATTTGGTGCGAGATGTACGATGATAAGCTATCCCAATGCCTTCTTGGTTACTATTTATTATTCAATATCGTTTGCTTGAACATCAGCCAGACACAACTGGCCGAAATTGGGTCAGTTTAAGTTAGTCACGACTAATTTACGGCTTATTATGGGACGTTATTAGCCCAAAGTGCTATGGTTTTGGCCAGTCGGCGTAAGAGAGATGGCCGCTCCCTAAATAATATGGATTTTGGGGAATATTGGTGTGGTATAAGTGTGAGCTTACGAGAAATTCCTTGAAGCTCTCTTGACTCTCCTGACAAACTATTCCTTGAAGCGCTCCTTTATGGTAAGTGCAACTAAAAGGTGCAATTCGAGAAATCGTTTAGTGGCGCTTCGTTAGGAGGAAACTAAAAGCCAGCTATTTGAATCCGCTGTGTTGCGTGATATAAGTACATATTTAACATGTGAATAAATATTTTCATTTTACATAACGAGATACTTTTCTTAAAATAATATTGTCTCGGCATAGTGGCTTCTTTTAGCCTGATAGAAAATTAGGAAGCCCCTATCGCTCTAACAATGGGCGGAAAACTTCAGTTTCCAGTCAGTCACCACAGTTATATTGTCCCGCAAGTGACACATCATGATGTGATGCACATCGATTTTACTTTGGACTTCATCGTCCAATTAACATCAGACAGGATGAATTCATTAATAAATAAACAAGAAAATAGAAATTGGGACCAAAATCGCCATCTCTTGTGACTTGCAACATCGGAAGCGAAAGATTGCAAGTAGTAAGTTAGCTAAGTTGCACAAGGCGACAGAACGGACATCGAGGTCGGAACAGCTGGACTCCAATACTTATATAAGTGTAGCTATAACTGTATATACCGTACTAAATTATTTAAAGCAAAATAGTAGGTATGTTCGCCTGCTGTATTAGAGTTTCAGAAATATCTGATGGCTAAGTATAATCTTCTATACTTATAATAAATCTGTAGAGAGGTCATTTCAAAAAAAAACGCGAGTGTCACTGAGTAAACCAAATATAACTACCAGGGGATGATTAGTGATCGATACTGATACCAAAAATGCAATCAGTAAAATTTTTGTCTGCCTGTCTGTCTGTATGTTCGTTATAGAAACAAAAACTACTGAACGGATTTTAACGAAACTTGGTACAATTATTCTTCATACTCCTGGGCAGGTTACAGCATAATTTTCATCACGCTACGATCAATAGGAGCAGAGCAGTGAAGGGAAATGTTGGGAAAACGGGAGAATTTTTTATCTGTATTTTTGAACGCGCATCACGTAAAAACTACTGCATGGAATTGAATGCGGTTTTCATCAATGTATTGCTAGAGGTCTAACTTAAAACTTAGGTACTAGGTAAAGGTATAGATGGGTATTTTATGGAAGTCTGTTATTTTTGAAACCCGATATCCACGCGTGCGTCGCCGCCGGCAAAGCTAGTAAAATATAATGTCACATAAGCACAGTATAACAAAACGCTCCATCTGACGACTATGCAAGGAATTCTACTATTTTTTTATGTAATAACACAAATCAAATAGAAATTATTACCCCGGACTTAAGAGTATTCCATGTTAACACGATGTATACGAAGTTTAACATTTACACCTATTCGAGGGCTTAAGAGGTATCATATCTAGACAGATAGGACAGACGTACTTCCGTATGTCAAGGCTCCTTTTTTAACCGACTTCGAAAAAAGGAGGTGGTTCTCAATTCGTCTGTATGTATAATTTATGTATGTTCATCGATATTTCCGTCAAAAATGGATGGATTTCAAAAATTTTTCTTTTGTTCGATAGAAGACACTTCCGAGGTGGTCCCATTATCACCAAGTCAGGATCTGATTTGACGTTATTTATGGCTTTTTAGTTTTGGTCGTTTGTGTTTTTTTTGAAGTCGGTTTAATTTTTTTTTTTAATATTTTTTTGCGAAACAATAAGACTTATATTGTTGAAACTTGTTATATACTCGTAGAATGGTAGCCTGTCGCCCTTATTGAAATCAGAAGAGTAACTCAAGTTGCTTCTGCAACGCACAAGTAACCAAACCAATCCCTTGTTTGTTCCCACCACCATACTGGTTGATCACTGTAATATCATCATTTGCCTGCCCTGTTCCCATTATCTGGGGTCGGCGCAATATGTTTTCTTCTTCCATTCATCCCTATCACCCGTCATCGTCCCATTCACTCCTTTCTCTGCCATGTCATCAATCACACAGTCCATCCATCTTTTCTTCGGGCGGCCTCGCCCTCTCCACCCATTCACATTCATCTTCATCACTGGTTGATCACTGTAATATCATTTGCTTTAAATGTAGCTTTTTATTACCATATCAAAGGTAGGTGTAACTCCATGATTGTATATCCTTACCTGTAACAAAAGAAATAATTATGAAATATACCACTGTATGATACAACTAAATCATTAACCAAAAATGTTCCATATCGCATTTACGAGTAAAACCTACGTGTATGTGGGTCGATTCCCGCACAGTACAAACATTTGTGTTCATGAGCATGTCTGTTTGTATTGGTCTGGGTGTTTTCTATGTATAAGTAATATGTATTTATTTACAAAAAAAATGTATCTAAGTAAGTTTATCAGTTGTCTAGTACCCATAGTACAAGCTTCGGCTTAGTTTGGGGCTAGGTGGCGCTGTGTGGCCCAGCGTGGCATGTCTTGGGTTATTTTATAAATCGTCAGCGTTTCTTACGCTACTACAATACGTATTAAATGACGTTTTGATATATGATTAGCATCAACAGCTCAGCGACACTGGCGTTTTTTCATAGCCAAGACGATTGGCCAAACGCCGAACAGACGCCAAAACGTCTAAGTAAGTGCATAATAACTCGTTTTACACATGCAGAGCTTAAACGCGCACATACCATTATTAAACCCGACGTTTCAACGGTATTGATTGAAGACGAGTCACGGGGAAGAAGAAAAGAAGTGTCGTGAGAGAGAGGTGCGTTAATTCCCGCACAGTACAATCATTTGTGTTCATGAACATGTCTGTTTGTATTGGTCTGAGTGTTTTCTATGTATAATATGTAATTATTTGCAAAAAGAAATGTATCTAACTATGTTTATCAGTTGTCTAGTACCCATAGTACAAGCTTCGGCTTAGTTTGGGGCTAGGTGGCGCTGTGTGGTCCAGCGTGGAATGTCTTGGGTTATTTATTTATATTTTTTTTTAATTCCAGGTTACAAATACGCAATGTTGTCCATGATGACAGCTACAGCTACGCTGCTGAGGCGGTACCGCGTCTTGCCTCCAGATAACGATATTTTGAATAAGCCGTTGAGGCTGACATACGAGATTATGATGAAACATGCTGATAACTATCAAGTGAAGCTAGCTAGGAGATAGATACATCATCATCATCATCATCAGCTTATTGCAGTCCACTGCTGGACATAGGCCTCCAGTTGTTGGCCACTTAGAGCAAACATGCGGAGGATATACCCATAATCGCCACGCTGGGCAGGCGGGTTGGCGATCCCAAGACGTAGCTTCTCGCTCCGGTGACGCTGCTGCCCGTCATCGGCCTATGGCATTAAGCTACGCCTTCAATTGTGGCGGTTATACCGCCACCAGTCGGTTTTTGGAATCTCGTTTGTAATAACAAAAACACCAGGTGAATACACCAGGATGCACCACGGGCAAGTAAGGATGGCTTGGAGCGAAAAGTCGAAGAGTCGCTCCCTTATATCCCCGTATATACATAGTTACTTGCGCTATGGCAAATCCCCCACATGACAATTATAAAAGAGGGAGGCCTATGTCCAGTGGACGTCTACAGGCTGATGATGATGATTGATGATATTTCATTAAAATTGTATCTAAGTAAGTTTATCAGTTGTCTAGTACCCATAGTACAAGCTTCGGCTTAGTTTGGGGCTAGGTGGCGCTGTGTGGCCCAGCGTGGCATGTCTTGGGTTATTTTATAAATCGTCAGCGTTTCTTACGCTACTACAATACGTATTAAATGACGTTTTGATATATGATTAGCATCAACAGCTCAGCGACACTGGCGTTTTTTCATAGCCAAGACGATTGGCCAAACGCCGAACAGACGCCAAAACGTCTAAGTAAGTGCATAATAACTCGTTTTACACATGCAGAGCTTAAACGCGCACATACCATTATTAAACCCGACGTTTCAACGGTATTGATTGAAGACGAGTCACGGGGAAGAAGAAAAGAAGTGTCGTGAGAGAGAGGTGCGTTAAATCTCGCTATATAAAATATGTTTTTTTTTTTCGCCTGATGGAAAGCGAAAGAGAAGCCCTAGTCGCTGTGACAACTGGCAAATAACTTGCTAGTTACCTGTCAGTTGCCACTGCCATGCCGGCCCAACCCTAACCCCACCCCCATGAGCTCCCCATGATGTTTCATGATGCAACGCGAAAGTTTAAATGTTATTGTAACGAGAATAGCTGGAAATCAGCGCTATACGCAGCATATAACATGGTTTCTCGGACAGCATAAGCTGAGCTATCTCCCTTTGCTAGTTGTAAAGTACGTATGTTAAGTTATTGTTGGTCTACCATTGGTTAATTATAATTATGTATCCAAACAGCAATAAACGCTCTTTCATTTCATTTCAAAACGCTCGTTTTAGCCACTAAAAAGCACTAGTGTACGAGTATATGGGCTGTACCTAAATGCGTCAACTTTCCCAGAACTCGGCGTTCGGACCTATCAAAAGGGCCGGAAAACTTTTAATTTATACTTGCACAAATCCAACATACGCCCGAAAACGGTTGACTATAAATATTTCTATTTGCGAATAGGTGGTCTCTTGATAAGGGTCTACTGGTCCCTGGATTAAAGGGTCACTAGTTTGAGAAAGTTAGTTATTTTGTAATTAAATTCTTATTCAAATGTGGGCAGGCGGTTTGTCGAATACATGCTACCTTAAATAGATTAAGGGATGACATTTTGAATTAATGGGTTTCTGTAACAGTATATGGCTTTTTAACGATGAATAAACGTGCATTTGTCGGGAAATCGGACATAGTAAAGACATTGTTTGTTGTATATTATTATTATTGACTTGCTTTGAAGGGTTTCGTAGTTTCATAGTTAGCACCTGACACTCTTTAGTTATATCATTATTCATTATTCTTGTCCCATGTGTCACGGTTGTTACTGATATTGTTTTTTAAACCACAATCTTTTGTAAGGAAGGATTTTCTTTTAATATAGATACTGTCAGTTGATATTATTATTACATTCCAAAACTCTTCCACCATAACCTTTTTTAAAATATGTTTTTTTATTACAGCACTAACTGTCAACCAATCTGTTGGTTAAATAAACAAGTACATTTACATAATATTAGCATATCAGTAATCTTGTTTTCTTTTCGAAATGAACCTGTTTACTACAGTATTCAAAGAAAAGGCAATGAAAACCTTTCATAAATTGCAATGAAGCATTAAAACTCTTTGACTCAGCTTTTTCATTACCCAGATTCCTATCTAAGATAACCCTACGGAGATTGAAATAAATTTTCCGCTGAATGCTATATAGCTGTCTAGTTGATACTCAGGTTTCGTAATGGTTAAACGAACGGTTTGGTTCTATAATAACATAAATAAATAAATACAAGACATGTCACGCTGGACCACACAATATCATCATCATCATCAGCCCACATCAGTCCACTGCTGGACATAGGCAGAGGCCTAAGATTGGGAGAGCCCAAAGTTCGCCACTGTGCTCGATTCACACATCACACACATCATCATCTAGCCCCAAACTAAGCCGAAGCTTGTACTATGGGTATTAGACAACTGATAAACTTAGATTTTTTTTTGTAAATAAATACATATAACTACATACGAAATGAGATGAGAGATGCGCTTACGAACATACTGTTGTTTTATTTGTCAGAAAACACCCAGACCAATACAAACAGACATGTTCATACACACAAATGTTTGTACTGTGCGTGAATCGAACCCACGGCCCTTGGTTCAGAAGGCAGAGGTCAGTACCAAATGAGCCATCGAGCCAGTAATGCTGCATTTGTCAAAGTGGTAGCCGATTCAATTCCCGTACAGTTTAAACATTTGTATGCATGAACATGACATTGGTATTATTGAGATGACTGTATAAATATTCACAAAATCTCAATTGTATATTATTTACTGTAATAATAATATTCTCATACAACAACAGTGATCTTGTCGCCACTTTCGCCCGATATAAAAATCGGTAGATAAACGCTTGAAATCAAGTCAATAAAAAAAATAAAAATCTTTTATTTCAGGCATATGCCCATATTAAATAATAATATTGTAATATAAAAATTACAATCAATGTTAATCAAATGTCAATTATCAATTAATAATTTCAAAAATAACAAAAAATAAAAGTCAAGACAACATAAATACATAGAATCATACATTACAATAATTAGATTTTACAATTACAATAGCACGAAACTCTTCTTACGCAAGTTCGACTCGCACTTGGCCGATTTTTTTCTAAGTGTCAACAAACAAGACTCCCTATCATCACAGTTCAGGGAGCAGACGACTCTCACCCCTAGTTCTGTAGCATCCCTAAAATATGAGGAAAAACATTGAATTTCGACTGAATTTAAAATGATCGCAGTTCATTGAGCAATGTTTCTGCCATTACTTCAATCAGTGTACAGTGGGAAATGAATTTTCATTAGCCGTATTAATCATTAAAAGTGTGCAATGTACTCGAGTTTTGTTATATTACTTCCCTGTTGGAAGCTAGTAAAATTATGACAGTCTGCTCGCTTGCACTTAAGAAAATAATGTATTTCTGAGCCTGATGGAAAGCGAAAAAGAAATCCGGCAGGGCACGTCAAGGAAAGGCAAAGCACCGTCATCATCATCATCAGCCTATTACAGTCCACTGCTGGACATAGGCCTCCCCAGTTGTTCGTCATTTAGGACAAACGTCTGGAGAATATACCCATAATCGCCACGCTGGGCATGCGGGTTGGCGATCGCAGGGCGTAGCTTCTTGCTCCGGTGACGCTGCTGCCCGTCATCGATCTATGGTATTTAGCTACGCCTTTAATTATAATGGTTATACCGCCACCAGTCGGTTGCCAGCGCATCGTTTGTTATTCGGCAGGATGCACCACGAGCAGGTGAGGTTGGCTTGGAGCGAATGATGATAGGCCACTCCCTTACATCCCGCAAGCACCGTCATAATTATATTTAACAGAACTTTTAGCGTGTTTTTTTTATAGTTGCTCGACATAATGGCTTCCCTACGCCTGATGGAAAGCGAAAAGAAGCCCAAGTCGCTGTGACAACGGGCAAGTAACTGGTCTATTACCTGTCAGTTGCCACCGCCATGCCGGCCCAACCCTAACCCCCCACGAGCTCCGGAAACCCCTACTCACCGGCAGAAACACGACCCTGAGGTCATATGACTGCGGTATTCTATTGGGTAGAGGTCCTTCCCGGACGGGTAGCTCAATTCGAGCGAAGATTCGCTATGCCCTACCTCTCTTGTCTCGTGTGTTGATTGTATAGCTTTAGTACACGGTAAAAACCATGATCATCATCAGCCTATCGCAGTTCACTGAGTAGCTTCTCGCATCGGAGGCGGAGGCGGAGGCGGTATGACGGTCAGCAGCGTCACATAGGTGTCATACGCCTTGAATTGTATTTATTTATTCATTTTTACACTCAATTTGTACCTACGAATTAAAGGTAAGACGGTGTTACCGCGAGTGTAACGAAATAATAATAATTCATTTATTTCAGAACTAGCTGTGCCAGCGACTTCGTCCGCGTGGAATAGAGTTCATCCCCTACTTTATCTCCTTGGGGGTAGAATTGATCAAAATCCTCCTCTTAACGGATGTCTACGTCATAAGATCTACCTGCATGCCAAATTTCAGCCCGATCCGTCCAGTAGTTTGGGCTGTGCGTTGATAGATCACTATGTCAGTCAGTCAGTCAGTCACCTTTGAATTATAATATATTAGAAGATTTAATCCATAGAGTATACATCAAAATTAAATAACACCAATTACAAATAAAACATGTCAACATAAACGAAAACAAACACAAATCGGAATAAAATACATAAAATGTCAAATAAAATAAAAATAAAATCAAATTTAAATAAAAATGGTAACCATGCGAAATTTATAATTGGTTCGGGACAATGAATTAGTAGTTAAAATACGACCTACCTTTTATTTTTGCAGAAATGTGCTTTATATACGATACTTAATGGTTAAATTTGGATAGTGATACATTTTTTTTGCAGAAATGTGCTCTATTAACGATACCTAATGGATAAATTTGGATAGTAATTAAAAAGTCACCTTGTATAGTATTATACCTTACATCCTAACTGCTAATAAAATGAAATATGTATATTAGTTATTCTATCCCAGATGCCGACTGTACTCAACTGTACTGTCACCAACAGAGTTCAATCACAATGCTTAATTTTATTCAATTGAATCGCGAGGAAACGACGCGTAAACTGGCAGTTGCATCATTATTTGGAAATCAAAGCGTTAAACATTTAATTATGGCGGGGGTGCCGTTTTGACTCGGAATTTATTTGTGTTAAGATTAATTCAAACGATTGAATTTAATGGTGTGGACTTCGAGATTGTCTACAATCTACAATTATAAATTACTAGCTTTCCGTCCGCGACTTCGTCCGCGTAAAGTTTTTTTTTCCAAAATAAAATTGTGCCTATGTTACTCGTGGATAATGTAGCTTTCGAATGGTGAAAGAATTTTTAAAAACGGTCCAGTAGTTTTTGAGCCTATTCATTACAACCAAACAAACAAAGTTTTCCTCTTTATAATATTAGTGTAGATAATTGTCTCATTAAAATACAAGATATCAAAACTTCTACTTGAAGAGACCTCTGTTTGTTTTTTTCATTCAAAACTAGCTGTGCCAGCGGCGACGCACGCGCGGATGTCAGGTTTCAAAAATAATGGACTTACATAAAATGGTGCCTAAATTTTAAGTTAGACCTCTGGGCATACATTGGTGGAAACCGCATTCAATTCCATGCAGTAGTTTTTGAGTGATGCGCGTTCAAACATACAGGTAAAAAGTTCTCCCGTTTTCCCAACACTTCCCGTCACTGCTCTGCTCCTATTGATTGTAGCGTAATAAAAAGTATACTATAACCTGCCCAGGAGTATGAAGAATAATTGTACCAAGTTTGGTTAAAATCCGTTGAGTAGTTTTTTTTCTATAACTAACATACAGATTGACAGACAGACAGACAGACAAAAATGTTACTAATTGCATTTTTGGCATCAGTATCGATCACTAATAACCCCCTGATAGTTATTTTGAAAAAATATGGCAGGGGTACCTATTTGCTGTATCCCTGTGACTTTCACAAAAGTAATCAAAATCGCAAAAAAAACACTCAATTTCGTTACCCATCTCGATACAACCAAAGAATTCAAGAATTATTGTTCGACATCTCGCAGGACATTCCTAGCTAACCTATATCTAGCTGTAAATTTATTTGCCACAAAGAAAAGGAGGTTTCACAAATTCCATTTCGTGGAAGCCAAAATTGAATTCCTTCACGACTGCTCCAATAATCAAATGAATAATCCACTTACTGGCGGGTTGGTCGGCGAATCAAGCGAAAAAAGTTGAGAAAAAATTCACCCCGTTTATAGATGTGTAAACTTCGATTAAGAAATCGCGTTGATTACCTTATATTGGAATTTTCAATGGGCCTATGTTTTGTATTGGACATTTGCAGGCCGATGATGATATATTTTTTTATAGTAGCTCGAGATAATGTAGGGGAGATAGAGTAGAGTAGAGATATAATGTAGTAACAACACATACTAAACAAAAATAACGCTTAAAAATATATCGTAAATGATTTAATTGATTTTAATTCTAAATTTAGTTATCTCAACGGCCAGTTACTACTTACAATTCTTTATCTGAGTACGGCCAAACATCCCGTTTAGAAGTTTTAAAATAATTAGGAATTGTTATCAAACTACTCGTTCATAAAGTACACAGTCATTATGAATGACGCATCGACGACAAATGAGCGTAGATCCTCTGTCTAGACACACTTACATGCATACCCAAGCTCAAATTACTTCGGTAAGTCGCCACGCGGGAATTCCCTTTACTTCCGATCTCCTTTAAACGAACGCGTCAGTTTCGTCAACCAATCACAAGCCGCGATTTGTGTTACAGCCGTTTTGAAAAATATCTCAATTGCTGAGTGAAAGTAAAGCAATACTCTTCAAAGATAGATTCGTTTCCCCTAATTTGGTTCGTAAACAAAAAATCCTACGCCAATACCTTGTCTGTATCGAGCAATAAGCGTTCGAAATTGCAATCCTGCATCGCGCTAACGAAGTTTTCCGCCGCGGTTGCATATATACGGCTGGGTGGGCAATACTGTTGGTCTTCCCTTGGGTTCCTTCCTCGACCGACCCACTGCTCGCGGCCCTATGCGGCTGGCCTGTGTTCGCCTCGGGTGCCAATTGGTACAGGCGTTAGCCAACACTTATCGCTCGGCTTGACCGAGCTTCAACCGCCCACCTTGTGATAATGAACCGTCTCTCCTAAGGGCAGTTCGGCGTCCGTGGCGCTCAGGGACCACCGTCATGAGGGGTCTTGGAGCGAGCCAGTGGTGGCCTTAGGGCTGCGGTACTGTGTGCGGCGCATCGCATCGCGATTCGTCATACACGTTGCTATTGGAAGACGGAGGAGCCCAATGGAGGTACCCGCAGCGCTTAGCGAAATAAAAAATACATAACTTAAAAACTTAACTCAACCTTTTGCCATTTATTTTTTAAACTACCCACTCTCTCTCGCTTCGTTTCGTTAAAATTTGTCAGTCTATTTTGCTTTCCATCAAGCGTAAGGAAGCCATTATGTAGAGCCATTTTAACCCTCTACCACCTACCACCTAATCTTGTCACATAACCACCTACCATACGTCTCACAGACGGTGAAGTGAAAAGAAATTCGTATGAAAAATCTAAGGGTGAAAGGTTTGATTTTTGAATTAAAATAACCAAAATACATATCAAAGTATTTATTAAAGCAAACAAGGCACAAAAATCTTAACATATTTTCTTTAAATCTTACTTTATTTGAAACAACGCTTATTTCTAGCTTAAAAAAAATTGTTATTCAAAAAACGAGATCTATGAAAATAATCACATTAGTTAGGAACTTTTTTCTTTCTTTTTATAAAATCTGAATAATCAACTAGACATATAAAATCAACACTACTCATTTTAATAACATCTTTTGCAAAATTGCAGGGTATCAATCTTATAGATTCTTCCCGACAGTGAATGCACCTTTTGTTTGAGCATTCGATACAAATTGGGTTTTTACACTCAAAACACATGTATTGTGGTCCTGCGTTTCTTTTTAGGGTCGCAGGTTGAGCAGTTTTTCCTAGCAGGCCAATCTTTCTTCGGAACCACTTCCACCCGGTAGAGCTGGTGGGGTGGAATCATTGCCGCTGTGAAGTATGCGCCGAATTGCGATTCGGATATACGTTGAATCTTCACGTTATTTTCTCGGACGCTCCATATGTGGTCTGGTGAGCCGTTCAGCTAATCTTTTCATGAATTTGAACCTGCTCTCAACCTTTTGTCCTTGGCTTGAGCAGATAAACTAACCACGTAACAGTTTGATGCTGAAATATCGAGCAGCCTGTAAAATACTGCTAGTGGCCACCTACGCGTCCGACGGGCTGTAGTATAATTTGAACACCTTTGTCAAGCAGGTCCACACCGATCTTAGTTTGGTTGTAAAAAAGTATGATTTCCGGTTTCTTCGTAACATCATCTACGTCTGGGCATATGATGCATACTCGACACAGTGATCACTGCTTTATTTGGTTTTGGTACATAAGATGATATAGTTATATCTTTGTGAAACCAAAGTTCGTTGAATTACAGGTCGGTGACGGCTGGCAGGAACTCTTGAGGTATTTCTCTTTGGTTTTTCCTCATCGTCCCACAACGGTTAGATTTTTGTCTTTCAGTGCATCTAAAAGCTCAATAGAAGTATACCAATTATCAGTCGTAACATTCCTGTTTGATAATTCTATAGGAGAAATAAGTCGCAGTACAGCTTGAGTTGGTTTTTTCAATCGCAGATATTCTGGTGCTAAATTCAGTCCATCAGAGTCTTTTCCTAGGTAAATATAGGCATTCAAAAGATACCCTGATCTTGCATCTGTAAGGCATTGTATTTTTATGCCGTACTTGGCAGGTTTCTTGGGCATATACATTTTGACCTGCATCTTCCACGAAACGCCAGTAACTTTCATCGATACATGCATAGCTACCAATTGCATAAACAGCTTGGCATTGTTTAATAATTGAGTTAAAGAGATCGGCCATAGGCGCAGACGGATCGTTTTCTCTGCGTGCTAGTCTGGTCTGAGAGTCATCAATCGAAGGGTTTTCAGCAATACTCCAATCGGTTTTTACTCATGATGCAGCTATATATTTCCCGTCCAGTGCGTCACTACTGTACCATGATGTATAATGTTCATGATTTTCTTTGAATATAGCTGTATAGAAGAGTAATCCTATAAAAGCTTTCAATTCCATAAGATCCATGTCGTGAACACAGGTTTGTTTGTGGTAATTGGGTCTAATTTCTTGAATCTTCACATTTGTGTTACGAACTATTTTTTCAAGCATTTCATCAGTGAAAAATTTCTCCCAAATACAGTGGTGAAGAGGAAGTATTCAGTTCATTCCGGTATTCTGGCTTTATACCTTCTCTTTCTTCACTATATACGCTGCAATGTTCTCGAGCGTAATGATGCAGGAGCAGAAGACCACCGAAAACGATTCTTACCGAAATAGTTTTTTTTTCGAGGTCTGGAGCGCATTTGTGACAAAGGCACTTCATCTTCAGAAGAATATTCTTGTTCTGTAGGTAAAACTTTAGGTTGACATACAATTAAGCTATGATTCTCTTCAGAATTTGATTCTTCGCCTTCAGAATTCGATTTGCAACTGTCCTCCAATGCGTGCTGTATGTCAACGTCCACATCGACATCGCTGCCTTCATCATTTGGTAAATTTTCGTCGTCCGATAGATCTTGCTCTAACCAACGTTCAATAACACTATCAGAAGCCATTTTAAACTGAAACCCAACAAAAATAAGATTTCAAAATAAGTCACGCAACCACCTACCACCCGTCTCACAGACGCACAACAACAGTTTTTTACTCACCAGTGACAAACGCGCGCACCTCCGACCACGACGAGCGGTTGCGCGGCACTGAAGGACGCGGGGAGAAGGTACAGGGACGTACAAGTTGATACGTGCTTTCCGCGCCAAAATATTAGCGATTTAAATTTTCTTGCGTCTGTGAGACGTATGTCAGGTGGTTAAGGGTTAAGAGAGGTAGGGCATAGCGAATCTTCGCTCGAATTGAGCCGCCCGTCCGGGGAAGGACCTCCACCCTATAGAATACCGCAGTCAAATGACCTCTGGGTCGTGTTTCTGCCGGTGAGTAGGGTTTCCGGAGCTCGTAGGGGGTCAGGGTGGGGCCGGCATGGCGGTGGCAACTGACATTTAACTAACCAGTTACTTGCCCGTTGTCACAGCGACTTGGGCTTCTTTTTCGCTTATGTCGAGCCATAATAAAAAAAAGCTACTGTATAAAAAATGCTTAGTGGACTATGGCTGATGATTAGGACTGTGTGTGACCAGTTAGACCTCCGATAAACACTCACACCTATTTTTCAACGCCAATGGTCATAACCCGTCATTCTGCTTAATTATATAAAAACCTAATCTAATCTATCAAAGTAACTAACATTGGGAGAGGCCTACCAAGAGTCGGTTCGATTCCCACTCGGGACAAACATTCGTGTGATAAACATTTGTGTTTGTTTCGTGTCTGGGTGTTTATATTTTGTATTTAAGTATATATATATATATATATATATATATATTTTATAGTGGCTCGACATAATGGCTTCCCTACGCCTGATGGAAAGCGAAAGAGAAGCCCAAGTCGCTGTGACAACGGGCAAGTAACTGGTCAGTTACCTATCAGTTGCCACCGCCATGCCGGCCCAACCCTAGCCCCCCACGAGCTCCGGAAACCCTACTCACCGGCAGAAACACGACCCAGAGGTCATTTGACTGCGGTATTCTATAGGGTGGAGGTCCTTCCCCGGACGGGCGGCTCAATTCGAGCGAAGATTCGCTATGCCCTACCTCTCTTAATTTGTGGTACCTTCGTTGTTCTGATACCCATAACACAAGTGCTTAAGCTACTTACTTTGGGGTCGGAGCAATGTACCTGTGTGATGTTGTCGGATATTTATTATTATTATTATGTCCAGCAATGGACTATTTATAAGCTGATGCTTCATCATGGACTAAATAGTCATCATCATTAGATGATGATGATATAAAAATCTATATAAACTCGTTGTGTATGGGGTTGTCGCATAGTTGTATCTGTCCGTCACACGTCGAACTGTTACAAAGACGAGACGTCAGTGCAACGACCATGACATATGCTGGGAATAGGACTGGTCCTTAAAAATAAAAACTACATTTTTTTTTGGAGATTCGTACCCAAAGGGTAAAAACGGAACCCTATTACTAAAACTTGCCCGTTGTCACAGCGACTTGGGCTTCTCTTTCGCTTTCCATCAGGCGTAGGGAAGCCATTATGTCTAGCCACTATATAAAAAAAAAGATAGATAGATACTCTTTATTGCACCAGAATAAAACATGTACAGGAAAAAGGTTTATACAGATATATAGTAGTACAATGTAGGCGGTCTTATCGCCGAAAGCGATCTCTTCCAGACAACCTTCAGGTAGAGGATATATGCTGAAGAGAGGGGTAAAGTAGTGCATAACTGATTACAAATAAGATAAATAATTAAATAAATAAATGATAAAATAAATGAAAAACTTCACTGTCCGTCCATCCGTTTATCACCAGGCTGTATCTCAAGAACCACGATAGCTAGAAGGTTGACATTTTCACAGATTGACGAAACTGAAAATAAAATAAATCCCGGCCGGCTCCCATACATTGAATACGATTTTTTGGGTTTTTATGCTTTAAATTAAAATCAGCATCAGGTAAACGTTTGGATGGTACGGAACCTACGGTGCGCGAGTCCGACTCGCACTTGGTGATTGGCACCGTAGTTGTTCATATAATAAATAACTATATCAGACAACATCATATTTATACATTGCTCCGATTCCAAAGTAAGTAAGCACTTGTGTTATGGGTATCAAAAAGAACGAAAGTACCACAAATATACGTATACTTATTTACAAATACCCAGACACGGAACAAACAGAAATATTCATCACACGAATGTAGGTATGTCCCGGGTGAAGATCGAACTTACAACCCTTGGTTCGGGAGGCAAGGGTCACTACCAATTGGGCCACCGAGCCAAATAAATAAAAATAATTTATAAATGTTCGTTATGCACTTATTAAAGACTAGCCAAACCGCCCTCGCTTCGCATCAGGTAGTTTAGGTTGCTATGGTAAGGTTTTCAATACACGTCAGTTTGAAAGATGGTAATATTTCACACCTTGGGTTACATTATTAAACTTTTAGCACGGATCCCTAACGTTTTTATAAATATAATATACCCTATGTTTACCGGGGATAAGGTAGCTTTCGGACAGTGAAAGAATTATTCAAATCGGTCCAGTAGATTCGGAGCCTATTCGTATTAAACAAACAATCAAATCTCTATAATATTAGTATAGATTCCTTTTCGACACAACTCTCGGTATCACGCAGAATGGTCGCCCTATCCCTAGGTATATTTAGCCGATATTACGTAAAGTGGAGTGACCCTAATTATGGAGTCTTTGGACTCGCGCCATGGTATACGTAAATTGTGAGGAAGTCATGAATTATAACCGTGGTTCTCTAAAAAAACTACTGAAAACCGTTGATTTTGTGAACAAATTGTGTGTTTCAAAATGTAGCGGTTATTTTGACAGGCTCGGTGGCTCATTTGGTAGTGACCTCTGCCCTCTGAGCTAAGGGTCGTGGGTTCGATTCCCGCACAGTACAAACATTTGTGTGCATGAACATGTCTGTTTGTATTGGTCTGGGTGTTTTCTATGTATAATATGTATTTATTTACAAAAAAAAAATTATATAAGTAAGTTTATCAGTTGTCTAGTACCCATAGTACAAGCTTCGGCTTAGTTTGGGGCTAGGTGGCGTTGTGTGGCCCAGCGTGGCATGTCTTGGGTTATTTATTTTTATTTTTATTTTATTATTTATTTGAAAGTTAAAATTAGTTTGTGGACTAATATGCTAAAGGCCAAGTTCATTAATCTCAGTTTCACTGGTACTGCATGTTTGAGTAACAGCTGTTGTATGCGGTTTTTCTAATATGCTATTCGCCTGTAGTTGGATAATAGATAGATAGATAGAAACTCTTTATTGCACAAAAACACAGACATTACAGAAAAACACATTACAAACAAAAACAAAGTACAATTTAGGCGGTCTTATCGCTAGTAGCGATCTCTTCCAGACAACCTTCAGGTAGAGGAAACCAGATTCAACAGAGATGGGTAATCTAGTGCAAAACTATCTATTTCAATAAACACGTAAAATAAGTCTACATAAATATACCAAGTAATAATTTACCTATTCTTCTAGTAAATAGCAAATAGCTTTTTACAGGAGTCCATTTTTGCCAATCATCATCATAATCATCATTTCAGCTCACATGTAGCCAATGCTATGTATATAGACCTCTTCTTTCATTCTTCATCAAATAAATATAAATATCAGACAACATCACATACATTGCTCCGATCCCAAAGTAAGTAGCTTAAGCACTTGTGTTATGGGTATCAAAACAACGAAGGTACCACAAATAAATACTTAAATACAAATATAAACACCCAGACACGGAACAAACACAAACCACAGTTCATCACACGAATGTTTGTCCCGGGTGGGAATCGAACCCACGACCCTTGAGCCACCGAGCCAGTCAACGGATATAGTATAGCTTCCCAACAATGAACGGATTTTTCAAATCGGGCAAATAGTTTCGGAGTGTAGGTATTGGATTATAATTATTAGTGAGTAGACAAAACTCAGGTACTTTAGAGTTGTGTCCAATAACGTGGATCCCTTGAAGACTTATCTTCTTGTTAACAGTAGGCCTGCTCCAAAGTGAATAACCGAAGTTTCGGACCGTTACGTAGATAAATAACCTTGACGTTTAGTACATATCAAACTTCTTCCGGATCAGAAACAGTCGAAGATTAAAAGGTTTTCAACCGTGGTCACAACTAGGCAGTCATTTAAAAAACATTTTACCACCTACGCGACATGATTGAAACCACAGACGGAAGCTAATAACCAAACTCGAGTCCGTAAAGCTATCGCTATTTTCGTACAACAGTACCGACATTGTTCCCCAAATAGGGCGCCGTGACGCTCGCAGTCAAAACGGCTAATTGGTCCGGCGCTTGTCACTCACAGCACGCGTCGAACTAGTCCGGTGTTGCCATATTTGAAGGCCATTGATCCAGCAGAGCCGCCCGTCCGGGGAAGGACCTCCACCCTATAGAATACCGCAGTCAAATGACCTCCGAGTCGTGTTTCTGCCGGTGAGTACGGTTTCCGGAGCTCGTGGGGGGTTGGGGTTGGGCCGGCATGGCGGTGGCAACTGACAGGTAACTGATTAGTTACTTGCCCGACTTGGGCTTCTCTTTCGCTTTCCATCAGGCGTAGGGAAGCCATTATGTCGAGCCACTATAAAAAAAAACACCCCAACGGTTATGTATCGTTTCGGCGGCTGATGTGGCCAGCCTTTTTTAGCTTCTTTTTTATATTAGCACGTCAAAATGCGTTCTGCCTGATGTTAAGCAAACGACGAAGTCAAAAAGTGTTACACCCGGTTAGTGCAACGCGGATCGATCACACTATGACGGCCTGCATAAGTGCCGCATCACGCCCCATTTAAAAGATCTGAGACTATAAGAAGAAGGGAACACGCGTGCTGGAAGAGAATTCCACAGCCTAATGGTACGGCAAAAGTAAGATTCACCGTACTTTATAGTACGAGTGCTGATGACTGCACAGTATTTTTATGATATCTCAAGCCTGCACGCGTAGTTCTATTCAGAAAAGGAGAACAAATCCGGTGAGCTATGCCGACGACCTTGGTTCTCTGTCGGATCACCTCATTTGAATCCGATCCCGCAGAGAAACGACGAGCATAGCCGTTTCCATAACTCGCTGAGGAACTTTCAACTTGTGGAGGCGCCGTACCGCCGTAGTGACGCACTCAGGCTAGGTGGAATGACTATTTGCGCAAGATGGCTGGCAAGTGCTGGATGCGAAAGGATCGACTAAAGTGGCGAGCAAATTGGAGAGGCCTATGTCCAGCAGTGGACTGCGATAGGTTGATGATGATTATAAATATTATTGACTGGCTCGGTGGCTCAATTAGTAGTGACCCCTGCCTTCTGAGCCAAGGGTCGTGGGTTCGATTCCCACCCGGGACAAACATTCGTGTGATGAACACTTGTGTTTGTTCCGTGTCTGGGTGTTTATATTTGTATTTAAGTATTTATTTGTGGTACCTTCGTTGTTCTGATACCCATAACACAAGTGCTTAAGCTACTTACTTTGGGATTAGAGCAATGTATGTTATGTTGTCTGATATTTATTTATTTATTTAAACAAAAAATTCTGGCCTCTCCTAACTTTTTCTCAAAAAGATAAAACCGCACTTGATCCAAACAGATGATAAATATCTTCGCACATAAAAACCACTTTTAACCGCAAAGATTTACATGTCATTCAAAATGAGTATCCGAATAAATCTAATCTTTACTGGGTAATTAAAGTCTGAACTAGATCCCTGCATGGTTATATTTATAGAAGCAAATTGTAAACATACCAGTTTTATTAGGGCACACTGGTTTGAGCAACGGAATTTTAAGGTGAACCTAGTGTAAACAAAGGGAGGGAAACTGTTTCTGGGAATCTTTACGGATGTTGGACTATTAGACTATTTGTTACTAGTCATCAACTGGTTGGTAAATAATCGGGTGTGTAAAAGGACCTATCAATCAAAGCTATAGACCTAGAATAGGTTATATTATACCTACTCGGACAGTACGTTTCGCATCTACCTTCACACTGCGAACGGCTAAACCATGGAACGCTTTGCCGGGCTCCTCCTTATCCGAGATATCTTCGATGATCTTTCGATGTTCAAGAGGAAATTGAACCGGTTTTTGGTAGGTGAAAAAAAAAAAGTTAGCGCGTTCCATCTAGACTAGTCGTCGCAGTCAAGTGCAAAACCATTTCCAATAAAAAAAAAACCGAATCAGCAAGCTAAAGTGGCTGCCTACAATAGCCGCAGAACCGCTAGGTAAGTAGAGTAACGATTCGCATTTCCATATGATGCCTTGATAATGCTGAGAAGATCGTAGTAAATATAATAGACAAAGTAGCAAGCAATTGGAGATTCCTATATCCAGCAGTGGACTTAGGAACATTCAAAAAGCGAGCCTATAGTTTTCTTAAGGGCCGGCAATGCACCTGTGACTCCCCTGGTGTTGCGGTGTCTATGGACTGATGTAATCAGTTACCATCAGGTGACCTTCAGGCCCGTTTGCCCACTTTATCATAAAAAAAGGCTGTCGATGACTCATCATCATCGTCAGCCTATTGCAGTCCACTGCTGGACATAGGCTTCTCCAGTTGTTCGCCACTTATGGCAAACATCTGGAGGATATACCCATAATCGCCACGCATCGTGATAATTATACCGCCACCAGTCGGTTTGCCAGAGCCTCGTTTGTTGTTCGGCAGGATGCACCACGGGCAGGTGAGGATGGCTTGGAGCGAAAAGGTGATAGGTCGCTTCCTTACATCTCTCGATGACTGTGCCGATGACTGTTACTTACGAAATTAACTGCTCAAAGTCTGACCTCGGTCCGAGACTTACTTAACACTCCAGTTACAAAGCTTGTTTCATAACTACCGTATTGTACCTAAGGATGATTAAAATTACTGCGTCATATCGTAACATAGGAGACGTTAATTTGGCCCATGCTCGCTAAAACAAACCTAGTTGTATGCACGTGGGCTTATCGCGCGAGGTGCGACGCTTTGTATGATTTGGAAATGCAAACACGCTACATACGATTTGATACGATACACACGAGTATATAATATAACCTATAGGCGAAATGTGTATTGTGTTAATGTGTATACTTAGGTAAATATACAATACAAATTGTGACTGTGACTGTTTTCGCTTTCTCTTGTTGAGGTAGTTTCAAATTTTCCAATTCGGACCAGTAGTTCCTGAGATTAGCGCGTTCAAACAAACAAAGAAACTCTTCTGCTTTATAATATTATAATTAACTAGCTGTGCTCGCGACTTCGTCCGCGTGGAATAATTATTCATCCCCCGTTTTTTTTTTACATTTTCCATTATTTCTTCGCTCCTAATAGTTGCAACGTGATGTTATATAGCCTAAAGCCTTCCTCGATAATTGGTCTATTCAACACAGAATTTTTTAATTCGGACCAGTAGTTCCTGAGATTAGCGCGTTCAAACAAACAAACAAACTCTTCAGATTTATAATATTAGTTTAGATTAGATAGTTTAAAAGATTTAACCACTCCTGGGGAAAGGCAGAGATTGTTTAATACTATTGTAATGCATAATGAATTAGCCATTCATTCTTTCGGCAGTTCTCATGACTAGTTTTAAGTATTGTACACACACATCCGCAACCAATGTGTGCGCCCGGCAAAAGGTTTGTAAGTTCCCAAAGAACCTTCAAGTCTTGCGACCACGAGACTAACGACAGATGTTTGCATGCGAAAATAAACAGGGCCTAATGAGGTGCGTCCCATGTTTGTTCGTACCAACAAACTCTGAAATTAGATGTTCCTGTTAATGGGAAAAGCGGGATCCCGGCTTAGTCTGGATGCGGTGTAAACACGTTTCCCGTACAAATTGAAACTGCGAATGCTGGTTGCGTTTGTATGCAAAATTTTCTCGTCTGGAGTGATGTGGTAAATTGGTGGTAGGTAGTCATGTAAACGTATGACTGGTGTTTGCTCATGAATAGTACGTGGAGCGGCATAAATGAAATGAAATGAGATATTTTTTTATGAAATTTATATCCGCGTTCATAGAAATGTTCCACTGTCCATCTACGCCTGACGCGTGATAACTTTAAGACGCTCGGCTTGAAAGATTGTGCTCCTACCTCCGACTTCCTTTGTTTCTTTCATTTGTTTATCAAATGTTGTTTGTATTGTTTATATTTTGTAAATGTTATGTTCTCATCTTAAGTGAATTTAATGTACCTAATTCTTAATGAGAATAAAAATCTTAAACCTTAAACCAAATAATATCAATAGTTAAAGACAGGAAGATAAAATCCAACCAAACATAATATAAATGATTAATGGGCCATAATATTTCGCAATACGTCAATATTACAGCACATAAGCGCTTTAATTTTATTAGTTTATTTACGGTCTGACTCACTAGAACACATGTTTCGTGTAATTATTATTATGTTGTTAACAACTTCCATGTAATTATATTGTTTAGAAAGTAATTAGATCTGCCAGTTTAGTGCATTTAGTTTTAAGTGTTTAAGATGACGAAGCGAACCGTAAACAGGGCGATAATTTTCACTACGTTAACGTACGTAAACGTAATACCTCTTACGCACGATAGGGGCGCTGTACCAAGTTTCATACAAATGTTTACGGAAACGTTACGCATACTTTTTCGAAAATGTTCGTGCTAGGCACACAGTTTGGTTCAGTCATATTGAACACTGCCTCTGACACAGTGATCGCGGGTTCGAACCCCGTTTTCTTCTTCTTCTCGTATCTATGGGAATACGGATTGTATAGAACTTATCCAAACCTTAACCTGGATACCGCTATCGGTCGCCTCATGTAGGTTCCTAATCGCGCACGTGGAAGGGCACATTGACAGGTGAGCGAGCAGATGCTCCATTATCTGCAGTGAAGCGCCACAGTCGCAGCCTGCCCGTGATTCCTAAGACCCTAAGCCCCCACTTCTCCATATTAAGAGAGGTAGGGCATGGCGAATCTTCGCTCGATTTGAGCTGCCCGTCCGGGGAAGGACCTCCACCCTATAGAATACCGCAGCCAAATGACCTCCGGGTCGTGTTTCTTCTGGTGAGTAGGGTCTCCGGAGCTCGTGGGGGGTTAGGGTTGGGCCGGCATGGCAGTGGCAACTGACAGGTAACTAACCAGCTACTTGCCAGTTGTCACAGCGACTTGGGCTTCTCTTTCGCTTTCCATCAGGCGTAGGGAAGCCATTATGTCGAGCTATTATAAAAAAAAATTGACTCTTCATCGTCCAACTCCGGAGCGGAGCTCGCCTTCGAAAGGCAAACCTCTGCCTCTGAGGCGCGGTTTAAGACAACTTTCGTCATGGTAATCGATCCCCGTACAGTACAAACATTCACCTGATGGTAAATGTTCATATATCAGCCCATAGGCAATGCAACACTAGAGGAATCATAGGTGGGTTGCAGGCCTTGCAAAAAAAAGAATCTAAGTAATTTAATAAGTTGTCTTGTACCGATAGTACAACCTTTGGCTTAGTTTGGGGATAGATGACGCGCACTCCCCTCTAAGAAAGCATTCCATTCCCCTCTAGAAAAAAGGGGATAGATGGCGCTGTGCGACCCAGCGTATCTTGAGTCGTAACTACTAACTATGTGATGATAATAAAAATACTTACGTCTTTGATGTCGTTTCGCTCTGGACAGCGTCGGCGTCTTAGGGGGCTTGGTTTTGACGCTCCTATAGCAATAAAGGGGCTCCTCCTTCGCCCCTTTTTGCTTAAGGAGCGATGTCAGATTGGAGAACATTTCAAACACTGACACATCACAACATCATTTTCACAGTCACGTGTTTATTTCACTTTTTGTTATCACTTTCACTGTTTCAAGTGTTCTTAGCGTTTGGTTTATATGTATGTATAAGTTACATAGGGTGGTTATGTTAATCTAAGTGATATTATTATTTTTTACTTATATGATCGTTCATTACTAAAGTACTTAGTTAAGTATATTTTTTACAAGAACTGCGTATTGTTAAGTCAATTCTCTATCATCATTAGAAGAACATAATAATTTCTCTCAAACAGCCTCAAGATACATCTTTAGATTACCTTGGATCAAAAGCAACACTGTTTCAAATTGATTCGATCTACATAGGTAGTAATAGCATTTATCGATCGTATGACAAACAATATTATGAATGAACTGATATATCAATGGTTTTATGGATTATGAATCACACAGAAATTTGGCATCAATCATTAAACCCTTTTTGTATGCCGAAAGTCTCAATGTAGAGACACAAAAAAACACAATTTCTACTAAAGACCTTGCTTTAGTAGAAAGTAAGGATAAGACACTTATGAATGCTTTTGTTTCAAGAATTTCGTGAGGCCTAATTCGGACTAGAAACATTCTAATTCCTATTGTTACTGGAATTTAAAGAGTTGTCAAAATGCTTTAATTACTGAAATATAATAGCGCTTTTGACTTTAAATTGTCAGAATGAAACACTTCTTACTGATAATAGTTAATGAAAGCAAGAAACATCAAAGATTAGCATCACAAAATCACTACACGAGCATCCAACCGCCAAAATCACCACACACATCGATTAACTCTTTCCCTCTTCATATATCAGAAAGAGAACTATATCCATAAACAACAGTAGGTAATTTACTACAACAACACTTGCTAGTACACTTATACGTTATTAAACACTAGTTTTACATTCGCCGTCACATAATCACTGTGTTTCACTGAAGGACGCGCGTGCGCAGTCTATGCGCTACCACGACTCAGTCAGTAGTTGTTTTGTAAGCGTGCTCTGCGTTTAAATATAGAACAGCGCGTCTGCTCCAACGTCCGTTATAATTCCTATATTAATAAATAAAATCCGATACAAATATTAGAGGCAATAAAACATTATAAATAGTAGGAGACCCGCTTTTATCTCCGTTTAATGGTGGTACGGTAACTAGAACATGTGTATGAACGGATTTATTCAGTGTGTACTGCCGTAACTCACTGCCAGTTTGTATGCGTTTCGTATGAGAGTTCAATTGTTTAGATATTGATTCGAATCTAATCTAATCAGACGAGTCATTATACTAATGGGATAACAAGATTGTAACCAATTAGCTAATTAAATAGAAACGTGCGTATATCAATCACCTGCTGTTTAGTCAAAGACAGTTCATCATCAGCCTATCGCAGTCCACTGCTGGACATAGAATAGGCCTCTCCAGTTGTTCGCCACTTTGGTCAAACACCTGGAGGATTTACCCATAATCACATTGCTGGGCAGGTGGGTTGGCGATGGCAGGGAGCGTAGCTTCTCGCTCCGGGGGCACTGCTGCCCATCATCAGCCTGTGGCATTTAGCTTCGACTTCAATTATGATGATTATATCGCCACAATTCGGGTGCCAGAGCCTCGTTTGATATTCGGCTGGACCACGGGCAGGTGAGGGTGGCTTGGAGTGAAAAAACAAAGGTTGCATAAGGTCTAGTGTAGTTCTACAAGACAGGGCTAAGCGGATATAAGCGAAGGCTAACAAATATGACCAGTCATGTTGCTATTAGTCCACATCTCATTTTAACGTGTTGAGGAACATTTTATGAAGCGAATTTCTTCACCGTTTCCTCACGATATTTCCGTAAGTAAATAAACCGACGAGCTTCTAATTTGGAAACGCATTAGTACGTGGCGGGTTATGAATCTACTAAAAGTTAGTGCTGACTATAGACTCAGAAAAGTTTTAAACTAAATTTAAAAAAAGATACAAATTTTAGGTGTAGGTAATTAAAAATAGTTTTCTTTTCACAATGTTGCATTACTGATACGTAAGTAATGGTACATTCTGATAGAAAATGATATGCCTGTGTACTGTTTTATTGTCAATCTTTAATAGCCACAATAAACGGAATTTAATAGTACCTACCTACCAATACCTACCTCCACATAAAATTGCCATAAAACCAATAACGGCCTTTAATACAAAATTTGTCATAGCCAATAACATTTGTATCTCGAACATACATGACTCGCGATCACTTAATAAAATTGTTTTCAAAGTGAAAGAAAATGCCGAGATTCAGTATAAAAGCGTTGCAGTTAAATGGATCAAAATCGTCGTTCACTTAGAAGAATTACTGTTTGCTTTTGTCTTCATCCTTCGTACGCGGAAAATGTTTCCATATTTCATACGAATGTGCAGTAATTTTATTCAAACGTAAAACTTTCCCAAAAGAAATAAGACGTTGAATAAAATAACCAGCTCTCGGCCATCGTTCAAAGGAAGTGTGGAAAAACAAACTGAAAATAATCATTCACTGAGGGCTATGGAAATAGATTAGAGTAGGTAGTTTAATAGGCCGGGCGTCGTAGCTGAATTTAAGCCTTGAATAAGAATTTATATTTATTGTGTTCTCAGTAGGGATGTAAGGGAGCGACCCATCATCTTTTCGCTCCAAGCCAACCTCACCTGCACGTGGTGCATCCTGCCAAATAACAAACGAGGCTCTGGCAACCGACTGGTGGCGGTATAACTGTCGCAGTCATCTGGTTGAATCTGCTATTCAATTGAATGACTAGCGCGTTCATTGAATGTCGACATTTAATTGAATGCCTAAAGGACAACTCGTCAAGTTATTGAATGAAACGTTCAACGTCTTGACTGAACGTCATTTTAGCATAGTCGTTGAATGGGTAAAAGCCGACTGTTTAATGTTTAGTTTTTAAAAGAATCCGGAGGCGGCGTATTAATAGGTAAATCCATGCTGTCATACTATTTTATTACGTATAAGTCAGTTTAAAGTAAATCTAATCAAAAAAATATCTACACTCAGGTGATCATGTTCGACGCCATATTTGTTTTAGTGACTACTAACGCCGCGCGGGAAAAAAATGAACTAAATTACAATCACTTGACTGCTTTTACGTCCGCTCTTTTCAAAGGGCTATGTTTCAATCCGCTACCTAGTTGGACGTTAAGTGACGCGTGTTTAGTCAACGTTCGGTCTAGTCATTCAATTGAATGTCGTCATTCAATGAACGCGCTAGCGATTCAATTGAATAGGAGATTCAACCAGATGACTGCGACAGCCACGGCAGGCGGATTGGCGATCGCAGGGCGTAGCTTCTTGCTACGGTGACGCTGCTACCCGTCATTAGCCTGTGATATTTAGCTACGCCTTCTATTGTGGTGTCTATACCGCCACCAGTCGGTTTGCTACAGCCTCGTTTGTTGTTTGGCAGGATGCACCACGGGCAGAATGATGGCTTGGAGCGAAAAGGTTATACTTAGGTCGTTTTCAGAATATTGCAATTATCTCCACGTAAATATCAATATTATCTAGCATTGTAAATTTAACGACCTCATCTCGGTCTAAACTACCGATTCAGAGTAGGAAAACTTTTTTTCCTTCTTAATCCGTTTTTCACACTTGGCTTCATATCGCAAGTTTATGAGAGACGTTTACGGATAAATGTTAATGTTTGTTTGTGTTTTTTTATTGTTTTACGCGTATTAAGTGTTCTGTTTGCTAGATATCGTACGAGTTATACTCAGGGTTATATTCAAGGGTATGGAATCACGGAAATATATTAAGAATACTCGTAGTACAGTTTAGAGTGTGCTAAACAGTCTCTTGTCATTGAACAAAAAGGAACAAAAAGGTGCTATACTAGAAATAACGTTAAATAAATTCACACGAGACAAAATATATATTTATTACAATTAAGACGGTCTCTTGCAGGCCACCATCAGGTAAAGGAAATTAATTTTACTGAAAGCCAATCTCATTATTCTAAGATTAATGAGAGTTTTATAGATAAATACTACCCAAAACTATTAATCCATTAGATTATAATCCATCTTGAAAAATTGTAAACTGTCGAAAGATTTTGAACTATAACATTACATTACATTTTTACTATCATTAACTATTTATTATTCGGTAGATTTTGATCGATTCATGTGGAACTGTTGATAATTAATTTAACGCGTGACAGATTTTAATTTAAGAATTGCACATCGATCTACCGAAAAATCTATATAAATAAAAATGAATTGATGTTCGTTAGTCTGATTAAAACTCGAGAACGGCTGGGCCGATTGAGCTGATTTTGGTTTTAAAATGTTTGTCGTAGTCCAGGGTAGGTTTAAAAGGTAAAAATGGGTGGTACGATATCTGCCGGGCCAGCTAGTAATAAATAAAATGTAATCATTATGTTACAGTTCACAATCTTTTGACAGTTTACAATCTCGACGAGATAGATCATAATCTACAGTATTTACAATTTTGCGGCGACATATATGACCCCCCATGGATCTTATGGATTTGTTCCCACAAATACCATCTACTTAACCCTTTACTCACCTACGGGCAACTTTGGACAACTTCCTACCCAGCAATTAGATTTAACCAATCTCTTGGGTACGATTTGACAAATTTGAAAGCGCCTACTTCAAACTTGGGCCATTTGAGTGAGTCGTCAACATATTCACTTGATTATTATATGGTTGTAGCTGTTGTTATGAGGGTTTACATAAGGACTAAGCTAAGCTAAGTACTAACTAAAGTTATGTCCTGCGGTATGAGGTGTGGGATCTAAGGGAGCGACCTATCACCTTTTCGCTCCAAGCCATCCTCACCTGCCCGTGGTACATCCTGCCGAACAACAAACGAGGCTCTGGCAAACCGACTGGTGGCGATAAAACCATCACGATAGAAGGCGTAGCTAAATACCACAGGCCGATGACGGGCAGCAGCGTCACCGGAGCAAGAAGCTACGCCCTGCGATCACCAACCCGCCTACTCAGCGTGGCGATTATGGGTATATCCTCCAGAAGTTAGCCCTAGGTGGCGAACAACTGGAGAGGCCTATGTCCAGCAGTGGAATGCAATAGGCTGATTATGATTATTATTATGATTATGTATGGGGTGTAAGAATACTATCGATGTTTTTTTTTTTATAAAAAGAGCGTTCAGTATGGCCTCACTTGCCAGCCGTCCTGCGCAAATCGTCACTCCACCTGAGGGCGTCCTACCACGGAGCAATAGCTTCGTGATTACGTCACATCAAACCTTTAATTTTTCCTGAACCTATCATATCAACAACATATCATTTATTATTCTGACAAGGTTTATTTTATCCAACTTTGCAGCACACTATCTACATCTATTTCTGTTTAGCCCAATGGTTGACTGGTAGAGAGTGCCTATGCGGCATTAAGTCCGCCTTTTGTACACTATTTCTATTGGGCAATAAAGTTTCAATAAATAAATAAGGTTTTAAGGTGTACACATTATTATTTCTTGTATATGTTCACTGTTCAAACAAAAGGTTTGTTATGAGTTGTGTTATGAGTATAGGTACTTGTGTAATGTACTACGGCTTTGGTTGAAATTTCAGAAGATTTTCATAAAAGATACTTTTGGGAGCTGGTATCATACTCATTTCCTTAACGGTCACCCCTTAGATATTGTAAATCCTATTTCGTTCCGAAGCCTCAATCCATTCGCTACCTTATAAATTACAGCTAAAGTCCAATTTCCTTTGTCTGAGCAACAAAATGTTGCAAGTCAAACTAGTTCGATACAGGCCTGTGTCATAACGAGTAGGCGTTAGGCCCTCGTTAAGTACGTAATTAAAGCCTACCGCACGTCCCGGTTCCCGGTCTGGCCTATTAGAGCACCTGGTGGGGATATACGGGCGTTTATTTGAGGCGTGACCGCTATATCATATTTGTGAATATATATCAAAACTTTCACCTTCAAACTTCAGACGACAGACGAGCAAATGTCTGATGGTAAGCAGTCGACACCCGCAACACAAATCGAGTTCTGGGGTCGCGACCGGCCTTTAAATAGGAGTACGCTCGTGCGTTGTTCTAATAAATGATGAAATGAAACAGCAGTAACGCTTGATGAAAACAAAGGTAAGAAGAAAAGTAAACAAAAAATTACTTGTCCAATATCTCCGCGATCCTAGTCTGCAAAGTAGCTTTGTTGGGCTGGTAGCCAGGCAGGTAGGCGAGAAACAGGAGGTTTAAAAAGTCCCTTAGTCGACTCTTACGATCCAATAGAGTCCATTATGCATAGAAACCTCTACTATATTCTCTACTAATTTATCTTGGCTACCTAAGATTTCCTTATCCGTGTGATTTCCGAATTTAGAAAAGGACCATCCCATCTCTTCCCGTGGGTGTCGTAGAAAACGACTCAGGTAGCTAATATCAAGAAACGAGCAATAGTGTTTATATGGCTACAAATAAAATCTACTGCGGTCACCAACCCGCTTGCCAAGCGTGATGACTAAGGCAAATCCATATGCAATGGATGGACTATAATAAATATACCATCTTATGTATGTTCCACCTATGCTCCACAAATATAATTTGACAGGCTCGGTGGCTCATTTGGTAGTGACCTCTGCCCTCTGAGCCAAGGGTCGTGGGTTCGATTCCCGCACAGTACAAACATTTGTATTCATGAACAAGTCTGTTTGTCTTGGTGTTTTGTATGTATAATATGTATTTATTTACAAAAAAAAATATCTAAGTAAGTTTATCAGTTGTCTAGTACCCACCCATAGTACAAGCTTCGGCTTAGTTTGGGGCTAGGTGGCGCTGTGTGGCCCAGCGTGGCATGTCTTGGGTTATTTATTATATTTAATAAATTATTTTATTTGAATGACAATTTGTCGTCGTTGGACGTTTGCAGGCTAATGATTATGAATCACACGTTTTATTAGCGCAGCGGTACGCACTACCCTTCCGTGTGTCCCCACCATCTTGGTGTTCCCAGCGGGCCGACATTAACTCAGTGTGACCACATTATTGTACGAGTAAGGCGCTGCGTGTTCCGGATAATGAAGCTTCTTTTATTGCAATCGGATGTTATGAGGATACCCGAACTGAAACACCGCTATACTAATTTGAGGCCTTAGTGGAGCAATGGTTAGGGCGTTAAGCGTAAAGCGCGGACGAACCGAAGGTGACAGGATCAGAAAACAATTTTTGTACTGATTTTGAATTTTAGCCTGATACCACTCGGGGATGTAAGAGAGCGACATATAATTCTTTTCACACCAAGCCAACCTCACCTGCCCGTGGTTATTTCAAAGACTTTTTTTCAAAAAGAACTGATAATAGTTCTACCGAAACCACAGACAAAGACAGGTGCTAAGATATTTTGGCAGAAAATTTTACCATCGCGAGTTTCATTTATTGAACACTACGTTAATAAAATATTATTTGCATCTATCGTAACTATTATTGTATTTCTAATAGGGATTAATATTGTAGTATAAATCGCTGTATCCTGTATAGCGATTTATACTACAATATCATGTTTCCATATAAACGGAAAAGTGTTCATTATTTATGCTGTCACATGGAATGAAATTATTATCTAGTACGCAGTTAGTTTCCTGTTGACTACCAATGCAGTGTGTTTAACAAATCACTACCCGATTTAGAATAATAGAAAAACGTTTATTAGAGTCACATACGGGTTACATGAGCAATGGGGTAAAACAATGTTTATCGTGACACTAAACGGTGTCCACTCAGCATGAGCCGAGGCATCCTGGTGAGATACCTCAACGCTGGTCTTCCGTAGACACCAAGAGGTCGGCTGGGCGCAGCGACACATGAACGCAACATATAACTTAAAATCCTGTATGAAAATTTATCATACAAATACGAAGGAGATTATTTTTGTATGATTCCGAATAATAGGCAAGCTAAATGTAGTAGTGATTTCGTTTCATGTTGTAGGAGTCGACTAAGGGACTTCTTTTAGTAACACGTCATAATGGTTTCCCTAAGCCAGAAGGAAAGCGAAAGAGAAGCCCAAGTCGCTGCGACAACGAGCAAGTAACTGGTCAATTACCTGTCAGTTGCCACCGCCATGCCGGCCCAACCCAAAAGAAGAAAAGAAGCTCCATGGCCTTGTTTTTGAGCTCTGGAATAGTAAAATTAGTTCTGCATTGGCAGTCGGGATAGTGTGGACAACGCGCGTCTGATACCCCTGGTTTTGCAGGGATCCATAGGTTGCGGTATCCGCTTAACATCTGGTAGGCCGTAAGCTTTTTGCTACCCGAGCAGTATAACAACCTAAATTTCTGCTGTGAAATAGTGCGTTTTCATACGAAAGGGACGACCCTGATATGTGTATTCACATGAGTGGCTTCACAGCTACCTTATAAGGGGTCAACTCAGCCTGAGATGACCCCTGCTCATCAGGTAGAAAGAGAGAGCATTGAACTTTTAATTTTATTTATCAATATATCTCTATTTGGGTTCGTCATCCACACCTGCCCGTGGTACACCCTGCTGAATAACAAACGAGTCTCTGGTAACAATTACTACGACTGGTGGCGATATAACCATCAATCCTTGATAAAATTATGTACTTACAACTATTCAATCTTACCCTAAGCCTAAGCTAAAGTCAAACATTCTAAATCAAAACCCATTATACTTAACGTTATTCAGAAATCTGTTTGTTTTAGAACAGACGGTCGTAGGTACTGAATTTATGCATGCCTGATTACTTATTGAAGGCCTTAGTTAGCTCTTACTTAGCCTTAATACAATGCAATCTAATTGAACAGCTCGGTTTAGAAAAATCTGTTAATCTGAAAAGTGCGCAGAGATTCTAAACAACGAAATTCATTCAACAGGTGCCAGAAGATAGACTAATACTTACTCTTAGCAAAAGTAGACTGCTTAATAAAATTATATAAAACTTTATGGCTCACATTAAAACTATTAGGGTAACTGACCGACCCTTACTAAAAACAATTTCAATTTAACTTATAATTGTATTGCGGACTATCTCCATAACAATTAGCCAACTTATTATATTGTATTAATGTTGGGTTACAATATGCACGTGATTTGTCAAAGGAAAGTTAATTAAAGAAGTAATTGGATTTCAATTAGTTTGCAGAGGCGGTATTTTGACTTAGAGATGTGGCGTTATCATAGAATTTTCCTCGTCGTGAACTGATTTCATTTTATAAATAAAAAATAAACCCTAATAAATAAACCGCGTGGAGACCGCGTCTCGGCAAACGTAGTGTAGGACGCCCTTAGACCAGGTGGAGTGACGATTTGCGCAGGACGGCTGGCAAGAGCTGGATGCGAGAGGCCCGGGATCGATCGAAGTGGCGAGTATTGGGAGAGGCCTATGTCCAGCAGTGGACTGATGTGGGCTGATGATGATGAATAAACCTGACATTGCTGGGCCACATGTCGCCATTTAGTACTAGACAACTGATAAACTTACTTAGATACATTTTTTTTTGTAAAACATCACCATCATCATCAGCCTGTTACAGTTCACTGCTGGACATAGGCCTCTCCGTTTGTATACCACTTAGGGCAAACATCTGGAGGACATCGTGATCGCCACGCTAGGCAGGCGGGTTGGCGATCTCAGGACGTAGCTTTCCGCTCCATTGACGCTGTTGCCCGTCATCGGTTTGTGGTATTTAGCCACGACCTCATTTAGACTCTATTAAAAAAAATGGCATCAAAATTTATATATCAGACAACAGCACATACATTGCTGTAATCCCAAAGTTAATATGTGCCCAAAATAAGTAGCTTATGCACTTGTGTTATGGGAATGAGAACAAAACGAAGGTACCACAAATAAATACTTAAATAATACAAATATAAACACCCAGACACGGAAACACTAGTGTGTTCATCACACGAATGTTTGTCGCGGGTGGGAATCGAACCCACGACCCTTGGTTCAGGAGGCAGCGGTCACTACCAATAGGCTTGTTGCTTCAAATGTAAATAGTCCGTTTTTTAGCTTATTCCAAAATAAAAGACACGTATTTTTTAATTTCTAAATTAGACAAAAAATTACAAAGTTATAGCCCGTTGAAATTACGCGTGACGTCACTCGGTGTGGCATTTTGACGGGGCGGAGTGACGTCAAAGACTCCCACTCCTAACTTTTGATGCCTTGTATCTTTGCTATTTTTTATTTAAATGAAAAAAAGCACGTGTCCAATACATTTTTATGATCTAAAATACGGACTTAATATAATGTAATTATTTTGATCCCCAAAAAGTGCTTATTGAGCCACCGAACCAGTCATGTATGTAGTGATATCGTTCGTTCCTCGGTTGTCAGATGCCACCTGACATTCTAGGCCCATTCATTTCATTCTTACCAAACACGACGCATTCAATACGACCGTTGCACAAAACACGCCTCACCACTTTCACAGCCACAATTGTTCCGCCATAATCTGTTCTAACTAGTAAAATTAATTCCAAAACTGGCGAGGTTTGTTCGACATCGCAGCCTAGTAAATCACTGAACTAAATCCTTAGAGACAAGTTTAATTAACTCTAAGAAAGTTATTAACGTCGGAAGGCGTATCACGGCCTCAGTACTCGAAATGGAACTGTTTATTACACGGCACACCCTGTGGGAGATTGAGTTGACCGAAATTCGACTCTAAATGTGGGGTGTAAGATGTAAAATTAGTATGGAATAATATGATGAGGTAGGTCCACTTAATTTAATAGGAACTTTTACGTAAGTTAATACTCATAGAGGGGTAATTATTTTAAATGTCTTAAGGTTTCACTTGTAAGTGAAAATAATTGATTAATATAAAAAATGTTCGTCTATTTGTGAATGGTATGGGATTATAATGATTTTGACTAAAACACATACATGTAGTTAAATTCCTTCATTTTTCTTTAATGGAAAGCGAAAGAGAGGCCCAAATTGCAGCATGAAATAAAAAAAAATTCTGCAAATAGATTCAATAGAGGAAAAAAGTATGACGTGAAAATGTAGTACGATACTATACAGGAGTCACTGCCAATTGAGCTACCGAGCCAGTCAAATATTATTATTTAAAATGTTTTTATACTATACTACAACTATGTTGCTTATAACAATACACACATCGACAATTACTACAACTATGTTACTTATAACAATACACACACGGACCATTAATAATACAACTATGTTACTTATTCTCATTAAAACTTGTTATTTATACCAACAAACGCTTAAACAGTTAATATTTAAATTAAGCTTCTCTATGTCGTCACTACAATGTGGTCCAATAGAAACTTCCTTGAATTTAATTAAGGCCTCGAGTATTAAGTGAAAATTAGTTTACATTGTTGGTGCCAACTATTAATATTCATAATACATACAATGTATGGATTAATTTACAGATTTTAAAATAGATAGTATAGAACTTCTCCTCTACTTCAGGGTTGAACCGGCACAGCCTAGTATAAATCAGCAATTTCCCAGGATAATATTTTATTACAAACATAGTCACACAACAGTATATAACAAAATAGATACCAGTGCCATAATACCTTAAGACGTCCGTCTCCGTCGGATATTCGAACAAGAATGCCTGTTCAAAAAAAATTACTATTTTTCTAGATTATGTAAAATATATTTTAGATTTTCGCTACTTTTGAAACTTTATTAAATAAGTACCTAGATATTCTAAGGCTTTATTTTTACCTGAAAATAATATTTTTCTAAATAAGCTAACTTTGAATACAAACAAAATAGTAAATTAAACGTTATAGACCAATGTTCTGTTTCAAAAAACATTGGCTTAAAAGTTAACTCCTAAGACTATTTCGCTGCACCGCATAACAATCAAAACATTTTCTAAAACTCGAAAACTTTGGTCAAAACAAGCCATTTCATAAGTTATATAGAATAAATAGTTTTATATTTTCATAAACATAATAATATTTACTCCTTCGCGTACAAAAAAGTTTAGTAACTCCTACTTGAGTCGTACCATTAAAAAGTGGAACTCTCTGCGAGCACATGGGATGTGTTTCTGCATTCCTATAGTATAAACCCTTTAACTCTATAAACGCAGCGTAAAAAAGCATCTTGCGGGCCAATCATCATTGAATAGAACTTACTCATCTCTTTTAAATAAATGCTAACTATCACACAGATTCACAATGCAGTCAAAAATAGCTACTGACTTGTATTCAATATTAAACCTTATTACATGCACATCAGAATTGAATACATTATCCACTTTTTGTTATACCTCATTTGTACACAATCTCTGCTAACGCAAAATGATTCTTATTCCGCTCACAACACGGACGTGTCTGAGTTTTAGTTTCATGATAAAGCTGTAATGCTATGCACGCGGGGCTGTCTCAAACACAGGCAGTAAATTTTTCCGCCACTCTAGTTTTTTCGTCTGTTATGAGAGGAATGATATTATGGACTTCCTTTGTTTTAGTTGTGATTTTATGGAATTGTGTTTGTTAAATGGGTGCTTTCTTGCTTACTGGCTTTTGGCGTCGAACTGACAATTGATGGAACAGACGAGCCTTGCAATGTATAGCGCTTTTAGGTAGACGCAGCGTAGGATACCCTTCAATCTGATGAGACATAATTAGACTTTAACTTAATAAAGTTAAACTTAATAAAAGGAAAGCTCCTTTCTAAGTATTTCGCTGGTTATCAGTGACTCCTACTGAGTGAAGCCTACAGACGTGTGTGTTGCACATCATCATCATCATCAGACCAGTCAGCACATAGCCCTCTCCAATTATTCGCCACTTAGGGAAAACATTTGGAGGATGTACCCACATCGCCACGCTCGCGCTGGGCAGGCAGGTTGGCGACCGCAGGGCATAGCTACTCGCTCCGGTGACCCTGCTGCCAATCATCGGCCTGTGGTATTTGGCTCGTGATGGTTATCCCTCCACCAGTCGATTGCCAAACCTCATCTGTTATTCAGCAGGATGCACCACGGGCAGGTGAGGGTGGCTTGTCTCTTTGTTATAGTTACGTCGCAATATCTTAAATATCCGAAGCGAAGCGAGGACCAGTCGCTAGTATTACTTAAATACTTTAACCATGTGCAAACTAGCGCAAAAACAGGCCATAACGCTATGATCTATTCCGTGTCGGAGACTCAAACGCGCCCTATATAACACGCCGAAAGTTTCATATTGATATTGTGGCGTTCAACTAAAACGTTGTTTTTCATACTGTCTTATTCCCCTCTCCTCGGCTTACATAAATCTGATTTATGCATATAATACGTACTAGGGCAGCCAAGTTTGGGCGCAATGTGTTGGGCGTTTACATACATTATGCTATTATGTACGACAGTATGTTTTACCAGCTTGGATTGGTATATTTAAAAATAGTGTACTAATATACTAAAGGTACATCGAAGGTTCCATCAGACTCCCTATGTATTCTAATTCTTTCATTTAGAAAGGGGCTTACTATAAAGTAGAGGACTTTTTGAACAACAACATCTATTAGATTGCAGATTCGTAGTGATCACTCTAGGATTTTTTATGTATTTAAAATCAATTAGTGAATTGTTTGAACTCAATTTATAGCTTTGCATTGTATATCTTTAAAATAGAAGTATACAAAATTTGTAAAAAAAATTTGAGCGATGAAAAAGAGTAGCTATCCAGTTTATTGTCGGTTCTTCTTGGTAGAAAACAATTTCCCGAACTCGGTGGTATTATTGTTTGTACCTGCATACTTGGACGATTTATAAGTCTAGGTGAATAAAGATACCTATTTCTTTTTCATTTTCATAAGACTATCTTGTAAGGGGAGTCCGGGAGGCTTTATAAAGTGGAAGACATGAATCACCTTTCTAAAATCAAATAAAATTTGGCTCTAACTATACGTAAAGATCATTTATAACGATAGGTTGATACCTATAGATAGATAGAAACAATTTATTGCACAAAAATACAGACATTACAGGAAAACACATTACAAACAACACAAAGTACAATCTAAGCGGTCTAATCGCTTATAGCGATCCCTTCCAGGCAACCTTCAGATAGAGCAAACCAGATTAACTAAGAAAATGGGTAACCCAGTCTCTAGCCGCGGTATATCAATGAGTCATTCTGCGATAGCCTTGGTATGAAATGGGGAGGTATTTTGTCTTTCTCATCACCGGACTTAAACATAGAGGTGTTACCTACATTTTCCAAAATGTAAGACTGTGTATAAACGGTTCCTACTCCGAGATATTATAAAGACCTCCCTACGAGTAGGTGTCGCCTTAATAACTGTTTAATAATGATACATGACAGCACATAGGGTAAAGGCACCAGTGCTCAGCCTCAAATCGGCTTTTTGAAGTTTGAATGGTCGGCATTTCTACAGGTTTAGTCGGATAAACAAACGCATTACGTGGATTGATTAAACGTTTATTAAAGATTCAAAATAAGACATAACAAAAAGCAACAATATTCTTTGTTGTAGTTATATTTAAATGAAAAGTAAAAATGGCACTTTTCTCCAGTAGTCAGCCGCCAAAATCCAATAATCAGCCTTAGTGTACCCAGTACTCGGCCTTTAAAACTATTTAGTAAAATGAGACCAAAATTACATATATTTATATTAAAAGCAACTATAAATATTCTTCATCGAATAATTATGTATTTTACTTAAGAGTACTAGTTTTACGACACGAAATTGCCTTGAATTATTACAAAATATCTACTCTCGCAAGAGATGACAATAAATAATCCGTTACTTATATTAAATGTTCATTTTCTAATTAGTAATCTAGTGAGGAAGTAGGTGTACGTCAACACGCAGATGCAAATGCATTTTTAGACACAGTGTACCACCCAAACCACAAAAACCACACAAACCACACTAGTGCCAAAGTAAGTTAAGTTCTTAATCCAAGATAAGTAAGTTAAGTTCAAGGTAAGTTCTTTTGCTTTATTAAGAACCGAGTCTGGACCCATTTTCCTTGGGCCTTCGTAGGTAACTCGTGGGTACTCGTAGGTAACTCGTAGGTACTCGAGGAACACCAAACGATCTGCTAGCCTCCCTAACCGACATTACGTTTCGAACGGCTTTCATGGAAATAAGTGAGTTTTTCCGTAGGGTATCTGTGTATTAGTCTCGGCATTTTGCTACAAATAAGAAAGTAAAATTATGTAAGTGTAGTCAATACCTATTGAATTAATTTAATAAACATATATTTTACTCATATAAGCCTGGGTAAGTGCGTAACAGGCATAAAAAACCACTATTCAAACAATACCTACGTACATTGTAAACTCAACCTTATTTCTCATACACTCAAGGTTAATGGCTGAGTACTGGAAACGCTAAATCCAGTGGCCAGCCGCATAGATCCGTTATTTCAAATGCGGCCGAATACTGGCTTTTACTCTAACTATGAAAAACCCAGTGGTCAGCCGCGGGAGGCTGGACACTGGATTTTTTGGAAAAAAGTGGTACCCAGTAAACAGCCCCCTGAATTTATGAGTTAAATGGTGATATTTTCGTTAAAATACAATGCCAGTTAATAGATAAACTAATAAATAAACCAATTGTGAACAAAAACTAATAGTTATATACTTTTAAAATAGTTTTTCGTACTTCTTAGGAGAACACCAAGTGCAATAAAAAATATGGCGGACATACACTACTGCTCTTGCCGACAAATTTGAACGAGTATTTCTTTTCCCCTCGATCCCTCACCGCGTTTGTCGCGTGATGTAGTGATCAATGAGTAATCAGAGTTTCTATTTAAACACTCGAGATTTGTTAAAACGAATATACCTGATATTTACGACCAATAAACGACTCAAAAGGCTGACCACTGGACCCCGGCTGGCCACTGGTGCCTTTACCCTATCTTTCCCTTACCGCATGTAAAAAGTTAAATTATGGTTACGGGAATAATTTAACAGGTGCCTAGTCACTTTTCCACAGGTTCTTTTCAATAAAGAGGTTGTAACGGTAATGTATTACATTCATAATGAAAAGGGCCGCCTTTTTTTTCAACGATAGATCCCGGAAAATAAAATGAAATGAAAAGTGTTCACATGGAAGCCATTGCTTCCTGGATTCCTGGATCATTGTCCAGGGGAAATGGAGATGTTATCGTTCAGGAAGTCTTCAATGAAGATTCTGATGGATGCAGGTTCTTTTCGATAGAAACCACTTTATGATACTGGCGGTAGAATAAATTTTATTTGTGCTTGACAATTCGTAAGTGCTTGTTTCATCATCAGCCTATTGCAGTCCACAGCTGGACATAAGCCTCTCTTGTTGTTGGCCACTTAGGGCAAACATCTGGAGGATATACCTATAATCACCACGCTGGGCAGGCGGATTGGCGATCAAGTGCTTGTGTAGTCTTAAGAGAGGTAGGGCATAGCGAATCTTCGCTCGAAGTGAGCCGCCCGTCCGGGGAAGGACCTCCACCCTATAGAATACCGCAGTCAAATGACCTCTGGGTCGTGTTTCTGCCGGTGAGTAGGGTTTCCGGAGCTCGTGGGGGGTTAGGGTTGGGCCGGCATGGCGGTGGCGGTGGCAACTGACAAGTAACTGACCAGTTACTTGCCCGTTGTCACAGCGACTTGGGCTTCTCTTTCGCTTTCCATCAGGCGTAGGGAAGCCATTATGTCGAGCCACTATATAAAAAAAAAAGTCCATATGAAATGACAGGCTCTGTGACACAATTGGTAGTGACTCCTGCCTTCTGAACCAAGGGTCGTGGGTACGATCCCCACCCGGGACAAACATTCGTGTGATGAACACTTATGTTTGTTCCGTGTGTTTATATTTGTATTTAAGTATATATTTGTGGTGACTTCGTTGTTCTAATACCCGTAACACAAGTGCTTAAGCTACTTACTTTGGGATCAGAGCAATGTATGTGATGTCGCCTGTTATGTATTATTTGCACCTATTTATAAAGATATTTTCTTTTGCTAATTCTAGTTATACTTAGCTAGATCTCATTTATCAGACAACAGTATCTCATTGATCAACGTTAAACATAAACTAGTTCCTATTTCACCGCATCAGGTTCCCACGCGATGCATTTAATGGCACGCCTACTAGTGACCAGTTGAGACTAGTTATTGTATTGGGACCGAAACCGAACACCGAACCAGAGTATCGATGAAGTCTACGACCGATTACTAACCTACCGTACGTTTTTTTCACGGTCACTGCTGTGCAGAAACGAAGGAGATAGGAAATACCTGGAGAAAATTGAAGTTCAACTTGCTTCGTGCGTTCAATGCTCAAGACAGGGGCGTAGCAGGGCTACCGCCGTATCTGCCGTAACAATTATACGGGGCCCCCAGGCCTTGGGGACCCCTAAAGTAAATTAAAAAAAACTTATAAAAGCTTCTCAAACTTTGTGACAATTTTTTTCCTTTCTAAGGGGCCCCAAACAATTTTTTATATGGGGCCAAGCCACGCTACGCTTCTAAGACCACTTGAGATGGTGACGTACTGGGTGTCCCCTTCTGCCTCATTCAGGGGACATAGACAGACATATTATTAAGATATTACCTACTAAGAAACTTCAATTAAAATTTGTTGTCGAGGTGGTTTTACAAGAAACCAGTTTTTGTCCGTGTTTTACTTGCTTAAATATAATTTTGAGGACAGTAGATACAGATAGTAAATTACCACAAGTATAGTACCATCACCTGACTGCAGGGGAACGGAAGGCCTTCCGGGATAAAATGGAAATTTTTTATAGTGACAGGAACCACTATGCTGGTTCCTCAATCTATATGAAGAAAAGCGATAGTAGAGCCCAAGTCGTTATGCCAACGGACAACTAAATAAATCAAACACTTGTTAGTTGCCACCACAGTGCCGTTTTTGGTTGCAAGACACATTTAAAGCCGAAACCGAAACACCATCATAGCACTACAGCCTGCATTTCCTGCATCCCACAAAGCCAGACCAATTGGCGCTAATAATTTTATTTCTCCAGGGAAATTCAGTGTATCATTTGCGTTTTGGTATAAGCGTACGTACGGGCATGAAATTTAAATGAAAACCCAGTGTGGATTGAGCTAAACCTTTTTGTAAGTAAATATTTCTGTTTTATTTTAAAAGGCAAATTGAAATTAGCATGCTGAAAGGAAAAATCGGGGATCAAACAGCCAAAGTAATGTAATATTTGAAAAAAATAGACGTTTTTGAACATCAAAAGCTGAAGGTAAAGGCTGATAAATGTTATTATTTGGTATAAGTATGCAAAAAAATATGCATTAATGACGGATAACCTTTTGCCCAAATATATACGTAGCTATATTCTTTCGGTCCTGGTTTGCATACAGAATGCTTGCACGTGGCCGAAATAAGGGATAAAGCCCGTTTTCATACAAAATGTCACCTGACGTCCCAAAACACCCCAGTCGGTTTGTAATGTAAGAATTCATCATCATCATCAGCCCGTGTCAGTCTAAGAATTATCTTCTTCTTACTTATAATAAAACTGTAGAGAAGTCAATTCTGTACATGAAATATTTATATATGGCGATCGCAGGGCGTAGCTGCTCGCGCTGATGACGCTGCTGCCCGTCACCGGTCTGTGGTATCTAGCTACGCCTTCTATTATTGAATGGTTATTCCGCCTCCAGTCGGTTGCCAGCGCCATGTTTGTTATTCGGCAGGATGCACCACGGGCAGGTGAGGTTGGCTTGGAGTAAAAAGATGATAGCCCGCTCCCTAACATCCCTAATCCTCCTATGCTCTACCTCTCTTAAAATGAACGCTACCGCCACGTTAAGAGACGGAGTGATCCTATTTTAAATCCAGAACCTTTCGGCTACAGGCCTTAGTAGGTATAAATATAATAAATGGTAGGTACATAACAAATGTATGAATTACACAAGTGTATACAATCATCCTCCCCCGCCCTTCACATACACAAGTATCAAATGGACAAAGCCGGTCTCATCTTTGTCTCGTGAATCAGATCCAACGGATGCGGAGAGGGAATTTGCGGCGTGACTTACGATCCACATCCGGCCGCCATATTTGCTTTACTCACACGCCACTTCCGGCCCGCAGGGCTACGTAACGGTTTGATAAATACCCCCTAATCGGTTTTCGGTTTTTCGTGTTTGTACTCGTAAATGACCGTTAATGGATGTTTGCGGAAATTTAAAATCAATTTAGAAAAAAATTCATCATCATCATCATCATCATCAGCCCACATCAGTCCACTGCTGGACATAGGCCTCTCCCAATGCTCGCCACTTCGATCGGTCGGAAAAAAATTCGTTTGTTGTTTTTTGGTTTGACATTTTCGCGTACAAAATTTGCTTGGAAGGTTATTTTATTTATGTTTTGTATATGTTACACAATGCCAAGCCAGTCATTGAGTTTACCCAATGCAAAGACTAAACATATAAAAGAATACGTCCTGACTGAACGAGCAACGCAAAGATGAAACCGCTGAAGCAAATGAAACGAAATTTTTTATGTAGGTTACATTTATGATGTAGGCGCCCGCTAAGAAGGGATTTTTCGAAATTCACCCGCTAAAGGGATAAAATAGGGGTTCAAAGTTTGTATGAAACTTTGTCATCTATCTATCTTCTTTATCTATACTTACTTATAATAAATCTCTAGAGAGGTCAACTGTACATGAAATATATTTTCAAAATAACTTTCAGGGGGTGATTAGTGATCGATACTCCCGTCCCGTAAATCCGTAGTTACTATTAAAATAAATATCCAAGACATGCCACGCTGGGCCACACATCGCCATCTAGCCCCAAACTAAGCCGAAGCTTGTACTATGGGTACTAGACAACTGATAAACTTACTTAGATACTTTTTTTTTTTTGTAAATAAATACATATTATACATAGAAAACACCCAGACCAATACAAACAGACATGTTCATGCACACAAATGTTTGTACTGTGCGGGGACCGAACCCACAACTCTTGGCTTAGAAGGCAGAGGGCACTACTACCAAATGAGCCATCGAGCTTATTGAATTTGATTAAATCTCTTTACAAAAAAAACTGTTACAACTTTTCACGACACCTTGCAGCTTATACAGCACTCGCGACCACAGTACCAACGAGACAGCATAGCGAAGTCGTAAATACAGCGGTCTTTGTTCTTATCAGAGTCTATTTATAGAGGGAACCGAGTCTGACCCCTCTTCCCGACCTTAAAGCCCGAAGGCCTCCGCTTAATGTCTGACATCTACAGCGGATGTCAGGCTGTAGCTAATTAATTTAACGGTGGAATAGTTACAACATAGACATGAATGTAGATATATAATATAAAGTAACTTTATTAAGTAACTATGTCTAGGAAAATAGCGGTTATAGAGCTTCTACACGAGTTTGTTATTATTAATTAATAATTATAATCTTTATTTTGATATAAGTTAACCAAATTTTAATTTGTATATTTAATTACTTACCTATCAATTACGTTATAAGCATGATTATTGGTGAATTATTGTAGGCAATACAAATAATAATTAATTGGAAATAAAATAGGTACATAATTATAAATCAATACTTATAATAAATATGTAGAGAAGTCAATTCTGTACAAGAAATATATTTTCAAAATAACTATCAGGGGGTGATTAGTGATCGATACTGATGCCAAAAATGCAATTAGTAAAGTTTTTGTCTGTCTGTCTGTATGTTCGTTATAGAAAAAAAAACTACTGGACGGATTTTAACAAAACTTGGCACGATTATTCTTCATACTCCTGGGCAGGTTATAGTATACTTTTCATCACGCTACAATCAATAGGAGCAGAGCAGTGACGGGAAGTGTTGGGAAAACGGGAGAAATTTTTATCTGTGTTTGATCGCGCATCACATGAAAACTTCTGCATGGAATTAAATGCGGTTTTAACTAATGTATTGCTAGAGGTCTAACTTAAAATTTAAGCACCATTTTTTGGAAGTCCCTTATTTTTGAAACCCGATAACCACGCGTTCGCCGCCGGCACAGCTAGTAATAATTAAAAATGTGTGTGAGAAAATGATTCGATAGATGAATTATATTACCTACTTAGATATTGTTTTCTGTAAATAAATACATTTAAACAAAGCTAACACCCAGAACAACACAAACAGTCATGTTCATGTATGATATTTAGTTGTGATGGTTATACCGCCACGCAACCACTCGGTTGCTAATCAAATGATCACACACTAATTTAATAGTGTTGTAGAGCGATTCATAAAATTTAAATGAACGTACACAGCATTCATTACTGGGATCTAATTAACCAAATGCGATGAATAACTTCATCCGTTAAATAAATTAAATGAAGCGCGATTAGTTCGTGTTTTGTTAATTATACTGTTTCAAACAAAAGCTTCTGTTTGGTTAGGACGGAATTAATTATGCACGTGCGATTTTTCATGCAAATTTTGGTGTAATTTATTCAAATTCATCATTAGTTATGAAAGTAAATATCGTAATGATTTATTTGTTAGTGTTTATTTGAACGAAATGAGATGCTGTGGTCTTAATTAGATTAAGATTATCTGAAAACTACACACCTAATTACAACAATTCAATCGGATATAATGAAGCCATACTGTTTAATAGAGTATCGAAACTTTTCGGGACATCTTCGCGAACCTATTTTCAATGAGGCCTTATGAATAAATTTGCATTCATCACGACTGTGACCCCGCCAAACTGACATGAGTGTATCTAAAAAGAGTGTAAAAGCTATTTTATCGCCGGAAATTTCCATATTTTCCTGAGCATATAATTTTCTTTACAACTCACGTTGATAATTTTCATTCGTATTCCGTATGCGATTTTAAAGCTGCCGTTAGCTGTGTTGTTTCATATGAACGGATGTTTCTCAGGTTTCTTTTTAAACAATCTGTAAATGTCGGATATATACATCGCATTATTGATCCGATCCCAAAGGATGTTGAAAAAGTTTCTAATGGAAATTAGAACAACGAAGCACTTTTTTAACCGACTTCAAAAAAAAGGAGGTTCTCAGTTCGTTTGTTTGAATGTATGTATGTTGTCCGCGATTATCTCGCGTTTGGCTAAAGCTATTTGGATGCGGTTTTCAGAAAAGTATTTGTTACATTCAGGAGAAGGTTTTAATACTTTAAACGACTAAAAAATGGAGGTTCTGAGTTTGAACTATAAGTATGTACATACATATATATATTTTGCTTTAGTTTGCTAAAGACGACTAACCCGCACTTTGAAAGTATGGTTTTACTAAGGTCTAATTTCCCTAGTTTAGGACGGGCCTGGGCTCCTAGATTGGACATAAGAACCGTTGATAATATTGTGTCAAACAACTGGTAACAATGAGATGTAAGGGATGAAAGGCCCTCACTTGCCCGTGGTGCATCCTGCTGAATAACTAACGAGGCTCTGGTAACCGACTGGTGGCAGTATAACCATCACGATTGAAGGCGCAGCTAAATGTTACAGACCGATGTCGGGCCGCAGCGTCACCAGAGCGAAGAGCTGCGCCTTAAGATCACTAACCCGCCTGCCCAGCGTGGCTATTATGAGTATAACCTCCAGATGTTTTCCCAAGGTGGCAGCCACCTGGAAAGGCCTATGTCCAGCTGTGGACTGCGATAGGCTGATGATGATGAACTCGTAACAACACCCTGATCTCAAACTAAAGTTTTCCTTGAACAATGAGAATCAGATGGTGGCTGGGGACGTTTTCCAGAACACCCAGAAAAGATATAGAAATAAATTTCCAAAATTGATACGACCGGGATTCGAATCCGGTGCCTTCAGCTATGTACACATGACCTTACATCTATGTACACGTGTTTCGAACAAATAAATTATCTTTATTTTCAGATCTGCCCATTTCCTGAGATAGATCTAATTTGTTTAAGTTATTTAGTGCATTGGGAGAGGCCTATGTCCAGCAGTGGACTGATGATGATGATGATGATGATGATGATTTAGTGACAGGAAGCCAGATTAAAAACTTTTACAGAAATCATGAGCAGGCATGCATATGACTGGCTCGGTGGCTCAATTGGTAGTGACCCCTGCCTTCTGAACCAAGGGTCGTGGGTTCGATTCCCACCCGGGACAAACATTCGTGTGATGAACACTTGTGTTTGTCCCGTGTCTGGGTGTTTATATTTGTATTTAAGTATTTATTTGTGGTACCTTAGTTGTTCTGATACCCATAACACGAGTGCTTAAGCTACTTACTTTGGGATCGGAGCAATGTATGTGATGTTGTCTAATATTTATTATTATTATATATTTTTACTTTAGCTTTTTCACACTCGCCAGACAAATAAAACTTAATGAACGCACCATTATGGAAACAATTTCATATCTGTTTCGCCCCGACACATCCGACACAGGTATTTACCTGTGTCGGAAGCGAACATTCAATTTTTATCTGCCAATCCTCTTGGCGACTGCTCAACGTACAGAAACATATCAATATAGAACAATCAAGTCTTATTTTCAAATTGTTTTTTTTTAGATCCTTTTCAGTTTCAGTCGATAGCTCATCTCACGCTTTCTATTTTATCTATTCTTTACCCTAAGGTTGTCTGGAAGAGATCGCTTAAAGCGATAAGGCCGCCCAATTGTACAACAAATGTCATTATATACTTTGTTTTAAGTCAATAGTATGGTGTGCATCATTATCATCAGCCTATTGCAGTCCACTGCTGGACTGCCACTTCAGTTGTTCGCCACTTATGGCAAACATCTGGAGGATATACCCACAATCGCCACGCTGGGCAGGCGGGTTGGCGATCGCAGGGCGTAGCTTCTCGCTCCGGTGACGCTGCTGCCCGTCATCGGTCTGTGGTATTTAGCTACGCCTTCAATTGTGACGGTTATACCGCCACCAATCGTTTGCCAGCGCCTCGTTTGTTATTCGGCAGGATGCACCACGTGCAGGTGAGGTTGGCTTGGAGCGAAAAGATGATGGGTCGCCCCCTTACATCCCTTTATGGTGTGTATTATATGGTGTGCAATAAACTATATCTATCTAAGGTAAGCCTCCCCAAGTGAACACCAGTCATCCCAATTACGTTAATCAGTATTCACTTTCGGCAAGCCATCTTTCTTAAGTAATCGTCCCACAGTCTTGGAGGGTATCTCACACTTCACTTACCAAGACAATGCGTCCATCTAAAACCATCCTACTTCATCGTCTTTCAAAGCGCCTGAGACATGAGCTCATGATGATAGGCTTGTTTCCATAAAAAAATTAATTAGTCCCTCTTCTAGATTATTAAAAAATAAGAGAAACGTACTTTTTCATTTGTAAATTAGACCCAAAATCACAAAGATATAGCCCGTTAAAGTTGCGTGTGACGTCACGCCGTGCGGCATTTTGTCGCACGGTGTGAATACGGACTAAACATAATGTAAGTATTTTGACCCTGGAAACATCCCTATTCATTACTATAACTACGAAGAAGGATTTTATTGACTTTAAGTTTAAAAATCAAATAGTGTACGACTGAAAAAAAGCTGCGAAGTTTACCGTCAACGAAAATTCACGAACACAACTTTAGGCAGGCCGAAAACTTTCGGCTAAATATTGGCTGAAACCGAAACCAAATCCGAAACTAGATTTTTTAGTACAAACAGCCCTAAGTCTAAACCGAATTTCGGTCGATTACTGTCAAGACGTGCTATCCGATTGAATTACGCTTTACAATCATGCAGCATTGTGTACTAATTGATTGAGAAAATCGTTCTACTTTGATGCGTTTTAGTGTTACTACCATTACCGAATTCGCAATCGAACGAATGAAATTAACATTGAGCGCAAACATACGGCTCGTTAATATTTAAACATCTGTTGACGTTTACAAATTATCGGACGTAGTACGGAATGGGATCTGATTTGCGAGGCTTAAACGGAAATGTACTATACTGTGAAACGGAATTGTCGATAACGAATTTAATAGTTGAAAATGTAAAAGTTAATCAAAATAAAAGATAGAGAGTATCTAAATCTTTATTGTACATGAAAAAAAAAACTTAAACTTAGGAAACAAAAATTAACAATTTATTCTTTATTCGAGAAGTCCCCAAGTTGGAAGAATAGATGACTGACTGATGACCTGAGGAACTGATAACCTATTAACGCAGCTGGTTTTTTTATTGCCGTTGATGGACAAGCATCTCATCATCATTTCATCATCTACGCACTGCTAAGTAGCTTCCAATCACAGGCATTATTTGCTTAAATGGAAGCTCCAATCTACTACGTTGTAAAACTTTTTGTAAATGAAAATAAATTATTTTATTTCATTTTTTATTTTATTAAGTATAGGCCTCTTCTTTCGCGGTCTGTCTGATGTTCAACAGTTACCGCCTCCCAAGGTAGAGGTCCAGAGAGGTAGGGCATAGCGAATTTTCGCCCGAATTGAGCTGTCCGCCCGGTGAAGGACCTCTACCCTAGATAGAATACGCAGCCAAATGACCTCCGGGTCGTGTTTCTGCCGGTGAGTAGGGTTTCCGGAGCTGATGGGGTGGGGGCGATAGTATTGGGCCGGCATGGCAGTGGCAACTGACAGGTAACTGACCAGTTACTTGCCAGTTGTCACAGCGACTTGGGATTCTCTTTCGCTTAGCATCAGGTGAAGGGAAGCCATTATGTCGAGAAAAGAATAAATAAGAAAACCCAATATTTAGACTATAAACCTGAAAAAAACTGAATATATACTTTTCTTATTGTCTCCTTGACACTAGAACCTCTCCATTTCGCAAATGTCAAAAAGGGAAGTACCTAAATAAACTAGCAACTCGAAAGCCAACGTACCGTTGTTAAAAGCGTCCAGCTATTTTAAGCCTAAAACAGATTAGACCTCGTAAAGTTTTAATTATTTCCGTCATTTCAGTCCTAAGCGTGACTTCATAAATTTCTGCCAAACTTAAACACGCTTTAAAACACTGGTTTACGTTTAAACTCTTGGCCAGGGGTAGCGAACCTTTACGCACCAACGTTGACTTTATACTCGTAGTATAAAAAAAATAAAATAAAACGACTTTGCTTGGGTGAAATTTGTTTCCTCTACCCAAAGATGGCCAGTAGTGATAAGACTGCCTGAGTTATCATCATAATCATCAACATCAGCCTGTAAAAATCCTCTGCTGAACAAAACGCTATTTATTTTAGTCACTCCGGTTGGTAGGCGGGTAGATGACCGTAGGTTTTATTTGTAACTGTATTATCTAATTGTGTGATCAGTGAGAGACATGGGGTTCGCTACCCCTGCTCCAGGCATAGAAGAATCGTCCAAAGTCACGTATTGCTACCAAGTTGCATTTGAATGTCGGACAGACCGACACTGTCGCAAAAGCTCAAACAACAAGCGAAGTTAGGAATGAGCCAAAAATTTTCAAAAGATTTATTCACGAAGTTGCAAAGAGTGACTTTGATTTACATTGTTTTGTACTGAAGCCCGGCCTTTGATTCCACGATAACATCTTTAAGACTAGTTTTCAACTTTAACATTCACTGGCAGTTTGAGATTAAAGAACCTATCAGTGGAAGTTTGCTTTTTAAAAGACTTGAAGGAAACTGGTGCGGTGGATCAGAAGTTATCTTTGAAGAAGCTTTTGCTTTATGTTATATTATTAGTTAAAGATTATAAGTTGTTTATCTTATGTTATATTGATAGATATGTCGAGGCCACATCGTAGAATTAGCCCATTTCATGAAATATTCACTGTCTATTGGCCATATCATAATGTGCTCAGGCCAGATCAATGATAAGAAATCGTTCGACGATAGGGCCAGCTTGACTGCTATTTCATGAAACGGTCAATCTCAATCGATCATATCGTGGAATTATTTCATTGACTACTGGTAGAGGCGCTGTAAGCGCCAGTGTTGCCATATTAGCATATTATTTTATCTCTTAGTATATCAAAAATTTGGGTGAAACAACGAGATTTTTATAATAATAATATAATAATAATCATTTATTTCAGAATTAATCCATACATTTTTGTTAGTAACAATATATTCCTAAGTCTAAGTTAGTAAGTAAGGTACATTCGTATAAAAAATTCATGTAATTTTTAAAGCGGGGGGAAGGGGTGCAACCAAAAATACATTCTTTATCACAGATCTGACACAGTTGGTTAGGTTAGGTTAGACTTGTGACCCTTTTTTACGATATGGTCAAACGTGGGTGACCAAATCGCTAAACGTTTATCGTTCAATGATTTGGTTACCATTAGTTGGCCACTTCATAAAATGATCAATTCGACGATTTGGCCACGATACACACAACAATAAATGGCAAACAATCCCCTTTTTCTTCGCCGAACAGACGTATCACCTTCCGACCTTCGTTTTCTTCGAATCTATACGAACACCAATTCGTCTAAATTTTAACCGAATCGTGAACAACAATGAATAACAATTGCCCAGACGTTGGTTTTGTATTACGTTTATATATATAATTCGGGGTATTCAGAGAATTATAAGGGTACTGTATTTACTACATATTTTTTATTTTTAAGCGTGTAGAGGCAAAGGCCTCTAGACATAGGTCCAGCAGTGGACTGCAATAGGCTGATGATCATGATGCGTGTTCAGGCGATTGGCGCCCACTATGCAGCGGCTACTATAAAAAAAATAAGACAAAAATCCTTTCCAAAATGATTATACAACTAGCTGTGCCAATACTTCCCTTCACTGCTCTGCTCTTATTCATTGTAGCGTGATGAAAAGCATACTGTAACCTGCCCAGGAGTATAAAGAATAATTGTGCCAAGTTTCGTTAAAATCTGTTCAGTAGTTTTTGTTTCTATAACGAATATACAGACCGACAGACAGAAATTTGACTGATTGCATTTTTGGCATCAGTCTCGATCATTAATCATCTCCTGATAGTTATTTTGAAACTATGTATATTAAATGTACAGAATTTTATTGACCTCCCTACAGATTTATTATAAGTATAGATTATCCAGGTGTATTATAAATACCGCTAAACAATCACAGAATCCAACAAACTAATTTTAATTCCGTACAAATTTCAAAGAATCTAATTAAATTTCTATATTAATTTTGTTTGACGAAACAAGACAAATTCAGATCCAATTACCAAGCAAGTACAACCTTCTAATCTCCAAGAAGAGTTTAAGACAAGGCCAATCAATTCGAATTTACATATCCAATGAATTGATTTATGGAGCCCGAGGGAAGAATTCCTCTTTTAATATTTTCCCCGGGATCAAACGCAGGGCGCTACTAGGGGCATAACAATAAAATATTATGGGATCTCACTTTGGGGCTTTCTAAGCGCGATATTCAATATACCTTTGTCTGTGACTATTCTTGGGAAAAGAATTCTTTGGTTGAAATATTACTATCGGTATCAGTTTAATTTTATTTTGTTAAATGTTGTTTTGTTGAATTCATTACAGGATAACGAGTAGAATTTAAATTTAACTTACAGTTAAAGGAACATTTCCGTCCTAACGTTTACGTCTGCATATAAGCCTATGCTATGTGTATGTCTAGTTAGTAGGACGAATATAATACCTAAATACAAACACCCATACACAGACGTTTTTATAAATAAGTCGTGCATAAAGTTTGATGACGATCCCAAAGTAAAAGAAAATATCATGAGTGTTCCTAGCACGAACATTTTCGAAAAGGTATGCGTAACGTTACCGTAAACATTTGTATTAAACTTGGTACAGCGCCCCTATCGTGCGTATGAGGTACTACGTTAACACGTTAACGTAGTGAAAATTATCGCCCTGTTAACGGTTACGTTACGCATACTTTTTCGAAAGTGTTCGTGCTAGGCACACAGATCAACCCTTAGTCAACGCTAGATGGCTGTCGACGAATTGTACTACTATTGTAATACTTACATAATGTGGGCATTAAAATATATCGGTTCAGACGCGTGGGAGTCATAGAAAACGACTAAGGGAATATCAAGAACGGGCAGCAGCGTTTACCTGGGTACAAATAAGACCTACTGCGATCATCAACTCGAATGACAAACGTGGTAACTATTGCTAATCCCCCCCCCCCCCCCCCGCCCCCCCCCCCTCCCATTTATCATTGGGAGAGGCCTAGTTTCAGCAGTCTTACTGGATTACTGTTCTGGAATAAGAACCGGGCATTATACGCAAACAAAATAAAATTGCATGACAAAGGAACCATTCCGCGACCGTCCCCCCAACGTCATCAAAAACGATGTACAATGAGAAAAAACTCAAAACGCTTACGCGAATATGCCAGTCCAATATTCACAAACTGCCCCTGAATAGATGCCCAAAAGGGAAGCAGCTCCACACAAGCCCATAGAAATATTATCAGTTTTTTTCGGAAACTCAGCAAAATCGCAAATCGCAGCCCTCGCAACGATACCGCTGGAAATATCAATATCTGATTCGGCTTTAAACCTAATCTGTTCAAGAATAGAGTTCAGTTTCGGTGCTCCAATTTGCCGGCAGGGATATTTTGGTAATCTAAGGATTTATTGTGAATTATCCGAGGACGAAATTTGCGTCGGGTTCTGATTCGTATTGCGAAACGGTTAAAGATGAACTTATTGTTACGTAATTCGTTGTGTACCTGGCGAAAGGCTTCACAGATTTAAATTTAGTTTCTTAAATATAATACATTACGTAGAAGATGAACTTTGTTTGAAATTGTGTCTAAAATTGTACAATTATTGCACATACGTCTTTATTCCCATCCAGATTCTTAAAGAATTCTGATTTTTTTATTTTGATTTCCGTTCATGTAACGTACTCTATGGTAAAATAGACAAAATTATACCATGAATAATAAAAGTCATTGTCATAATCCACTCTCTTTCTGTCTCCATTTAATCTGTTACTTTAAAGCTCACTTTATCACTTCCACTATATTAAAAAATATACTTTATACCTATCTTATAATATCTGGTGGATAAAAAAATTCAACACCTAGGTACATCTATAGAAATAAAACATGCATTCCCTTTTACAAATTTCTACTCTACTAAAAATATTTTATTCAAACAGCCACTGACTTGGTGTTAACAATAGGGATCTGTGGTATCGCGTGAAATTCGAATTCATTTTATTTTCAAAAATTCATTGTGATATTAATAAAATGACTTCATATTAATACCGCTTCCCCGATCGTCGATTTTTACACAATAGGGAATATGCATAAAAAATAATTTCATATATTTACTCATTTATCGTAAAATAGATAAAAATATATTACTAACAGTGAAAACAAAATCAAAATTGGCTGAAAATTGGGCGAGATACAGTCGTTGAAAGTAACTATATGCGTTTCTCTCACGCCAAACAGATTTTTCTATTGAGTTTGTATGGCGGGCACGGTACTTGACGTCATCCGCCATGTCGGATCTCTCTGTCTAAGCAATAACTTTAACGCTTTATAACTCGCTTAATAGAAATGGTATTTTAAAAATTCTTCGATATTTATGTATCTGAAAGATAAATGATCTCAATAAATCCATAAAAAAAGTCATGCATATTCCCTATTCAAATCCATAATATTTTGTCGAGACCCGTCAACGGGCGCACGAGATCGACCAAAAATGAAATTCCCCGTTATTAAATGGCCAACTTACGCAGTTATCGTGCTATAAATCACAATAAACACTTCACTACGTCATATCTCGCGTTTCCAATGTTGCAATTTTTAAAGCATTATTTGCCTCGGTATGGAAGCTTGCTCACAGTATGAGTATACTGAGTAAATACTGTTAACTTAAATGTACATACTAAAACCCGACTGTTACATTTTTGGAAACAATTTTGCACTTTTTTACTAGGTAGCATTGTGTGGCCCAGCGTAGCATGTCTTGGGTTTATTTATTTTTACTTCACTTATGTGCTAAACGACTCGTATAAATAGTTGATTTCTATATGAATAAAGATATTTTATATTTGTTTGTGTATTGTATTGTAAAAATATTATTTAGCCAACATTTACCAAAGAAATGGAATACGGAAGGAAAGAACGCATTTCTCAAGATTTATCACAATGAATGGCAGTATTATACTATAAAGAATATACAAAGTAAAACATTATGTGATAAGTAAATGTAAGCAAAGTTATTTCAAGTGTAAAAGTTTTATTGAACATTCCGTATATAATGTTTTCTGAGTCTGACAACCTTTTAGTAAGAAAATGTGAAAATAAAGTGTACTGTAGTGAAGAGATAAATGAGAAAGAATGTTTTTGGTAACAAACGAAAGGTTGGGAAGGATATTTGTAATGGCAAAAATAGGGTACATTTATTTTTTTACATTCGTGGCAAAAAAAAGTTGTGTTATGCTAATAGATTTGTTGGTTTTGAGCATCTGTATTATTATTGACAAATCTCGCAGCTAAATACCACAGGCCGATGACGGGCATCAACGTCACGGGAGCGAAAATCTACGCCCTGCAATCGCCAACTTGCCTGCCCAGAGCGTGGCAATTATGGGTATATCCCCCAGATGTTAACTCTAAGTGGCGAACAACTGGAGAAGCCTATGTACAGAGCAGTGGCTGCAATAGTGATGTTGTTGCCCGTCATAGGCCTGTGTTATCGCCTCCGATCGGTTTCCAGAGCCTCGTTTATTAAACAGCAGGATGCACCACGGGCAAGTGAGTGTGGCTGGGAGCGAAAAGATGATAAGTTATTTTTCTTAATAATAGAACTAAATAACTAAGTTTTCCCTACTGAACCAATTGTCGCGTTCCCCGATTCCCACTTGCCCCGCTTACTCCACCGTTTTTTCCCATTACGCCTCTCACGATCCAGATATACCAAACTCGAACTATTTGCGCTTTTTTATTTCGCATTACTTACGCTTATCAGATATGAAATGAAATATTCGATAAAAGGCGAGAATTTTCGTCGCAAGACACTTGTTTGCTTAGCCTTCAGATTCCCTTATGGAGAATCGTGTGACGTTTGCGTATATTACGTCAAAACGTTTAGACGAGTATTACTACCTTTAACCCGTGACTGCTCTCGCGTATATATTAATGATAGATAGTAGTATTTTTAGGAACAGACTTATCCCTACAATGCTTTCCGTATATTTTTGGATACAGTTATGGCATCCGACCATCGGGTGATTGGTCTGACAACAGCCCTCCGCCCAAGCCTTAGCTCACATAGTCACATCATATCATAGATTTTCAAAAGACACCAATACATAATTCGAAAATCCTAAATATAATTAGGCCTAGTGGATAAAAAGCCTAAAATTACCTATTCCATGAAAGTTGTTATTAAAGATTTTGTCGGGATCATTTCGTTAGGTCGTCGACTTTTTCTGTATAATGGAGCTTGAAATGATTTCGTTTCACAAAAGCGGGGACGATGAACCTTTTCACATCTCTAGGTACCAATTTGTACCTAAATAGCGAATAAATTTGTTTACATTTAGTGCTAGGAATTTTTTTTACGTGCGATGACAGAAAATAATACAAATCACGCCCTATTTTTTCCTGCGGGTATGTTAAGAGTCGAGTGAGCCATGGTGAGATTTTTGTCACGTTTCGGGTTCGGACACTGTACATTCAGTGTTATATGGACTGACTCGATGACTCATTTGGTAGTGACCTGTGCCTTCGGAGCCAAGGGTCGTGGGTTTGATTCCCGCACAGTGCAAACATTTGTGTTCATGAACATGTCCGTTTGTATTGGTCTGGGTGTTTTCTATGTATGTTTAATATGTATTTATTTCCAAAAAAAAAAGTATTTAAGTAAGTTTAGCAGTTGTCTAGTACCCATAGTACAAGCTACGGCTTAGTTTGGGGCTAGATGGCACTGTGTGGCCCAGTTATTTATTTATATAACAGGTATGATTGTTGGTGGCAACAGGTAATGGATTGGTGTCGACAATTGTCTCTTTTTGCAGCAACTTAGTCTTCTCTTTCACTTTCCATCAGGTGAAGGGGGCCTTTCTTTGCCACTACAAAAAAAATAACAACTGTTGCATTTAAATTAATTTTAGGGAAAAAAGTACAAGTGTTGGAACAAGTTGGGTTGGATATGGGAATCCTACAAAAATGTATTAAATGCAAATTATTGTCTCACGAATCCGTCGATTCAAGTCAAAATTCGATATTCTTAATAACTGATAAACTATTCGATACTTCCTAATTTCTGAATATAATGTTATGTAAATACATTATAATACATAGCAAACACCCAGACCAATACAAGCATACATGTTTATGTACACAACTGTTTGTACTGTGCAGGGATCGAACCGTGGATCGAACCCACAACCATTGTATCAAAGGCAGCATTCACTACCATTGAACCACACTGAACGTCAACATCGAATAACAATACTAATGTAAACACCACATTAAAACCACATTAACGTTTAAGAGAGGTAGGGCATAGCGAAGCTTCGCTCGAATTGAGCTGCCCGTCCGGGGAAGGACCTCCACCCTATAGAATACCGCAGCCAAATGACCTCCGGGTCGTGTTTCTGCTGGTGAGTAGGGTCTCCGGAGCTCGTGGGGGGTAAGGGTTGGGCCGGCATGGCAGTGGCAACTGACAGGTAACTAACCAGTTACTTGCCAGTTGTCACAGCGACTTGGGCTTCTCTTTCGCTTTCCATCAGGCGTAGGGAAGCCATCATGTCGAGCTATTATAAAAAAAAGTGCTAATTGAAGTAGAGATTAAGATTAGGTATAACAAAGGCAGCTTTAATAGAAATAATAACGCAAGGTCAACGACTTACACTGAAAAACTATTTCAACTCGGCTATCATTTGCCTTTTAACTGTCTATATTGGTACGACTTCGTATACCAAGATACAAAGGAGGGTTCCCCTTACAGTTAGCTCTCATTTCACGGCAGGTAGTAAGACAGTTAATACAAAGAGTGACGTCAGAGGCTGCCTGCAAGCTGCAGATAAGTCGTAGCTAATATATGCTTTGCTAAGACTAGCGAAAGGTGATATAGGGATTATTCGAGAGCTTGCGTTGCTTCAGCCTTAAACGATTTATGGTGCAAGGACTCGTATGGTGCATTTAGCCTCTATTTTGTTACCCGAGACTTCTTTGTTCAGGGTGCTTTTCCTCCAGAGACGTTCTATGGTACGATGCTATAGATGCGGTTGATATCCACTAATCATAATCATCATCATCAGCCTATTACAGTCCACTGCTGGACATAGGCCTCTAAAGTTGTTCGCCACCTAGGGCAAACTTCTGGAGGTTATACCCATAATCGCCACGCTGGGCAGGCGGGTTGGCGATCGCAGGGCGTAGCTTCTTGCTCCGGTGACGCTGCTACCCGTCATCGGCTTTTGGTATTTAGCTACGCCTTTAATCGTGATGGTTATACCGCCACCAGTCGGTTGCCAGCGCCTCGTTCGTTATTCGGCAGGATGCACCACGGGCAGGTGAGGTTGGCTTGGAGCGAAAAGTTGATAGGCCCTTACATCCCCTCTTAAATACTCCGCGCACATAATCTGTTGTTCTTAACATTAAATTATCTCCTTTTTTTTTTATAGTGGCTCGACATAATGGCTTCCCTACGCCTGATGGAAAGCGAAAGAGAAGCCCAAGTCGCTGTGACAACGGGCAAGTAACTGGTCAGTTACTTGTCAGTTGCCACCGCCATGCCGGCCCAACCCTAACCCCCCACGAGCTCCGGAAACCCTACTCACCGGCAGAAACACGACCCAGAGGTCATTTGACTGCGGTATTCTATAGGGTGGAGGTCCTTCCCCGGACGGGCGGCTCAATTCGAGCGAAGATTCGCTATGCCCTACCTCTCTTAATAATTAAAGGGAATGTTAATGTTCCAAGCACTCTTGAGCAATACAATTTTATACATATAAAATTATAGAATACATAAAGCAAATGGGTAAACCATTTTCACATTCCTTGACACCGCCAACATCTAGATAGTAACACAAAGAAACGCGAAAGCAATTTAGCTCTAATGAAATTAAACTTCTTTTTTCTTAGGAGTGTTACAAAAAAGTTTTTCAATTAAATAAACTTAAGTGTTCTCGCTTAGATACAGTTTGTTCGTTATTGTTTACATGTTTTCAGTTAACGGGGGATTTTGAATTTGTTTTTTTTTTGTTAAGTTTGTTATAAGTTGGGTAAACTCTTTGGTTCTGTAATGTAAATTAAACTTGTTGTATTTAGGTATGTTTAAACTGGGTTTATTCTGTAATGTAAATTTAATTTATCGCATTTTGGTAAGTGTTAGGCTAGGTTTAAGATAATTCGTAATGGAAGCGACAGTTTCCTGTCTATACTGGGCAAGAAGACAGGATCAAATTTGGCAAGGCTAGACATCAATGTGCTCGTGGGACAAAGATGTAAGGGAGCAACCTATCATCTTTTCCCTCCAAGCAATGCCTGCTGTGCATTCTGCCGAATAACAAACTCCGCTTTTTCAACTGACTGGCAGCGGTATAACTATCACGACGGCAGACATAGCTCTAAATACCCCAGACCGATGGTGGGATGGAAGAAAGCGACCTATCATCTTTCCGCTCCAAGCCACTATCTTACCCGCCCTTGGTGCATCCTACTGAATAACAAACGAAGTTTTGGCAACCGATTAGTGGCGCTATAACCAGCAAATTGAAGACGTAGCTAAATACCACAGGCCGATGACGGCGAGGCGAGCTACGCCCTGCGATCGCCAACCCGCCTACCCAGCATGGCGATTATGGGTAAAGCCTTCAAAAGTTTGCCCAAAGTGGCGAACAACTATGGCCTATGTCCAGCAGTGGACTGCGATAGGCTGATGATGATGAACAAGTTTACACTGGTCCATTATCTGATTGTCTAAAAGCTTACAAAATACATATTTCCACTCCTGACTGCACAAAAATAGAACTTAGCACTACCGTCCGCATCCAAGACTTTAACGTTTTCTTTTTAGCAAAACCTTTTAGCTGGTTTTACTCCTAGCGACTTCGCCCGTTGTTAATGGATTAGCCACACTGATTTGGCTCGGCAAGAACTAAAACCTCAATCCACTTTGAACCTTACTCGGTCGAGATTAGAGCTAGAAGACAAGATCTCTCCACAGCGTTGCAGATAATCCCTGCCGCGTTATCGCGAGACGAATCTAAATGAATATTGATTACGTGAACCTTCAAAGAAGTAGGTGCGGAATAATGTTAACAAAATGTTTTTATTCAATTTGTTTCTTGTTAACAACTGAAGTCGTTAAATAACATCGTGGGTATCGTAAGAATGTGAGTCTATCTATATGAGGTTTCAACGTTTTCAGCTTTTTTCTTTAGCTTCCATGAAAGAGGCGGCAGATGAGCAAGTGATGGTAAGCAGTTGACACAGCCCATGGACACCTGCAATGACCTCACTCCACCTGATGGCAAGCGGTGGTCAGGTCCAAATTTTAACTCGACAGGCATAAATTATTTAAACAAGATTGAAAGAAACACATGAGCTTAAAGGGCATTCCTTGACTTAGTGGCACAAGGCAGGAACGAGGAACTAAACCTCTTGGTGTGCACCACTATAACTATATTGCACTGAATTGTACAATATTGTACATACTTAATTAGTAAAACGTCGATACTGTTATCTTACCATGCTAGCTCGTATGCTAGCTAGCATACGAGCGGTTCACACCAATATTGCAATATTTTTGCGATCGAACGATACTTGTAAATCTTTGTCAAACTCGAATGTTTCACTAAATATTGCAAAAAAATAATATCAAATATCACTAAATTTGGTAAAGTTTAGCACAATCGCTCTGAGATTGACGACGAAACTTTGACGACGTGAAAAAAGACGTGTTAGCCGATCTATCCCTGATACATTTCAGAATTTTCTTGCACTACACCGTGTAGCCGTTAGCTTAGTTCTATCACGTAAAATAAGAGGTTAGGTACCTCTTATTTTACGTGATATTATGTATGTGTTTACGGGCCAGATAAGGGTCCCTTTGCCGGACAGCGTAGCGGAAGTGTCCTAACCGGAAGATACCCCGGCACCTCCGTAGCCGATTGAAGGTATACTCCAGAGGGCTTAGAGGGTATTTCCTGCCGGGTATCGGCTGCAAGAGGATTTCTTAGACCACCCGCCGCCTACACTTGTACTTATGAGGAAAGGTATTATTCCCTCAGGAGAACCTACCCTGGTATTATTAATTAAAAGTGCCTAGATGAATTCTAACTATGACTCTGGGGTATAGATAGATAGATATTCTATAGAAACTTTATTATAATTCCTTTTTTATTTTAGACAGAAATAGCTATCAAATTGACTTGCTTGAAAACTTGACTGGCTCGGTGTCTCAATGGGTAGTCCCTGCCTTCTGAACCAAGAGTCGTTTTTTTTTATAGTAGCTCGACATAATAGCTTCCCTACGCCTGATGGAAAACGAAAGAGAAGCCCAAGTCGCTGTGACAACTAGCAAGTAACTGGTTAGTTAGTTACTTGACAGTTGCTACTGCCATGCCGGCCCAACCCTAACCCCTCACGAGCTCCGGAGACCCTACTCACCAGCAGCAGAAACACGACCCGGAGGTCATTTGGCTGCGGTATTCTATAGGGTCGTGGGTATTATTAAATAAATTCTAAACAACATGTTTACCATATGAATGTTGATCCTGGCTCGGATGTCTTTGATGACATGATAACTTTCAAATGAACCTACGTTCCACAGATCCAAACATCCCATCCAACTTTAAAAACATAAATTACAAGTACTATTTCCGTAATTCAGAAACCTTGCCGGATAATTATGGAATATCCAAGTTTTATGAAGGGAAACACTCAAGTGCCCACAAAAAGCTGCATTCAACTCACAATTTTTTACAAATTCAGACAGGTTCGCTTGATTTGTAGCTGCGGGTATCCACATAAATCTCCCTTTTTGCCTTTTTTCTTGGCTTAGGTTTTGGCACAAGTGAAGAGAAAATGTACCGACATTGTCCTCCAAATTGGATGAATTACAACATTTCATTGTTGTTGCTCATTTTGTTTTTTAGAGTTAATTATTCATGTTCAACTTACAGCTCTTGAATAATCTGAAACATCGTCGGAACAAATTAAAAGTTACCGAACCATTGGGTTAGAAATACGAAGATATTTGATCATTTAAAAGATTGTCAAAGTTATAAACCAATTTAGTTATTTATGTGCTCAAAATGACCCTTAGCCAGATGCTACGACGTCCATACAAAGAAATGAAACGGTAATATTCTGTATCATTTGCCATACGGATATAATCTGCTACTTTACAAGGTGTAAGTGAAGCCTTTTCTAATCTCTGTGCCGACTGCTAAATTTTTTCTTGTTTACATGTTTTTCATTCCCGAATTACAGGAATCACTTCTGACTCTGGCTTCTAACGTGGCGGTAAAACAATTACAATTGAAGGCGTGGCTAAATACCACAGGCCGATGACGGGTAGCAGCATCACCAGAGCGAGGAGGTGCGCCCTGCAATCGCGAACTCGCCTGCCCAGCGTGGCGATTATGGGTACAGCCTCCACATGTTTGCCCAAAATTGCGAACAACTGAAGAGGCCTATGTCCAGCAGTGGACTACAATTAGGCTGTTGATGAAATTCTATTCTATTCTAATATCGTTTCACATACGATTCTTCTCTTTCATTTTTTTATAATAGCTCGTCATAATAGCTTCCCTACGTCCGATAGAAAGCGAAAGAGAAGCCCAAGTCGCTGTGACAACATGCAAGTAACTAGTCAGTTACCTGTCAGTTGCCGCCATGCCGCCCCAACCATAACCTGCCACGAGCTCCGGAAACCCTACTCATCGGCAGAAACACGACCCAGAGGTTATTTGACCGCGGTATTCTAGGGTAGGGTGGATGTTCTTTCAAGGACGGGCGGATCGATTAGAGCGAAGATTCGCTATGCCCTACCTCTCTTATTCGCATATTCATGTAACATAGACCAACACCCAACAGACTTCCCTCATGTTCATAGCGGCATACGACTTTATTATTAAAACGTTATTAGGGCCGAGGATACACCTAATGCTTGCCTTGACAGCTAGTGTATATTGCTTTGTTCGTCTCAGTTTAGAAACAAAGGAACTCCAGTGTATGTGTCTGAATAATTTTGTCTGAAATAGGCAAATGTTAGTTATTTGGTTGAAGTTTGAATGATAATGAAGAGGGAAGACTTTTGATTTGCAAATGTGGAAGCATGTCAGCTAAGTTCTAGCCGAGAGAAATGGCTATTGGTCTTAAACACAGAAATATATCAAAGAAAGTCCAGCCTAGTTTCATTCATGCAAAATGTCATCGTATTAACTGCGCAACATGCAGTAAAGCGTTTGAGTTGGATCAACCACGTAAGGGGATGTAAGGGAGTGACATATAGAATACCGCAGCCAAATGACCCCCGGGTCGTGTTCGGTGTTGCTGCCAGTAGGGTTTCCGGAGTTTGTAGGGGGTTAGGGTTGGGACGGCATAGCAGTGGCAACTGACAGGTAACTGACCAGTTACTTTCGCTTTCCATCAGGCGAAGGGAAGAATTATGCCCAGCTACTATCTTAGACGAAGTCGCGAGCACAGCTAGTAAAAAATAAAAATTCATTCCACCATCATTCATAGTTATGAAAGTATCACATTTGTGTCAGTGTATCACGCTTTTATCAATAAAACATCTGTGTATTATGTCATCGCGGTAATTAAACACGGGTTGTTTTAATTACAGTCCTTTAACAAAACGTGTGGTCGATGCAAATGTAATTTGGAGTAATGCGCATTATTATTAAATATTCAAACGAATGATTATTAATACAATGCCATATAATTAAGCTGTTTCCACAGGGCTGGCACGTGTCTATTCCTGATAAAAAACCTACTTAGTACTTTTTGTAACATTGGTTAAAATGTTTTTTTTTATTAGCTAGGTATAATGACTTCCCTACGCCTGATGGAAAGCGAAAGAAAAGCTCAAGTCGCTGCGACAACGGGCAAGTAACCGGTCAGTAACCTACCAGTTGCCACCGCTATGTCGACACTTAACATGCTTTTCACATTTTTTATAGGCCGCTTAAAGGATCCCATATCAAAGGATGGAGGAAATATATGTGTTTCTATATACACTCAGAGGCACAATTAACCGCCCAATTCTTTATTGTGGCATAACTTTGGTTATAATAACTAAGCGCTTGATGATTTTTATCGTCAATGTAAACAACACCAACATATTTAAGTGTTTTTCATCTGTAATGATGTGATCTTTAATATTGCTAAAGATAATAATTAATTCTAAAATAAAATTTTAAAATTACAACAAAAAACATAAGTGAGCGGATAATTGTGCCTCTGAGTGTATGTATGCAATGAGTACCACACTTTAACGACGCGCGGCGAACGTGAAGGTATATTTCTATGGTGAAACTATGACAACGGAGGCCAGCACGTCTAGTTGGGAGGGACGAGTTAAGAGGGACGGTGGGACTAGACAATACAGTGTAATTCATTTTAAGAAAATTGACTTTGCTTATTTCAAAACCCGAATTTTAGAAAGGGTGAGGTATAACGAATCTTCGCTCGAATTAAGCCACCCGCCCCGGGAAATACCTCCACTATATAGAATACCGCAGCTAAATGACCTCCGGGTCGTATTTCTGCCGGTGAGTAGGGTGTTCCCGGTGAGTGCTGCATCGGCAGCCGAGGGTTAGAGTGGGCAACGCGTGTGATATCCCTTGTATTGCCAATATGCTGCGGTAACCGCCTAACATCAGGCGGGCCATAGGCTTTTTACCTTAGTGGTATTAAAAATCTGCAAAAATCTATGTGCGGATTTATACCACTAGCTTAGCGGTGAAGGAAAACTTCGTGAGGAAACCTGCACATCCAGTTTAATTCTGAATGTGTAACCATGATCCAAATTTGTCTGGTTCCCCTTTCTGAGGGTTACGAAGGTCAGATGGCAGTCGCTTCAATGTAACAACCAGACTCGCTAAATCTAGGATCATGGTCAAAGCGGACCCTGGACCTAGAGGCACAAACCGGGACAACGCTAAGAGGATGATGGTATTAAAAAAAAAAGATCTTGCTCCCAATAGACTAACAAAATAGTCAACATCTCACGAGCTCAACTAAACACTCCTCATATTTCCCCCTCAGTCACTCCACCGACCCGTCTGATAACCCTAAAATGCGACTGTTTGCTGTACGCGTTATTACTGCTCACAGATATAATAAAGCGGTCCATCATTTTTATTACAAGTATTTGTTACATTCGCGTTTACTTTTACTGTGTTTTAGACGCTACATTTAGTTGTTTTTGTTTTTAAATGGGCGCTGGGTAAATGTTGTTTGTATAAGCTGTTAAAGTTAAGTGGATGTAATTTTTTTTTAATTAGAACGGCATAGGTGTTTCATATCACCTGACGGAAGAGGAGCCCTAGTCGCTCTAACAACGGACGGGAGACCTTAGCTTCCATTCAATCACCACAGCTCGCATGAAGCTTCTTCAAAAGGCTGTCGTGGAAAAGTCACTTTTATCAAAACAATTAGGTAACGGGGCTTCAGAGTGTGGTGAAACACACGTGACGTGTCCCTAGATTCTCAACGAGCATTTTACTCTGTAATGATGAACCCCCAGCTGCGGTTTTTGGTCGCTACGACTAGTCCTTCTATAAACATGCAGCTCGTCTGCTAAACATAATAATAAAAAAAGACCAAAAGCATTATAATCGCTCGTTTAGTTACATATAATACGACTTGACTCGACTTTATGAAGTGCACAACGAATTTATAAGAGGCAGCAATAAATCGCACCAATCACCCAGAAACTCACCGAAAAGATGGTACAGACATGTCAAAAGATGAAGTAAAGATCGTGCAAATAGCACTACGTAGATCTACCTAGAGAGGTTAGAGGTCGCCTGCCACTACCCTGAAAGTCTAAAATACAAAGACACCTTAAGGGAGCCCATTTGCCTGAATAGACAACACAAGATAGACTATCGTATACCAAAAAAGGGAGGTGACCCGACCCCAAATAATGGGAAAAGGGAAGGACAAGGAAGAAGTATAGAACTACATCACATCACATTTAAACTATTATTTAGGCGAAAGTTGGTGAGTGTGTATGTTTATTACTTCTTCACATCTGAACGGCTGGACGGATTTGAATGAAATTTGACAGGAGGATAGTGTATGGTTCGGAATAACACATAGGCTAATATAGCTCAAAATTCCCACGGGAACGGGATACCGCGGGTAACACCGCGGGGAGCAGCTAGTTATAATTAAATAGAAATACAGCTATTTAACTTGCTACAAACAATATTAGGCTATTACGGTACCAAAACTGAGCAATTTTTAAATAATTCAAAGCGTGATCGAAACTGAAATTTTATTCATACCGAGCCACGAGGTCGGCGAAAAGCAATTTTGGTTGTTACCATAAATTAGTAGTCCGGCAACGTTCTCATACTGCGGCCGAGTGAATAAGTTAAAAAATTGCCAAATTCTTTCGCCACGGACTATATTAAACTTTGAAAATAGACTCAGGTCCAGTTTTAACACTTGATTGTCTATTAGGACGTCAAAGGAGAAATAAATAACAGGGGCGTCAAACGGCATGTCAGTGGGCCTTCAGGGTGAGGGCGACAGGCGCAATGGGTTTGTTCTACTATGCCTGTCGACCTAACTTTTGAACCTCACGACCGCTTACCATCAGGTTGCTTTTTTTTATCACACAACATCACATACATTGCTCCGATCCTAAAGTAAGTAGCTTAAGCACTTATATTATACCCTACATATCAGAACAACGAAGGTACCACAAATATAATACTTAAATATAAACACCCCAACAAACACAAATGTTCATCACACGTATGTGTATCCCGGGTCATAGGGAATCGAACCCACGATCCTTGGTTCAGAATGCAGGAGTACCATATGATCGTCTATTGCAGCGAGGCTGCGCAGTGCCAACAAACATTTATGAATGTTAGGAGAATATAAGAGACAAACAAGCCTACGGCAAGCCTGTAGTTGAGTAATTACCGCAGTCTATGGACCTCTGCAACAACAGACGACTCCTTAAATCCTCTTCACAGTCCTTTTGAAGGATTTACTGGTAGAAGAGAGCTACCTTATGGGCCAGGCATGATGAAGGCAACTGTCAAGTGGTTGATTTGGCTTATTGGCCATTGCCGCAGCAACATATACTTCTCTTTCCATTGGGCGAAGGATAAACACTGTTCATTTGTGTTTTGTTATAAAAAAGCACAGGCTTTTTATAACAAAGCACAAATGGATGGACAAATGGATGGTTGATTCCAAGAGTTCTATCCTTGCTCGCAATTATACCTATTAGGTAGGTAGGTACTCAAATTTCATTACCAATCTAATAACTAAATGTCTAGACATTTAGGTTCATACTTGAAACATTATTATAATTCAGCTCAACAGCCTAGTGCCTTGAATAATTGATACTGTAAAGTATACCAATGTACCAGACGTTGTCTCTAGAGAGAAAGTTGGCTATGGAGTAGATCAACTAAATTTGGCATGACAATTAATTATTTATTGGTTATTAGCTTCAAAGCTTACAATTCAGTTTAGATGAGAGTGGCTTCAAATTGCTTTAGACTCTAAAATACCTTTTTAGGGGTTCGTACCTAAAGGGTGAATATGTCACCGGAAAATAGCAAGAATCGTAAGTTGATCAATTTCCTAGGTAGTTGATTAACTTCCGGAAAATAATAAACGGCAGTTGAAATGTATTATTTAACGTATGTATTTTAGTAAATTGATCATTTTACGGGGTCTTGCCGTAAAATCATCCGACGAAGGTGAGGTGAACGTTGATTGGTTTAATGGCTCACGTGGCGTTATCCCGGCAACCAATCAGGGACCAGTGTATTAAGTTACGGGTAATAGTGCACCGTTAAATAGTACATTGAGCAACGATTGGCCCATTTGAGGACGATTTTACTTGTGTCAAAATCGTAAATTATTAAATTACTTTCAGGATACCGTAAATTGATCAACTAACTGAAATCCATTGCGTTAAATAATACATTTCAACTACCGTTTGTTATATTCCAAAAGTTAATCAACTACCTAGGAAATTGATCAACTTACGTTTCTTGCTATTTTCCAGTGACAAATACAAAATCCTTTTACTAAGACTTCAGTTTCCGTCCGTCTGCCCTTCTGTCTGTCGACAGGTTGTATCTCAATAACCGCGATAGCAAGACTTCTCTTACTCTAATCCCGCTCTAATTGACACCTAGGCACAACATGTTTTCCACTTACACTCACCTTTTTTTATATTGGTTCAGCATAGTGGCTTCCTTTTGCCTGATGGTAAGCTGAAAGGAAGCCCAAATCGCTCTGATAACGGGCGGGAAACCTCAGTTACCAGTCAGTTACCACAGCCATGCTGGCCTGTGAGATGCTTCTTCACGCTTCGTTTAAAGGATCCCATACTGTAAGAAGGAGGAAACACGTGTGCCGGCAGAGAATTCCACTTTTTGATAGTACGGCATAGGTAGGAGTCCTCCTCTTCTCTATCAGCCCTCATTTCTACGCTTGACACTCATACTATGTCTTACACAATCCATCCATTCCTCTTCTTCTACATCCTTCTACATTCATACTCAATACTCGTCTCGTTACATCTCTTATAATGTAGCCATACCACGCTAAGCATGCTACCTACATCTTACATCTATTTCTGCTTAGCCTGATGACTGACTGATGGAGAATAATAAGTCCGCCCTTTGTACACTATTTCTATTGAGCAATAAAGATTGAATAAATAAACAAAATTGATATTAGTAATCTTAAAGAAAAAATGTCTTCAAAATACATTGTGGAAATATTCGCGGCTCTTACATTGTAACATCAAAGGAATATTTTTCGAATGTTCGGCGTGCGACCCGAAGATATGAATGGGATAGCTGTGCGTTTGTCGATAACTTCCTGAGGATGTCTCGATCACATGTCTCCTTGATATATTTTGACGTCCAAATTGGCTGAGGACCCAAGGAGGATTCGGTGAGTGATTGTGTGAATAGGCATTGGATAACTTGATAGAAACAAATTACTTCAATGAGACAGCAAATTTCTTTATTATATTTTGTTCTAGACTCTTCATTTTGTTCAGACTGGCTTGGTGGCCCTTACTCTCTTGTTTAATAGGCAAATATAGTATTATTTTTATAAAGTGTTCCTTGAATTAAAAGTAAAAGATTGTGCTATTTATAACCTATGAAATAAGGACCCTGGATCAGAATTACAGAAATTGAATATCAAATTAGATACAATTTACATAAAAAGATATTTACAAAAAACAACAAATTGCAATATCAAAACAAATTTTTCAAATAACGTAGGTTTTGTGGCACCAACAGTTTTTCCGAACAGCTACAACTTGGGAACATCCAAGAAACGAGCATTATCCTATTTCAAGGGCCGGCAGCGACCTAAGAACCCGATTTGAGGATGTCCATAGGCGGTGTAGACTGCTTACCATAAGGCATCACATTTGCTTTTCTGCCGCCTCTTGCATAAAAAAAAGACAATGTATTGCAATACTATCAAGGTATACCAAAACAATAAAGGTATATTATATTCTAACTAACCTCACACGCACCAAGGTCACCGACATAGGTGAACGTATTGCGAAGCTGAAATGGCGCGGACCGGACACATATGCCGCAGGGACGATAACAGGTGGAGCCACCGAGTCCTACACTGGCTACCTCGAGAAGGAAGTCGAAGCGTAGGTCGACCAGCAGCTAGATGGTCGGACGATATTACAAAGACGGCAGGGCCGACCTGGACTAGAGACCGCATCTAGAACGCTCTGGAATTCCAAAAAAGAGGCGTATGTTCAGTGGACACATAAGTGCTGAGAAGAAGAAGAAGAAGAACCTCACACGATTCCAACAAAATTTCGCGTTACATTTTTTAAGTTTCATTTCGCAGTCCTTTTTGTTTGAATATAAAACAGATAAGGCCCGGATCCTTTGGTTTATCCCTTCTTATAAATCCATGGAACCTATTTAACTGTCAGGGAATAATGGAGGAAATTTTCAATTCGATGTTTCCCGCGTCACGACATAGTTTACACAGACTACAACGACCCAAGTTTTTTCTTGTCTAAAGTTAGTGAATAACTTTTAGAGACGACGCTGTAAGGGTGCCCTTCCACCACAGACGCGAAAACTAAGCTGTGACTGCTTTGCTAGCTTCCATTGATTCGATTGAGAGCAATCAAGAGTCGAGTAGACTGTCCTTTTGTGGAGCGGTGGGTTCGGCTACATGTCTCGTAGCTAGATAAGTCTATATTTTTGTTGTTTTGTCTATCTGTTTAATGTAATATGTAAATTTGATTATGTCAAAAGGCTGACCTACATTGTACTTTGTCTGATATTTTGGAATTCTATGTTTGAAATAAATGATTTGAATTGAATTGAATTTACCCATAATCGCCATGCTGGGCAGGCGCATTGGCGATCGCAGGGCTTAGCTTCTCGCTCCGCCGTCATCGGTCTCTGGTACTTGGCCACGCCTTCAATCGTGATGGTTATATCACCAGCCGTTTGCCAGAGCCTCGTTTGTCATTTGGCAGGATGCACAACTGGCAGGTATCATGCAATAAGCCACTTTTGGATCAAATAGATCATGAGTCGCTCTTGCATCCCGAAATCGCTTACCATCAGGTGAATTACAGTCAAGTGCAAACCCTTAATGAATTAAAAAAACGCCCGATATGCCACGTGATCTCTCACCGAACGCCTCGCGTCTCCTCAAACAAGGCTTTATTGCTAGTCAGATACAAAAAATGCCATCACGTATGATCTACTCAGCCAAATGAAAGAAAATAAATAACTAAAGGAAATAGACAGTCTATCGGTCACGACCCTGCATTAAGAAAAGAGACGTGAGGTCTACTTTAATTGCGGGCCAGTGACCTCGGGGTCGCCGAAAATAGGCCCAGTTTATGATATGACCGTAATTATTACGGGCGTGTTATATTTCTGTCTGTAGTAAAAGTGTAAGTGAAGTGGGTGTAACAATGTATTGTGTTTGATTTGCTCTTTTGATGATGATATTTTGAGAGGAACAAGATTCGTAGTCGAATATTTTATTCTCATACATTTACAAAAAGTTACATGTGAAAAAACAACGATCAAGTAGTTTATAAAAATAATTAAAAGTATTTTATAGCAAAAAAATAAAATACATAAATAACATAAAATTTTAATATGAATAAATATATAATGAAAAAATATTTACACCAGACAATTCACTGAAACTTGAAGTTACATTTTGAGCTGTTAATTCGATAAAAATAAATATATATGACATTTAAAGTTCATATTATATTTATATTTTTTATTTAAATTAGCGTAAATAATTACCCATGTTACCCAAAGACCATTTCATGCAGAAAAAGTCGCGGGCACATCTAGTCTTAACTAATATTATAAAGCTGAAGAGTTTGTTTGTTTGTTTGAACGCGCTAATCTTAGGAACTACTGGTCCGAATTGAAAAATTATTTTTGTGTTGAATAGACCATTTATCGAGGAAGGCTTTAGGCTATATAACATGACGCTGCAACTATTAGGAGCGAAGAAATAATGGAAAATGTAAAAAAAAAACGGGAAAAAAATAACTATTCCACGCGGACGAAGTCGCGAGCACATCTAGTAACTTATAAAACGATCTTCCGAAACATAATTACACGTACTTTATACATAGTACGTTTATCTGTATCTGTTTATCGTCAACCAATATCCTCATTCAGCCGTGCTCAGTGAAGCAATTACAACTTGTACGTATAATAGTTCTTTTGATTGATTGCTTACATGTGGGCAATGTTAGGCTTGCGTAAAAAGAAATCATTTATCTTAGTACCTAATACGTAACCCGAGACATGCCACGCTGTGCCACACAGCGCCATCTAGCCCCAATCTAAGACTAAGCTTGTACTATGGGTACTAGGCAACTGATAAACTTACTTAGATACATTTAATATTGTAAATTAATACAGGGTTTGGCCTGAACCAAAACAAAGAGACATGTTCATGCACAAAAATGTTTGTAATGTACGAGGATTGAACCCACAACCCTTGGCTCAGGGTCACTACCAAATGAGCCATCGGGCCAGTCAAAATAATCTGAACCTTGTATTATGGGTACTATAACACAACTGATAAAGTTAGTAAGACACAATTTTTTTTGTAAACTTTTTGTACAAAAAAAAATGTATAATAGTAGGGTGGAGACCCTATAGAATACCGTAGCCAAATGACCTCCGGGTCGTGTTTCTGCCGGTGAGTAGGGTTACCGGAGTTCGTGGGAGGGTAGGGTTGGGCCGGCATTGCGGTGGCAACTGATAGGTAACTGACCAGTTACTTGCCCGTTGCTTAGCCTCTTTTTCAAAACATAAACGCCAATAAAACGAATCCAAACTTCAACATCGTCACTCTTCAACACCCACTTTCTTTAGAGAGGTAGGGCATAGCGAATCTGCGGTCGAATTGAGCCGCCCGTTCGGGGAAGGACCTCCACCCTATAGAATACCGCAGTCAAATGACCTCTAGGTCGTGTTTCTGCTGGTGAGTAGGGTTTCCGGAGCTCGTGGGGGATTAAGGTTGAGCCGGCATGGCGGTGGCAACTGACCGGTAACTGACCAGTTACTTGCTCGTTGTCACAGCGACTTGGGCTACTCTCTCGCTTTCCATCAGGCGTAGGGAAGCCATTATGTCGAGCCAATATAAAAAAAACCAAAAACATATCACCTTTTGTCTCTAACGCACTACCTCTAAACCTTTCCGTCGCATCCATTGTCCCATTCCGCCAGACCTCCTTTACGCTTCGATTACGATGACCCAAGTGCCTTCAGGGACCGATAGGGTGAATCCTGAGCAGTATTTTCTTTTGCAATTTTTTAGAAAGTCACGTGGAAAATATTTGACGTGGGACGTGAAATATTGTGAGGTCGACCCGAAGTTCGGAGTGAACTTTTCCTTTAGATAGTTGCGGAGTTGGTGAAGGGGACCGTATATATTTTTTATGTTATTTTATTATGTAAACTTTTGTACTGACTGATCGGTAGACCCTAAACCACTTCTTCTTTGTAGGATTAGATGGATAGATATTCTTAACTGCACAACAAACAAAAGCATATACATACAGGGAATAGCATTAGAGGCAAACGTAGTACAATTTAGGTGCTTTCATCGCAACTTTGCAACTTAGTTTTGCCGGCGTGGCAGTGGCAACTGACAGGTAACTGACCAGTTACTTGCCAGTTGTCACAGAGACTTAGGCCTCTCTTTCGCTTATCATCAGGCGTAGGGAAGCCATTATGTCGAGCCACTATAAAAAAAAAAACTTTGCGATCTTTTCCAGACAACGTGATGAAAAATCAGTCGGCCTCCCCCAAAAACATACTCGCTCTGTTGAAAATCTGAAAATTATATTTATTGAAGAAAATGGACTCTAGCAAAGAGTCCCAAAGCTTAACAGTTTGCACTATAAATGTAGACGCTGAGACCACTGTGCGAGTTTACCAATGAATGAATTAATGAGTGTACAATAACTTTACGAGTTTCTACCGACATCCAACAAACCTCAACACACATTGCGCTAAAACTATCTCAGTTCAGGAAATTAGACCGAACCACTGTAAACGGAAAACTACAAATTTCATCCTTTATTCAGTCCAAAGTATTTATAAGCGCATGTTTCAACATAATTTGCATTGTGCTTGCTCGAATGTGAAGCAAACATTTCAGCTAGAAAGATATTTCGCTGAGTCTCTCATTATGCTCCACATCGGTGTGGTCGAAATATTACTAAATGCAGAACATGTATTAAGAGCAAAGTAGCTGTTTAACAGTTAGTAAACACAAAAATGTATCAAGAATAGAACGGACTTACTTGCTACTAATAATGTGAAATGTGTAGATTAATGTTGTTACTCATTCACGCAAAACCTACTGAACGGAATTAAATAGTCACCAGCAGCTTATTGCAGTCCACTGCTGGACATAGGCCTCTCCAGTTGTTCGCTACTTAGGGCAAACATCTGGACGTTATACCCATAATCGCCACACTGGGCGGGTTAGTGATAGCAGGGCGTAGTTTCTCGCTCCGGTGACGTTCCGCCCGTCATCGGTCTGTGGTATTTAGCTATGAATTCAGTTGTGATGGTTATACCGCCACCAGTCGGTTGGCAGCGCCTCGTTTGTTATTCGGCAGGATGTACCACGGGCAAGTGAGGTTGGCTTGGAGCGAAATGATGATAGGTCGCTCCCTTACATCCCGGAATGAAAACGGAATTAAATAGTAATACAATAATAAGTACTATAGCTCATATTATTCATCTCTATGCAATTCATATTCACTAATTCATCGTCATAGACATAGTCACGCTTAGCAGGTGGGTTGGTGACCGCAGAAGGTTTTATTTGTACTCAGGTAAACACTTCTGCCCGTTTTCTACAAAGACGACTAAGGAAATATTAGGACATTCCCTAAGTTACACGTAGCAAACATCCAGACCAATACAAACAGATATGTTCATGCACACAAATGTAAGTACTGTGCGGGGATAGAACCCACGACCCTTGGCTCAGAAAGGTAGAGGTCACTACCAAATGAGAAGCGAGCCTACAGATTTCTCAAGGGCCGGCAACGCACCTGTGACTCCCCTGGTGTTGCAGTGTCTATGGGCTGAAGTGATCAGTTACCATCAGGTGACCTTCAGGAACGTTTGCCCCCTCTGTCATAAAAAAAGAGCCATCGGGCTAGTTACATCAGTGGAATTATAGAACCAATCTGATATACTATAATAAACTGACAATCACATACAAAATCAGTCATAAAACAGCATAGGCTATTCTAAGAGAGGTAGGGCATAGCGAATCTTCGCTCGAATTGAGCTGCCCGTCCGGGGAAGGACCTCCACCCTTTAAAATACCGCGGGTCGTGTTTCTGCTGAGTAGGGTGTCCGGAGCTCGTGGGGGGTTAGGGTTGGGCCGGCATGGCAGTGGCAACTGACAAGTTACTTGCCAGTTGTCACAGCGACTTGGGCCTCTCTTTCGATTTCCATCAGGCGTAGGGAAGCCATTATGTCGAGCCACTATAAAAAAAAATACAATCCTTGATATAGACCATTTTATATAACACCTAAATAAAGCTACAACGTTTCCTTCTGGTTTCAGGGGCGAGCGTGACTCGGCCTCAATGTGGGATCTCCGGTTGGACTTCAATAAACTTTAATCACGTAGAACAGTAAAACCTTATTTTTATTTATGTTGCGTGGCGGGAGAAAGTCCCGCAGATGGAAGACGTACTCGTATATACTCGTATACGATTAGTTAAAAATATTTCGTAATTTTTTTGGTATGTAAAAAAACAATTTCAATATTATTTAAGCGTGAAATGGTTACTTTAATTTAAAAGGCACGTTTTTCTAAATTGGCACGAGGTTCGGTGTTCTGGAAGACTGATTGACAGATAGGTACAAGTTAGTAATTTATTGTACTTCAAAAACTTTTCCAAGGAGTTAACAATGGGAAAGTAACTTTCCATTTAGAATATCAAATCAAAAATGTTCAATACTGATGAGTTACAGCTGAAAATTGGGTGAAAATCAATTACATGAACTGCTTTATATCTTTTGGCACAGAAAACTATGGCAAAACTTAATATAAAATGTCACATTGCCTACTAGCAATAAAACCATCTCAATTGTACCATAATATAATATTATTTGTGTTACCTTTTTCTGTAAATGTAGCATAGCAACAGAACAGTTTTGTACTGGTTTACCCACCTCTTTAGTGAAACTGGTTTCCTCTTTAAAGAGGAAATAAATGTAGTGATTATATTTATTTATCAATATTATCATAAAACACCGACATTTACCTGGACAAAGTTGAGGATTGCAGCTAGTCGTTTCATAAATCGTTTGCGGCAACCCCACTGGCATTGTGATAATTCTCATTAGCAAATGGAGCTTGTTCCTGTTCTAGTTTGTTATTTACTTTCGCTATAGTGCGAGATGCAACGTGAAAATAATAAAAAATATTATTATTACTTTGTCTATACGAAGCTATAGGGCTATCCATAGGATTGATTTTTTTTATGCGAGAGGCGGCAGACGAGCAAGTGTGATGTCTGATGGTAAGCAGTCGACACCGCCCATGGACACTTACATCTCTAACCGAGTTTAGGGTCGCTACCGGCCTTTTAAATATGAATACGCTCGTTTCTTGAAGGTTCCCAAGTCGTAGCTGTTCTGAAAGACTGTCGCAGGAACTTGGTTCCACAAAACCGAGGCAAGAAGTTTAAAGATCAATCGTAGGTCGATCCTAGTACCATTTATGATCCTTTTCCCTTTTTCTATTCTGAAAATCACACACACATAAAATCTATTATAAATTTTTAGACCCATTAGAAGTAGAATAAAAAAAATGTATTTTTATTTACTTTATACTTGGTTACTTGTATATCCGTCTAATATCTTCAAGAATTAAAACATTCATACAAATTCGATCAGACTTTTCTTCATCTTATTGAATGATTTTACGAGAAACCTTAGCGAGTTATTATATTATACGAACGACACAAGTGATATTCTTAAATAAACTTACTTCCCTTAAACTTGATTTTAAGGTAATATTATACAATATAATATGTATAAATTGCTGCCACCTCCCGTACTAACAGCATTACACGCCACACAATCAATTAAACCGCTCACACAAATTGTTTTCGTTTCCTATTTAATTAGTATAATTGTTTAGGTCAATCCAATAAAAAGGACCACCCACTCTCCTATGTGTCCACAATTGAATCCTTGCACTTAAAGTCACCGTATCTACTCGGAGAAAATGAAAAAGCGGACCAGTGAAGCGTTTAGACAATTACCGACTCTTTTATGCGACAAAGAAGACTTTTTCTTACCGAAAATAAAGTTCACTTTTGTGTGAGCGAGCTCATTGCGGTTGAATAACATTTTGGTAACGGAGATGTCTCGCATCTGAATTTCAGATGTGAGCGTTTTTTTTTCGTCCGTGGCCAGTTTTTGGGCGTAAGCCAGCGTTTGTGAGTTTGTTTTCAGTTAATTTGCGAATTGGGATTTAGTGCTTGCCACTCCGCTTTTGATGTGGTCGGTTTTAAGAGTGACCGTGTGTGAGAATTGTTGAATTCGGACTCTGCCCGGTTCTGTACGTATGGCTTTGTAAACAAGGTGTGTTTGATCTGTCCCTTTTTAATAAAGGATGGTCGTTAATTAATGATTTTTCGATTAGGCATTGCGGTGGTACATGTGAACTTAGAAGCAGTGATGCTGCCAGTAGCTTCTAAGTTCACATGTACCTAGCTATGCTAGCTGGCGGATTAAAAAAAAAGTTTTTTATTTTGTTTATCGTGTGACGTAGAAATTCGATACGGCCGTATATACTGACCGTTTGGACGGCCAATTAAGCCAGGGGCAGGGGATCACACTGCCATCTGAACTGCGGGGGTCGTGGGTTATATTCCTACCGGGGACGAACATTCATGTGATAAAAATGTGTTTATTCTATGTCTGGGTATTGCTAGTGTATAAATTATTTTATTTTTCTTTTGTTTTTCGTTATCGGTTTGATATTGAAGCCTGCGATGGATCGCCCCTACCCACAAAATACCAGTTGATTCTCGCCTTGAACATCTCAACGGTTATTTTGTCTCGGGAATAAAGAGCCCAGTATGGACGCAAGTTGTATAGTTTGACCGTTCTTTCAAAGAAATTATAGGCATGTTAGTATAATAAGTATCTGTAGTTCCTTCGTTGATTCCAATTTCTATGATAAAAGTGTTTAAGCTACTTCTTTTGAAATCGGATTAATGTATATAATGTTTTCTAATACTCGTATATCTTAATCTTAACTATTATAAAGCTGAAGAGTTTGTTTGTTTGAACGCGCTAATCTCAGGAACTACTGGTCCGAATTGAAAAATTCTTTTTGTGTTGGATAGACCATTTATCGAGAAAGGCTTTAGGCTATATAACATCACGCTGCAACTATTAGGAGCGAAGAAATAATGGGAAATGTAAAAAAAAAAACGGGAAAAAATAACTATTCCACGCGGACGAAGTCGCGAGCACAGCTAGTTATATATAAAAAGTTACCAAGTGAATAATTTGGATATTTGACCGTTGCTACAGTAACTCTACCTTTTCTTTCGCTTTCCATTGAGCGAGAGAAAGTCGATGCTGGCTGCCCTACAGTAAAAAAAAAGTTTATTCAACTTTTTGAATTCGTTCAAAGAGTTATCTTCTATTCAACCATTTTAACCCTTAACTACCATTTATTATTATTAGCGAATGGACGTAAATTGAAGTAATTCCTCAAAAGAGCTTAATAGACCACTAGTTGGCATCAAAGAGCATGTTAACGCATGGACGAAATTCAGTGGTTTTGAACTTATAAATTATTCAGCCTATGTTGTATGAACGGGGCGAGGGTAAATAAAAAATGTACTTTATGAAGCATTTGCAAACGGGGTGATATATGGGAGAATGCTATGTATTTTTTCACTCGAAAAATGTAGAAGCTATTCGTTTTTCTGATGGTAGATGATGACGATGTTAGATTAATCTTGTCACCAGTCAAATTTAATGAAAATCTATTAAATTTCTATTAATCTGGTTCTGAGTTATTTAAGTACATATTACATACACGAGCCCTTTGATCTCGATACGAGTACACCGAAATTCTTAACTCACATAGTAACTAACATTTCTATACAAATACATCGCAATATCGCACCTTGAAGCCGAGTTGTAGTAATTGGTTTCCGTCTTAATGATTCCGAACGAGTACGATTCCCTATGATTGATATTAAGCATCGATCTTCAGAGCGAGATAGTAGGGTTAATTCAGTTTGGCGGTCAGCTATCTCTTTCATCTGTTGAGTAAGTAGGTGTTCCGAAGAACCAAAAATGTACACGATAACCAAAACTTGTGTGGCCTCCATGGATCAACCTCATTTCATACCATAAATTTTAATTGTAAAAAGTAAATGGTATATATGTTATGGACCAAGTGATTAATGCGGGCATTATTTATAATGCTCGGGCATTATGAATAATGTCAAGCTCTATTGGGCAAAATGATAATTACTATCTAAACTTCATTATTTATCATATTGCCCGGTCATTATTGCACTGCTACTTGACAATTGGGCAATTTGATAATAAAGCAAAGAGGAGTGACGCGCGCGTAACTAATCACTTATTTGGAGATCGCTGCATCCGCTAAAATATGTTTTTGTTTAGTTTTACAGACGATGTTTGCCGAAGGGACTTATTGACGTGGTGCAACTGTACATAACTGTAGTGTAGTAGCTATATTATTTTGATCTATCACGTTTTAACAAATACAAATTAGAATTTAATGTCATTGGCCAACAATCGCGTGTATGGAAGCCCCCTTGAATATTTATTTTATTATGTTTTTAATATTGGTTGCAACATCATCATGTTTTTATAGCGAACAGATATACATAATTTGAAAACTTATAGGGTTCCGTTTTCACCCTTCAGGTTTCATATCTTATAAAAATTAAATGGCTAACGTCCGTTATATCACACCAATGGCCCACTTATCATGTACACAGGGCCTGTCAATTCAATAATAGCCCTATAACTTAGTTCCCATCATTATGCAATAGTGCTGCATTTGCCGTGTATTAACTAAGTGCGTAATCTTGGAGCAATCAGAAATTATGTATGGCCTGAGTATCACATACACATATTAAATTATCTCAAGGAGTGTTGGGCCTGTGCCCCCACGCGTGCCTTACAGAGGACCAGGAGGGGTAACACTCCAAATGGAGACTGCGATATAGTTATTAAATATGTTTTTATCACTCTGCCCAAAAGGTGATAAACAGAATTCATAATGCCCGGTCAATTTGATTATTTTAATAATTATTATCAAATTGCCTTCTCATATTGTCCATTTATTATAATGCCCGGGCATTATATATAATGCTCCATTTATCACTTGGTCCATAACATATATACCATTTAATTGTAAAAAGTAAATGGTATATATATACCATTTACTTTTTACAATTAAAATTACACATAAATAAATTTAAAAAATAAATTTACAATTATTTTAACATATATATGTCATCTCACTTGTGTCAATGTTCTGGTCTTGGAAAAATTTATCTAATATTTTTTATCGTCATTATTTAATCTTCGTGTACATTTTCTCATCATTCTGTCGCGCTCTCCTTCCGATCTTTCCTATCTTGTGACGTGTGTAAATGTAAATAATTAAATAGTGTAAATAGAACTTTCCTCATCTTTTACTTCGCTCCACGTCCCACACTTGCTTACTGTAACGAAGAGTGCTTTAGCCTTAAACAGATTGAAGATTTCAAAATCGAAGAAATGCCTGTTAAGCAGCGCACAATACAAAAATGCGTGCGCTGCAAAACTGCTACTGTAGGCCGCTACACCTCTTTATTTATTTATTTAATCTTTATTGCAAAAGGAAAGTACAAATGGCGGACTTAATGCCGTGGGGCATTCTCTACCAGTCAACTATTGGGCGAGCCAGAAAAACTATAATGGGGTGCGGTAAAAGACATTCTATCAACTGCTATACATATAAGCGTATTTTTTTGGATCAATCTCTTTCTAAATTAATGGAAAGCGAAAGAAAAGCCCAAATCACTGCGTCCACGGGCCCTGTCAGTTGCCACCGCCATACACCGGCCCGTTATTATTTATTTAATCATTTTGCATAAAAAAGCGTACAAAAGGCGGACTTAATGCCGCATAGGCATTTTTATACCAATCAACCATCGGGCTTAGCGAAAATAAAAGTGTAGGTAGTGTTAGTGTTCGTTAGTTGCCTTTCGCGCCGCATTTAAGGAACCTTTGATGTGGAATGGAAGAAAGAATATAGGTACATACATAGTAAAATAGTAAGGGAATAAAATATAGGAATAAAACAACAAACATAATGTTTTAATTATATTTTTGATACCACTTCTTATTCTACACCAATAAGGATCCTAATAACACTACCCGACCCTAAAGTTCTCAAACTGTTTATGCCTAATAAGTGCGCAAGCCGCGTCGAAAGGTTCATGAATTTGCGCGCAAATAAATATAGGATAAGGCGTCGGAGACGATCGACACGCGGCCTCATGCATACAAATGTGTCTGTTAAAATTCAAAATCGGGGCTGTACTCGCTTAATTCCTAAGCCTGTGTAATGGTGCCCTTCCACTAGTGATGTGCTCAGCTACGCTATCAGTTTGATATTCATGGGTCCACAGTTCATATTCATAATTTTCAAACTTCAAAATTTTATAGTGGCTCGACATAATGGCTTCCCTACGCCTGATGGAAAGCCAAAGAGAAGCGCAACAACGAAGGTACCACAAATAAATACTTAAATACAAATATAAACACCCAGACACGAAACAAACAAAGAGAATTGCATGAATTGATCCCGTCAGCTCCTTTCTATCACCGGAATACAAGACGTAGGCTGGCTTACCATCCTTACGTAGTTGACATTGACTTAGCTCCCATCGGTACAAAAATATTTGCAAATTCCTTCCTGCTGCGAACGGCTAAAATAAGGAATTCTCTGACAGCTGACGTCTTTCCTGAGTGTTACAACTTGGAGGTTTTTACGGCTAGAGTAATTACGCTTTATCTAAGTAAGCACGCTCCATCCTAGACCACATCATCACTTAACATCAGGTGTGATTGTGGTCAAGTGCTTTCTTAGAACTAAATAAGAAAAATAACGACCAAATAAATTCGTAGCTTAACTTTCATATTCACAGCATAGTTGCATAGTACGAGTACTCTTGTGGAAGAGCACCCTTACGCCGAAGCCTGCGTAATGTTGGGCGATAATGAATATATTGGATGTGCGCGGGAAGGGCGATGTTTTAGAATTTTGAAGATAGCAGCAAAGAAAATGAAGCTGTATTTATTTTATAGGGCACAGCATAGTGGCTAAACGAAAAAAGCATCCCAAGTCGCTGCTTCTCCAGATCAATCTCTGTCAGTTGCCATCGTCATGCAGGTCTGAAAGTTAGATAAGGAATCAAAATGCGACCGAAGTCTATTAACATGTTCGCCAGTCAAGCGGGATAGTCCTATGACAGTTGAGAAGCTGGAAGCATAAAGCATGAATGCCAAGAAGTCCCTTCATCATCAGCCTATTGCAGTCCACTGCTAGACATAGGCCTCTCCAGTTGTTCGCCACTTAGAGCAAACATCTGGAGGATATACCCATAATCGCCACGCTGGGCAGGTGGGTTGGCGATTGCAGGGCGTAACTTCTCACTGCGGTGACACTGCTGCCCATCATCGGTCTGTGGTATTTAGCTATACCGCCACCAGTTGGTTGCCAGCGCCTCGCTTGTTATTCGGCAGGATGCACCACGGGCAGGTGAGGTTGGCTTGGAGCGAAAGATAGGCCACTCCCGTACATCCCTGAAGTCCCTTAGTCGACTCTTATTTGAATCAACTTTTGCCACGACAAGAAAAAGTAGCTATTATATCTGTGTTCCGCATACATCAGTTCCAAACAATTATTCACTATCCATTGTCATGTCCATAACGTAGTATAGACGTTATGGACACACAAGGCTGTAATAAAAAAAAAGTATTCACATTCAAAGCACTCACTCAAGTATCGGAACCACTTAATACCACGTCGATATTCCTCCACGTCACTTAGGCTCGTTTATCATCAGATCCAACGCTTGTAAAACGTATGTTCCCGTAAAAAAGTTTATAAATACCGTGTTACGTCATCGCTGTCTTCCAGTTACAAATCTGTCGGCGTGAGGGGTGATGCGTGAAAGAAATGATTCACCTTGATTTCTTACTTATTTTGTGGTAGCTTTTGCTTGGATTGTGTCTCTTGTTGGGTCTGTGTCTTGTGTTGATTGGACGTATGTATGTCAATTTGGGATATAATAGTTATATGGAAATCGTTCCAATATTAGGATATAGCCACTATTGCCTCGACATAATGGCTTCCCTACGCCTGATGGAAAGCGAAAGAGAAGCCCAAATCGCTGTGACAACGGGCAAGTAGCTGATCAGTTACCACCGCCCAGCCCTAACCGCCCACCAGCTCCGGAAACCCTACTCACTGGCAGAAACATGACACGGAGATCATTTGGCTGCGGTATTCTATAAAATGGAGGTCCTTCTCCGGAAGGCTCAATTGAAGATCCTATCTAACAACAAACGAAGCTCTGGCAACCGACTGGTGGTGGGATAGATATAAAAACTGAAGGCGTTGCTCAATACCACAGCGGGCAGCAGCGTTACCGGAGCGAGAAGCTACGCCCTACAATCGCTAACCCGCACGCTCAGTGCGCTATTAAGACCTATGTCCAGCAGTGGACTGCGATAGACTGATGATGATGATAAGAGAGATCTAGAAACGTACCTAGCGTAGAACTTACGGCTAATGCTGAGTGGTTACCCTTTTGGTGCATTGAACTATTAGTGTACGTTACTTTATTACGTTAGATGTGCCTACCTGTGTAATACCTTCGATTTACATATTTGTTAAAACTGGCATGTATTGTTTTGCACTGATTAACGTTTTTTCTTTCTTTCTGTCTTTCTTTGTTAGCTAATAAATAATCTCAAATTACCACGAGTAGGTGCGAAGTTAACAATCACGGTGAACCGTAGCCGTCCAAAAGACAATGCTTTTCACTCTCAACGCTAACACGAGAGCTCAAACTCGTTACTCATTCCCTCTGCACGGCGCCGCGAACTGCAAAACTCATCAAGTTTTCACTTTGGCGCTATCATTGAGTGTTTTTGAGTGAAGTTTTGTCGAGTTTTGAAGTGTTAGTAAAGTTGGTTTTACAAAGGGAGGACCTAATGTTTGGAATAAATAAAAAAATGGACCAAACGCATGGACCAAAGAAGAAACGACATCTCATCAAGATCATTTTTATCTTCGGACAAGCAGGAATACGGCGAATAGGCACCGTTATATGGTGCAAGTTCCAAAGATACGCAAAGCGCGTTTTAACTCTATCTTTATGTGAACGGCTTAACTGTGGAACTCTTTCCGATGTTTAAGACCAGCGTTAATGGGTATACTACTACTACTAAATTTAAGAGCTTTGCTCTTGTCGGTGGAGCAACTTCCACTCCTCCCTGGACTCCGCCAGCGCCTTCAACTCCTTGTACGTCATGACGTAAATGGGTATGCACTAAGTAAATGCGATTACGTAGACTTTGGTAAGCGATAGCTTACCAAAACGGGGCGGCAAATTATACTCAGTAGTTACGCGTTAGTAAGAGAAATTAAAAGAGGTAGGGCATAGCGAATCTTCGCTCGAATTGAGCTACCCGTCCGGGGAAGGACCTCCACCCTATAGAATACCGCAGCCAAATGACCTCCGGGTCGTGTTCCTGCCGGTGAGTAGGGTTTCCGGAGCTCGTGGGGGGTTGGGGTTGGGCTGGCATGGCGGTGGCAACTGACAGGTAACTGACCAGTTACTTGATCGTTGTCACAGTGACTTGGGCTTCTCTTTCGCTTTCCATCAGGCCCTACGCCTGATGGAAAGCGAAAGAGAAGCCCAAGAGAAGCCCAAGCCATTATGTCGAGCTATTATAAAAAAAAATTGCTCACAGAATCATAATTTCTTTATCTTATGTATCTTCTACCTATGTTCCATAAATAAATGATTGATTTGATTTGATTTGATTTGATTTGATTTGATTTGATTTGATTTGATTTTAGCGTTATAGCAAACGATTGCGAGCGAAAACACGTCGAGTTGCGAAGCGTTGGTACGGCAACCTCAAAGTGTCATCTCTTTTTGCACGGTTATTACACACGGCACGCTACGCTTAGCGTTACGTTCTCAACTCCCGCCCTCTAATTTTATTTTGCATATGAAATTTTATCTTGAGCACATCAAAGCGAAATCACTTTGAAGTTTCACGGTACTTCGAATTCGTTCCATTTTCTTTCTTGATTGTTTCTTTTGGATACGTGTACTTTTTCTCGTCGGCTAACGCGTATTTTATTATTGTACTTTAAATTACCTACGTTGTTATCAAAGGGAGCGTTTTGGGTAACGTGACATTTTTTATTAAATTTTTATTCCATTACGTCGCCTCTTTTTATTTTGACGTACGATGTACAAACCGTGACGGTCTTAAATATGGGATTCTTCGTGTACGTAATAAAATAATCATAAAATATCAAATGGTTTTCTTATCATTTTGCCCTCCACATTCACTCATAAAGAAAGATATATAATTAGATAAAAAATACCATTCTTCCTATAGGCTTGAGTCATCATCATCATCAGCCTATTGCAGTCCACTGCTGGACATAGGCCTCTCCAGTTGTTCGCCATCTAGGGCAAACTTCTGGAGGATATACCCATAATCGCCACGCTGGGCAGGCGGGTTGGCGATCGCAGGGCGTAGCTTTTTGCTCCGGTGACGCTGCTGCCGTCATTGGCCTGTGGTATTTAGCTACGTCTTCTATCGTGTTGGTTTTACCGCCACCAGTCGGTTTGCTAGAGCCTCGTTTGTTGTTCGGCATAGAGTCTGCGTCTGAGACATTTAAAAAGAGCGTCTAGGTCTGCCGACCGAATATTCGAAGATGTGCGTCGTGTGCGTTGAGTCTGTGAAATATCCGCGACAGATTTTTGCGCGTCGTGTGCGTTAAAAGTGCGTCACGTCGGCGCTGCCCCTAAAAGTTATCAAATAGTCAATGAAATCTTATAGAACGAAACGTATCTTTTCATTCACGCAGTAAATCCTAACAGCTACTCAGTCTTTTCTTAAAAACGGTGTCAGTTAAATGAATGAATGGGATTGCAAACTTTGTTAGTTAAAACAAAGTTCTAGCAGCTTTTACTTCAAGATCACTGGTAGTGATTCACGACTTCCCTGTTTGGGGCTCTTTGTGCACTAAAACTTTAATATGAAGGTTTTTGAATGCTGAATATTTTTGCTGTTACTAAGATGCATTTGGGATGTAAGGGAGCGGCCTATCATCTTTTCGCTCCAAGCAACCTCACCTGCCCGTGGTGCATCCTGCCGAATAACAAACGAGGCGCTGGCAACCGACTGGTGGCGATATAACCATCACAATTGAAGGCGTAGCTAAATACTATAACCGGTGACGGGCAGCAGCGTCACCGGAGCAAGAAGCTACGCCCTGCAATCGCCAACCCACCTGCCCAGCGTGGCGATTATGGGTATATGCTCCAGATGTTGGCCCTAAGTGATAAACAACTGGAGAGGCCTATGTACAGCAGTGGACTGTAATAGGCTAATGATGATGATGAAGATGCATTTCGATACAAAATGGGCGTCGTAAAGCCAACAAAAAAAAAAACAATAAAAAATCCATGCACTAAGTTTAAATTTGGTTTCACGAGTAGGTATTATACAAATACACCAACATTTATTATTGTTGGTGTACACTTGTATACCGTTATACCGTTAAAGTTTACGAAGGGTCCAGTTTTTTTTTATAGTGGCTCGACATAGTTCCCTACGCCTGATGGAAAGCGAAAGAGAAGCCCAAGTCGCTGTGACAACGGGAAAGTAACTGGTCAGTTACTTGTCAGTTGCCACCGCCATGCCGGCCCAACCCTAACCCCCCACGAGCTCCGAAAACAATTCAGGTTCTAGGGCTAGGGAATTAATTAGTATAACATCAGCTTTTTTAGGGCAATATAAAGAAATTCTAATTTGAATTAGAATTTCTTGGTACTGAATTTTATTTTACTTTACGAACATAAAAACATAAAAATTTCCCACCACTCTTTAGAAACCCTAACTATAAGATATCCACAATATCAACTTAAGTAGCTATGTTTATTTTTCGCTAAACGAATAAACGATTTTCCACTTAAGGCAACCCGCTCGCGTCTCGTAAAAGAAACGATATTCAACGAGTCCTGCTGCTGATGTGGCTCCTTCAATTGATAATTTGAAGCGAACTGCTGCGATCTCTATCATTAGAGCTCTGGAAAGTTCCCTGAGGTCAATGAACTTGGTAGAAGTTTTCTTTCCAACTTGTAACTATAATATGTAACTCGGGTTTGAAATGAGGTAGGAACTTATAAATGTAGATGACATTGGCGCAATATTATATGGATTTGGGGGAACCCATAGATTATGCACCAATTTAAACAAAACACGTCCTAACAGGGGGTGCCCTTAGGTAAGGGCTGTGTTGCCTACGATATGCTGTAATATAGATGTGTTGCTTAATTTGAGGTGAGATCCTTCCGCTCTTTCATAATCTGGAGATAATTAATAAATAAATAACCCAAGACATGCCATGCTGGGCCACACAGCGCCACCTAGCCCCAAACTAAGCCGAAGCTTGTACTATGGGTACTAGACAACTGATAAACTTACTTATATACTTTTTTTTTGTAAATAAATACATATTATACATAGAAAACACCCAGACCAATACAAACAGACATGTTCATGAACACAAATGTTTGTACTGTGCGGGAATCGAACCCACGACCCTTGGCTCAGAGGGCAGAGGTCACTACCAAATAAGCCACCGAGCCTGTAGAAGGATTATAAGGCTTTCTTGGCTAACATCGTAGTTATGTAGGAGAAGAAGTCGCTTCTACAGTTAACCTACCTTGAAGACTAAATCCATAGTGATAATAGGTTCATAAGTTAAAGAAAAATTAAAGACGTAGATAAAAATTATATATAAATAGTACAAGTATGAAGTGAAAAAGTTCAAAAACTCTGAAAACGCCAGAAAGAAATATTAATTACGGAGATATACTAATAAAACGGGAATATCATATTGGTAGATATACTAATAATAACATTTACATAACGCCAGTATTTCATCATTATACTGGAAGCACCCATACTCCTAATTTACTACCAAAAAGTTCTTAACTACACGTTTGCAAACAAACCTAGCCATATTCTAATTACCAGTCGTTATACTGAAATACTCTTCAACGATAAATCTAGGTTTAAAATAGGAAAACTTTGCCTTGATATGGTGAGACTGCAGTTAGCTTCTAAGAACATTAAGGTATATGAAAGCTTAATTTAGACTAATTATATTCCAGGGAATCCTTACTTTGGAGTTAGTGTATTAAATTGCTGCACCTGAGTCAGGAGATTAGCCTACATTTTTAAGAATTAGGTATGGTATTATTTTTAAAGGTGCACGTAATGAAATTTCAGGAGATTTGGGATGAATTCTGAACTATTTAGACATAATTAAGTTACGAGTATTGTGGGTATAGCAAATTTACGTCAATGTTATGTCAAAAGATAGAGAGATTAATATTATTTATTGCACAAAACACAAGCATGATAGTACATTACACATTTAAGAATGTAATTTAGATGGTCTTATCGCCAGTACCAATTATCAGGTAAAGGATAATATTATTTTACATTAGTCATCCTACCCATTCAGAAAAGTATTTTAATTATTTTACGCAATGTACGAGTATAAAATGAGATGAACAGAGATGACTACTACAGTTTAGAGAGTTAATTTGACTGTGATTGAATAAGTTAAGCCCATAACCAACCGAGCTCATAACATAGGCAATCTATTTACGAGCACAGCACGCTTCATTATCACAACTCTGACTCTATCAGATTAACAGAAAATAGAAAATACCGAACTAATTCTGCACCCATGGTACCGAAATACGGCCACCCGCACAACGTATTTCGTTGCAACTGACAACAGAGAGATGTGTAATTGCAAAACTGTAATTGCCAACGTTGCGGAAAGCTGAAACCGCATGCAGTAGCGAAACAATCGCGATCGCTGGACGCCACGTTTAGAATTGCTTCCACACGTATAAACCTGTTTTTAATTCAGATCAACTCGACGTTTGCCGCGGTTTTGTTGCGAGCGTGTTTCACGGGTCGCGAGTTGCGAACGGGTTCATTTTGAAGCTATCATTGCTGCTCGTTTACAAACATTTTGGCTATTTCAACCTAGTTAGGGTTGAAAACTTTAATGGAGCTAATATCATGATAGGTTCCACAGGTTTTCCGGGAACCCACTCTACATAACTGCGGAGGTAAACGTGCCAGTTTTGGCAGTTTTATTAGAAACCTTCTAAACCTCATTCACAACTTTATCGTCAACAAAATGGTCTACCCTATCTAATTCAACATCTTTGATATCATTAAGAAATATAAGGTTCGTATTATTTTTAAGAATAAGAATAAGAATCTTTATTATATTGGGACATCACAACATAACAATGATAACATACAATATACATATACACAATACACATAACATACAATACACATAACAATATCTAGACACGTACATTTCAAACTTCACAAAAATAGAACATAACAACACAGATAGGTATATGTATAGCAGTCAGACCGGACGTGGTGTTGTGACGTTTTACTATAATAACCTTGTTTTCATTTTAGAAATTAATATTTAAACTTTGAAGCTGGTACCTACTTTTTAGTATCAGAAAGATAATTTGAGTTATACTATACAGTATACATGCGGATTTGGAATTCTAATAGGCATAATATTTTCAAATATTTCGTATCCAATTATTACCTGTCATCTCCAGGCGGTCGTCTATCTAACGAGTCAAGTCATACGGAGCTAATAACATAACCTCAGAACTGGAAAGAAGATGGAAGTGGGCATGGTGAGTGGTTAAGATTTTGTGCTTTTTTCTGATTCTTTCAGAGTAAATACAGAAGTCAAATTATTCTCAACCATCAGATATTCGTGTTCGGTCAGCTTTGCAATAATGTATTTTTACTTCATACAATATTGATACCCACCTGCCAAAAATGGTGACTAAGAAAAAACCCCCCAAATGAGAATGTCCATCACTTGTCATCCAGTAGTAGATGTTTGGCTGGATGAAGATGACAATTTTCTTAGTTTTTTCACGTTTTCATGACCCTTGATTTAGAAAAGTAAAATGTACGATTTGTTTGTGTATTTTAAAAAGCTATAAGAATAAAGAATATTTTGTTTTGAATCATCGAGTCATAGCAATGCACAGTGAAATGCAATGGTTTGCTTTAACCATACCCCGAGCGGACTCGAGGAAGACGACGACACGTGCTTTCCGGCATAGTGGTCAATGGTGTCGTACATCGCAAGATGCAGGGAGGACACCACACCGTCCTCCTGAGTTGTGCCATCCACGCTGGGCGGCGCAGCGCCCCTCAGACAAGAGTGTTCGTAGCGGACCACCGTCGGGTTTAGTGGGTATTCTCCGCTAAATAGGAGTGAGCCCCACATAACCCAGTTGTCCCTTACCCAGGCCCTGTTGTATGCGTAAAAGCATTCCCGACGAAAAAAAAATGCATTACACCACTTCATCGGCGTTTTTTAGGGTTCCGTACCTCAAAAGGAAAAAACGGAACCCTTATAGGATCACTTTGTTGTCCGTCTGTCTGTCTGTCCGTCCGTCCGTCCGTCCGTCTGTCAAGACCCTTTTTCTCAGGAACGCGTGGAGGTATGAAGCTGAAATTTATATCAATTACCTGAGTAATACTGTCCCTTGAAGCTGTGAAAATATCAAACTTCTAAGCCAACGCAATCAAAAGATACAGCCGTTTATGCCGCAAATTTTCGACACTTGCAAGGGAATCAAAACCTACAGGGTGCTTCCCGTGAACTCAGAATCTTGAAATTTTTTTTCCTCATGAACGCGTAGAGCTATCAAGTTGAAATTCATATCAAATACTTAGATCTAATTGCCTTTAACCCGTGAAAAAAAAAATTCTAAGTCAACGCAAAAACTTTGTAAACCTTGCAGGTTTGTACGGAACCCTCGGTGCGCGAGTCCGACTCGCACTTGGCCGGTTTTTTTTATATTAGCACGTCAAAATGACTGCGTCCTACCTGATGTTAAGCAAACGACGAAGTCCAAGAAGTGTAAGGCGATCCTCATCGTACATGGTTAGTGCAACGCGGATCGATCACACTATGACGGCCAGGATTTCATTCCCAAACAGCACTTACCTATCTTACGACCACACAAAAGGCAAATATCAAAACTGCTCACAAGAATGGGAGTTGGCACTCACCGCCGCTCCCGATGGGGCCACAGTTCAAATTCGCGCGGAATACGGATCTCACCCGCAAAACAAACAGAAGATAACCGCATCTGAAATTCAAATGTGACACAATGTTCCCAACCACTTATTTCCAGTAAGGACATATTTTTAAGTCCATACGCCTTCTATTATCTGACATTTTCCTCCGGTGCGGGAACGCTCAAATGGGAATACTTTGATGTTTATTTTTATCGAAGTTTATTTGTTTTGCGAGTGTTTTTGCGAATGGCTTTGGTCTAATGTTTGTGGAGAGCCGGATAAGCACCGATGTGCTTTGACCTTTTCTGGAAAGAATTAGTCAGTAGGAGACTAAGGTTAGAACATGGCTTTTTTTTTCTAAATGACTACGATGATGGCCAGGCCGGCCTTGTCATCATCACCGGACTGTTGGGGGAGCGGAAGGATCTCACCCCTAGGTAAGCTAAGCAACACAGCTAAGGGCGACCCCTAGTGGGGCTCGGGCCTCGGCTTAGGGCGTTGCTGGGAGGGTCCCTACGGACGATAGAACATGGCGGTGATTTTTCTTTTATTTATTCAACACTATAACTACCTACCATTACAGGATTACTTATGTACCTACATCTTCTTCTTCTTCGTCGATGTCACTCTTGACAGAGTGGTCGTGGTCGTCATTTCAGGCGTTGGTGGCAAGCTTCACAACGCGCCTCCATTCCTCTCTCACAGCTGCCTTCCTCGTGCAATACCCATTCCTCGTAAGTTCCTACATAGATGTGCAGAATTAGCTGTTATTTACGAGTATATATTTTCTTTACTCTCATAGCTTGATAGGATGACATTTAACTTACAAACGACTTTGGCTGCTCACTCGCACGAGGATATGACTGTCATAGTCTGTTCTCTAAGTGAATTCACACGAATACTCGTAGTATTGTACATAATAATTAATTTTTATGCTACGTAGTGATTGTCATTTATTGAATTTGAAATTTATTACAATAGTTAAATTAAATAAAAGTAAATATTTGGCTGGTAGGTAGATAATAAGTTAAATTATGCTGTGTTTTCATTCTTTTTGCTGGTTGATAGCTGGCGGTATGTGAGGCATGACCCTAAGACAGAAATAAACTGGGCGGCACATATTGAGCTATATTGACTGATGCCACTAGACATCTGTGTATCTTTCACGTCCATTTTCACCAGTAATATTGACAGACACGATATGAGATGTCAACATAGTGTGTCCAGTGATACTTAAGTGTCGCGGTATGACACATTGTAGATCAATGGTTACAAGAGATGAGAAGGAAAGTTTTCGGAATCTTTCGCCAATGAAAATAAAGCAGATTTCTATAAATAAGCTGATTGGCTCTTCCAACTTGTCATATACTTGAAGTATATGATGTGGAAACGTTAATATTTTTATAGTTATATTGTAGTAACAGAGTTAATAACACAGGCCGATGACGGGCATCAGCGTCACCGAAGCGAGGAGCTACGCCCTGCGATCGCTAACCCTTCTGCCCAGTGTGGTGATTATGGGTATATCCTTCAGATCTTCACCATAAGTGGGGAATAACTGGAGAGACCTATGTCCAGCAGTGGACTGCTATAGGCTGATGATGATGATGCATTCTTTTCTGTCTTTCAAGTCAGTAGTACTTCAGTGTAGTTGTGAAGACTACTAATCATGATTTTAAATGCAGCTGTTGCCACTTAGCATACGGTTATAGGGTGTGAAAACTAATTTTATGTTAAAGCCAACCAAAAGTACCTTACTAAGAAATACACCATCATCATCAGTACATCATCATCCTGTTAACATCCACTAAAACAGATTCCCCCAAATGACAATTGTCATTTAAAAGGCTTTATCCAGCATTTTACGTTTGAATAATTGAAGATTTTTTTTTCGAAATAAGTTAGCGCTTGACTGCGATTCGCCTGATGGTAAGCGATATTGCAGTCTACTTGGAACGCGCTCACCCAGCAAAAACCGGATCGGAAGATTATATCTCTCCGGGAACAAGGAGCCCGGCAAAGAGTTCCATAGTTTAGCCGTTCGCACTATGAAGGTAGAAGCGAAACGTGCTGTGCGCGAAATAAATACTATGAAAAATACATAGGTATTTGTATAAAGTTGCAGAAAAGTTTAAATAAAGTTTATTTAACACAAAAAGAAGAGAAGGTATGATCACTCCCAAACGCGGCAAGGGCCCAATCAAAAACATAAAGTGTCGGGTTCCTTCGTCGTGAGCCACTGTTCGTTCTGTGGGAATCCTAAATTATTATTATTACGGGATGGCGCTCAGCTCAGGCGACACTTTTAGCGCAAACAAGAAAACCACATCTGAATTTCAAATGTGCCTCGATCCCCCCACAGCTTTGATGCGGGCAATTTGACAAAACAAGTTTTTACGTTTTTGGGGTTCCGCGAAGATGTGGTTAAGTCTAAGTTGAAACGGTGCAGTTATCTTTAACGGTCTTTAATGGTTTCAGGGTTGCAGACTCAGTTTTGGCGCTTCAAATTGTACCTTTAAGTAAGGTTACCTCCATTTTAGAAACAGTATGACAGAATAAATATTTCTTACTAGCTGTGCTCGCGACTTCGTCCGCGTGGAATATATATTTTTTCCCCGTCTTTTTTTACATTTTCCATTATTTCTTCGCTCCTAATAGTTGCAGCGTGATGTTATATAGCCTAAAGCCTTCCTCGATAATCCTTCAACACAAAAAGAATTTTTCAATTCGGACCAGTAGTTCCTGAGATTAGCGCGTTCAAACAAACAAACAAATTCTTCAGCTTTATAATATTAGTTAAGATTTCAAAATATTATGTATAACCAAAATATCATACAATTTTGCTAACATCAGTTTTGTAAAAATCAAAAAAGAATTACGAAACTACTAGGTACTTACTTGTAATTTTTATAGTACGTAATTTGATTCAGTAATTATTCAGCTTTACTGTACCTGAAACAAATAACATAAACTCGGTTAATATGAGAAGCCTATGTCTAGCAGTCATTTTCCCTTGAATAACAGATGATATAAGTATAGTAAATACTCGTAGTTATTATGTTTATGTAATTATGTATGCTATGAATCAACATTTAAAACATTTTTATTTTTTAAGAATAAGGAAAGAAAGAAAGTCCGCCTTTTGTACAAACTTTATGTGCAATAAAGATTAAATAAATAAAAATAAATAAACTACGAGTACCAGATGATGTCTCATCAAACTGACAAGTGTCCGCTTTGTATGAACATCGCAACAGCTGCCATAGACCATTTGTTTCGAGACATTACAGTTTTGACAAGAACCAGTTAAAAACTTCAATCAGATTCGCAACATACATAGGTGGTAGGAGTAACAAACCTTTTAGTAAGCAAAGAAACAGTGAAACGGAAACATTCTCTTGCACATCACATTACTTTGATCGGCGAACTGCAATGTATAGACAGAAATAATTCAAAGACGGAATAATTTCCTCGACAGCGCGTCTCAAACTTGACATTCTGTGATGGTCTACCGCAACTAATTTGATACTTGCTGGAAATAAGTGGAAGTTTAAATGCGAATTTGTTCCGTCTGATCGTAATCACTTGGGTATTTAACGAATTCCGTGATTTATGTTTATTTTTGTTTTTTTTCGTCAATGTGCATAATACTTTCCCGGCTGATCGGTATGATATGAAATGACAATTGTCATTGAATCTAATGTCCAACAGTTAACGAGATCGGCAAGCAATACTTTATTGGTACAAGGAACACCTTATTTGGAAATCAAAGGTACTACTGATGTAGCTATATCGTTGTTTCCGCAGCTTCAAACTACTTTATAAGAAAACAGATAAGTCAGAAACATTTTTTCATTATTTAATGCAATGCCCAACACAAACCCAACCGGTGAACGAAAAAAGAATTCAATACGACTGAAATCCACTACATTCCGAAGCTACAAGAAAATCGCATCTGAATTTCAAATACATCACAATTTACTTTGGCGTCTCTGATGCGGCGGTGCCAATTTAGCGAAACAAGCTTATCGGTCTACCTCCAGTGTAAAACGACCTCCCATTTGGTAAGCAACAGGTACAGAAGTGGCTCTTAAAAGATTGGATACATTCTGTGTCCGGTGCAAAATTTTATTCAATTCTTTAGAGTAGGTACTAATACAGGAATGGTTGGTGAAAGAGTGGATCACCGGTTTCCGGTGCAATTTGGATTATCATTTTGTTGTGTGGTGGTAGAAAAAAAAAAACAGAAAAAAGGCAGCTGTATCTTGAAAATAGGTGACTTTATGTTAGTTTTTGTTTATTAATCGTACCGCGTATCTACGAGTACGTGGGAGTGTCTCAGCCAAGTTCCAGAAAATAGAACTGGCGAGCGCATGCATTATGTACTTATTTTACACGACGTGAATCATTTGAAGCCATTTTACCCCTTCATAACTAATAAGCTTTAAATTGCTTTATCTTATCGATGTCACTCCTGCCACGGTCAGCAAAGGGAGTTATTGCCTGAGCATAACATTGAGCTGTATTAGGCACCCGCAAGTGAAGCACTCCCTAGGAGCATTAGCGTAAAATAACATGACATGACAAGTTACAAGAAGAAAAATATGTTGTGCTGACCCCACTTGAATTGGGATAAAGGGCAGGAGAATGATGATCTTGTCAATGTCGTTCTTATGAAATATGAAACGAAATGAAAATATCTTTATTCATATATCCATAATAAAACAAGCACTTCACAATTATTTGTTTTTTTCTCGTAATTTTCATTTTCGAATTACAAGAAACCCGGGAATATACTCGCTTTGAACACCGACAGATTATAATGTTTCGGGGAAAAAAGTTCCCGACAAAAGTTTCCGCTATGTTCAAAATGATTATTTGTGTATGGTAATTGGTAACTCACTACTAGTGATAAGACAGATTTGGCAACAATGAGCCAGTTACCACGCTACAGCAACTCAGCGAGCGAACAGCCGGAGCGACTGCGAAGCGCGACGGCGATAACACCCTTTGTGTAGCGTATCGTGAAGCGAGCCCTTGGCTGTTATGTATACTCTAGCGGATTATTTGAGTACAGAAACAGCAACGATACTCTTGATTGCACTTTAGTAGTAACTTCGAGGTTGCATTAAATATTTTTAGCTTGTCATCTGCGGCTAGTCAGGGCATGCAGGGATGCGGCGGTATGCTTCGGCGTTGCCCGTGTCCCTGCAACTTGCTGCCCACTGGCGACACAGGGGGGTTTAGTGGGTATACCCTCCCATTTCGGGAGGTGTGAGTCCCACACACCATGTCACCTCCCCCCGGAGGTGGCATGACGAAGCCTAATGCATTCCCCTCTAAAAAAAAAAAATTTTTAGGTCTACACATTCTTGCGGCCTATGTCCTTTCAGTAGCTTCTATAGGAACTCGCGTGCGACACAGGCTACTACGATCTACACATTATGCATAGCAACGGCTATGCAACTAGATATTGCATGCTAATTTCAAAACTAGTGAATCCAACCAGTACCTACCTTGCTCTTTCAGATTAATGGAAGATTATTCCCAATTACCCGTTTCACCTGTGGCGAGATTGGAGTTTCTTGAATATTCCAGATATTGATAAAACTCTTCGCGTCGGGCATAAAGTTCTTAATCATAGTTAACCAGAGTTTTCTGTTTCATTTCGCCGGTAATCGACACCGTAAACCTGGAAACTTCGTTGGGAAACATTTCAACTGGCAAATTGGATTTTTAACACTTAGTTTGGAGTTTTTGAAGTCTGTAGGCCTACTCTTACTGTTTATTCCTAAAACAGAATTCCATTTTTAAAGAAATAAACTTCGGTGGTGTAAATGGTATGAGCTTTCTCGTCTAAAGCGCGGACTATCTGAAGGTTTCGATTGCCGGTCGCAAAAACGACCTAAACGGGTTTAAGAGAGGTAGGGCATAGCGAATCTTCGCTCGAATTGAGCCGCCCGTCCGGGGAAGGACCTCCACCCTATAGAATACCGCAGTCAAATGACCTCTGAGTCGTATTTCTGCAGGTGAGTAGGGTTTCCGGAGCTCGTGGGGGGTTAGGGTTGGGCCCGCATGGCGGTGGCAACTGACAAGTAACTGACCAGTTACTTGCCCGTTGTCACAACGACTTGGGCTTCTCTTTCGCTTTCCATCAGGCGCAGGGAAGCCATTATGTCGAGCCACTATAAAAAAAAAACATAATTTTCTAAATTGAACCAACTAGGTATTGAGAACAGGGCCAGGCAGGGATGTGGCCGTATGCTTCGGCGCTACCCGTGTCACTGCTACTTGCTGTCCACTGGCGACACAGGGGGGCTTAGTGGGTATGCCCTCCCATTTTGGGAAGTGTACTTACACTCCCCACACACCATACCGACTTCCCCCGGAGGCGGCATGAAGGTGCCTAATGCATTCCCCTTTTAAAAAAACTAGGGATTGAGCCTAGAACTTCAAGCTTCAACAATTCATACCGAAGTCGTCAATTATAATTATTTATCGTGTTTGTTTTATGCACCTAATCAATAGGGAAATCTTGTAATGGTTTGTGTGAAAATCTAAAAATGACACTTTGACAATTCTGCTGCCACAAGTTTAAATGCGAAAGGTAAACAAAAATGTAAGTGAGAATTTTCAAAATCCCGCGGGAGCAGGAAAAGGAAAACAGCGAAAATCTTTTAACTCACACTGAAAAGTCGTAGTTCAATCTTTCCAATTGAACATATTATTTATTTTTGCCTTCAAATAATAGATAATTTAGGTATCAAACTAAGGTTGTCCATTTAATTGTCGTGTAAATACCAGCAAGCGACCTATCCTCTGTTCGCTCTAAGTCATCCTCACCTGCCCGTGGTGCATCGTGTCGAATAGCAAACGAGGCTCTGGCAACCGACTGGTGGCGGTATAACCATCACGATTGAAGGCGTAGCTAAATACCACAAACCGATGATGAGCAGCAGCGTTACTGGTGCGAAAACTTACGCTCAGCAATCGCCAACCCGCCGCCCAGCGTGGCATGATTATGGGTATTAGCCTCCGAATGTTTGCCTAAAATGGCGAACAATTAAAGAGGCCCATAGGCCTCCGAGTGCTCCGAAAACCGAGTGGAAAGAAAAAAACGGACCCAGTCATCACTTAATAGTGAACAACACTTCAGCCCATAGACACCGCAACACTAGAAGATCTGTTTAGTTATAGACTAACTTTGCTTGCTTTCCCAATCATGTTTCCTAGCGGTAGCAATAGCTTACAGTATTAAGCCAATTCACCTAATATTACGACAATTTCCCCGTCTGAGTGTACCGCGCTTGTTAGTCTATGGCTCGAGCTGGGGGGCTTTAATTAAGCTGTGCCAAGCTATTATAGCGCGCACAAGGAACTAATACTTGGCTTGGCTCGATTTTAAACAAGAGATATCGAGTAGTTTTAAGACTTTGTTAATAAACATTGGAGAAAGTTAGAGTTTAAGAATAACAAAAAACTTTCAGTACTTGTTAGTTGTAAAAAGCTCGCAAAGCTTAGGGTTGTCCCTAAGCTTTGTCTCTGCTTATTTTGGAAAAAACGACAAAGACTTTTTTTTTTAATTGTCTTGCGTTTTTCCACTTTACGACAGCTAATGATTAGAAAAACGAATGTGCATATTTTACAATAAGCTTGACTAACACAAAACTACACAAATAATTAAGATTCGAATTCGTTTTTTGTTAAAAATAAAAGCCAAAAATAAAATATACAAAAAAAAGTATTTAAAAACAATTTATCCAAATTTTAATTCCCCTTTTGAACTCGCAATAATTTTAGCAATAAAATAATGTAACGTTTAGCGCAACGCTTAAATTTCAAAACCCTATTAGAGTGCAGGAATAGGCTTCCTAAATGAAATTCGGAAAGTCTAAACCTACATTTTCGGAAATTTCCTCTACAATGCGGCACCGAAGGATGCCTTTCCGCCAATATGACTTCTAATCCAACCTCGTCGTCTGCTAAACAGCTGTTATGCTAATGTCAACCATCGCTGCAGCCCGTCGGAATCAGCCGATTTGCATAATTAACGGCTGCAAAACTTAAGGTACCTATTGAATTACTTACTTACCTACTTAATCTTTTGATTTTTTTAATCAATGTTTATTATACGTTTTGACGTTTACGTTTTGACTTTTAGGCTATTTTTATTTAAATAAAAATTAGAAGGAGGGAAAATGTACCATGTTGTACCGGACTGTTTATACATATTTGGGATGTAAGGGAGCGACCCATCATCTTTTCGCTCCAAGCCAACCTCACCTGCCCGTGGTGCATCCTGCCGAATAACGAACGAGGCGCTGGCAACCGACTGGTGGCGGGAGCCATGGGCAGTTGATAGCTCTATAGTCGGGAAGAGACATCCCTCTGTATCATAAGTCATAATTTTATCGTGATAATGAAGAACTTAACATGTTAAGTCATTGTTCGAAGCCTGGCCTCTCTTCGGCCCATCGTCCTATTTTGGTAAAGTAAAGGAAATAAAGAGATAGTCTCTATTTCTTTGAACCTTTCCACCAAGTTCATAGAAAATGTAAAAAACAACAAATCTAGGAACAGTATTCCTACAATACCTAACCTTGTACGAACCCACCATTCAAAACAAATGAACTCAAAAATTGTTCGGTTAAATCGTTCTTAATGACATCCTTCCCCACTCCAGCGAAAAGTAGACCTGAGACACTTTTATGACCCATTCTATTCTTTAAAATGTGGTTTTAAAACTGTAAATAAAAGTGGATATTTCTATTCGCAGCTCTTGTAAAAATATTTGTAACTTTTCTGACAAATAACTCAATAGAGTTATGAAAATGTTTTCACCTAAAGGAATTGGGAAGCGTAGACTTTTAGAGAAATCATTTAAATAAAGAAAAGTCTGTCTTGTCGTAGTACAGACCTACTGTTATGATAAAACTGTGTATGGTGCCCAACATCTAGGTAATTTGGTTTTGTAAATCGTTTTGTAAATCTTCTAGATTATTGTTAAATTTAAGATCTTTGTTGGCGTTATGTGGGGGAGGCCTACGTCCAGCAGTGGATGGTAATGATCTCACTGATTGATTTATAATATATCTGTTTTCGGACCAACAAAGTAATCACTAAGTTATGGAACGACTCTCTAATACGAGAGGTAGGGTATAGCGAATCTTCACTCGAATTGAGCCGCCCGTCCGGGGAAGGACCTCCACCCTATAGAATACCGCAGTCAAATGACCTCTGGGTCGTGTTTCTGCCGGTGAGTAGGGTTTCCGGAGCTCGTGGGGGGTTAGGGTTGGGCCGGTACTTGCCCGTTGTCACAGCGACTTGGGCTTCTCTTTCGCTTTCCATCAGGCGTAGGGAAGCCATTATGTCGAGCCACTATAAAAAAAAATACGTTTCATATCCTACCTAACTATTTTTATCAATATTGCTGAGAAGCGGAGATCTCAAGATGTCCCTTTGATGAGCACGAAAAGAATTAATTAATAAACCAAGACATGCCACGCTGGGTCACACATCGCCATTTAGCCCCAAACTAAGCCGACTACTATTGGTACTGAACTTACTTATATACTTTGCGTGTTTACAAATGTGTGTTTAGTGCGAGGATCAAACCCTCGACCCTTGGCTCAAAAGGCAGAGGTCACTACCAAATGAGCCATCGGGTTAGTCGAATTCAGTGGTAATTTATATTCTACTAGCTGCTGCTCGCGGCTCTGCCCGCGTGACTATTCGTATGAAACATAGCCTATATGTTAATCTGATGTACAAACTATATTTCTGTAAAGTTTCATTAAAATCCGTTCAGTAGTTTTTGCGTGAAAGTGGAACAAACATCCATCCATCTATCCAAACAAACTTTCGCGTTTATAATATTAGTAGGAAGGATTCCGGTACTGCTCGAATAAATAGCATTTCAAATCAAATATAGCGAGCTATTCTATCCAATATGCTCCTGCCACACAATCTCAGCTCAGCCTAAACACAAATTAGGTTCCAAACAGCTCCCAAAGCATTGCAATCAAAAGCGATTGTGCCCTCGTAATGGAATCCGAAGTTCAGCCTCCTCGAGGCTTCATCAACTTGCCAACTAGCTGTAAATGGCAGTTCTAGATTTCTTGGGAGGCTACAGAACCGATATCGAGTTTACAGTTCAGAGAGACGGAAAATGATATTTCTCTATAGGTTCAGGTATCGGTTTATTTCAATACGGATTTACTCGTGGATTCTTTATGGTGAATGAAGCATAGAGCTTTGATTTTATAAGGTAGCGAAGTTTGAGGCACTAAGGTCGTTATTTATTATAACTGGCTGGAGGAATATAAACCAGCTTGAGATTAATTGATGATCAGGTTGGTTCAATAGTCGTGAGCGTTGCTTTTAAAACCGGGGTCTAATGCCTACATAGTTCATAGTACAAGCTTCGGCTTAGTTTGAGTTTTGACTAGATGACGGTGTGGGGCCACACGTGTCATGTCTTGGTTAATTTTAACCGATTTCAAAAAAGGAGAAGGTTCAAAATTCGAATGGTTTTGCTTATATCTGATTTTAATTTTGGAATTTTCTGACTTACATTGTCCTGTCTCGCATAGAAAGTCAAAGTCAAAATCAAATGAACAAAAGAACCATTTGCCTCCAATATCTATCTATATCTATACTTATAATAATTCTGTAGAGAGGTCACTTCTGTACATGAAATATTTTTTCAAAATTACTACCAGGGGGAGATTAGTGATCGATACTGATGCCAATGGGTGCCATCAATCAAGTCTAACTTAAAATTTAGGTACTATTTTATGGAAGTCCGTTATTTTTGAAACCCGATATAAACGCGTGCGACGCCGCAGGCACAGCTAGTCATACAAAATATTATACTTTTGTTACACAGAAATTTAAACGCCAAATTCGGATTTTTGTTGTTAACTTCTAGAAACAGAAGTACCAGAAAACATTTGTCCCGAAAAAGTATGAAGAGTTATTAAGATTACATGAAAGATTGCCCTCTAAAAGGACTCTCCGCTCGCATTAATCAGTTGGTACGGACAGCATACATCAGGCCCCGGAGTTTTTCATGCCCTCATCATTTACAGATTGACCTTGTGTTCGAGCGAACGTTCATTAGTTAGTATACTTACTTATAAGACAACTATTTCATTACATTGTCTGTAGGTATAGGTAGAACGTAATGTAGAACGCCCTCAAGCCAGGTGGAGTGACGATTTGCGCAGGACGGCTGGCAAGTGCTGGATGCGAGAGGCCCAAAATCGATCAAAGTGGCGAACATTACGAGAGGCCTATGTCCAACAGTGGACTGACATGGGCTGATGATAATGATAGGTAGATCCTAGATATAGTCTGATTTCTTACCGATTGTGTCGGACTATCGGCACCGTTTTTCCACAAAGAATAAAATAAATAACCCAAGACATGCCACGCTGGACCACACAGCGCCAACTAGCCCCAAACTAAGCCGAAGCTTGTACTGTGGGTACTAGATAACTGATAGACTTGCTTTGTTTTTTTTTCTTTTGTTAATAAATACTAAATACATACATAGGATACTGCTGGACATAGCCCTCACCTAATGTTGGCCACTTAGGTCGATTTTAGGTTGATGATGATGATGACATATTGACTGACTCGATGGCTGTGACTTCTGCCTTCGGAGCCAAGGGTCGTGGATTCGATTCCCGCACAGTACAAACATTTGTGTTCATGAATATGTCTGTTAGTATTGGTCTGAGTGCTTTCTATGTGTCCCTTAGCTCACAAGGCAGAGGTCACTACGTAATGAGCTGTCGATCCAATCGATTTGCTTTAGTCACCACGCTTGGTAGGTTGGTATCCGCAAGTAGAAAAGGACCACCTCATCTCATCCCGTGGGTGCGGTAGAGACGACTAAAGAAATATTGGACGACGGGACGCAAGGGTACCTGGGTATAGATAAAACCTACTGCGGTCACCAACCCATCTGCCAAGATCCACCGCTTTCGGTGCATGTCTTTACATAGAGGGTCATGTTTCTGCCGGTGATTACGGTTTCCGGAGGTCGTGGAGGGTTAGTCAGTCAGTCAAAGAGAGGTAGGGCATAGCGAACATCCGCTCGAATTGAGCTACCAGTCCGGGGAAGGACCTCCACCCTATATGCAGCCAAATGACCTCCGAGTCGAGTTCCTGCCGGTGAGTAGGGTTTCCGGAGCTCGTGGTGGGTTAGGTTTGGGCCGGCATGGCGGTGGCAACTGACAGGTAACCGACCAGCTACTTGCCCGTTGTCACAGCGTCTTGGGCTTCTCTTTCGCTTTCCATCAGGCGTAGGGAAGCCCATAATGGCTTAAATCGAGACAATATAAAAAAGAGGGGTAATTTTTAATCTTTGTCCATCACAGCATATACAAAACTATCATTAGATCTTTCACTAATGACATATTAAATTTCAACGTTAAACATACAAATTTGTTTCACTTCGGCAGTTTTTTTTAATTTAAAAACTCCACCGTCACAACATTGATTAAAACCAAGCAAGAAGCGAAAAGTTATTTAACTTTCCTATTAAGTTATTAACCTAGTTCACTACGGGGAAAAAATATTCTTGCGTCCCTTGGTTTACGGGGCGAAACCACTCTGGTGCTGTTTAATTTCCTCTCGTACTAACTGGTAGATTTTGTTATCTCTTCAATCAAAAAAAAAAAATAGAAATTTGGTGCAGTAATGGACTTATATAGCATACTGGCGACACGCCCTCCCTTCGCTTTGATAATTTAAGATAAACAATTTCTTGGGTTACAATATTGTCGTTTTAGTAAAGATCTCTGATGAGAAAAGATTTCTAGCAATAAAAATTACGATATTATATACACGGGACGGGCAGCGTCACTGGAGCGGAGAGCTACGCACTTCGATAGCCAACCCGTCTGCCCAGCGTGGCGATTAAGGATAAAGTAGACAAACTGGAGAGGCCTATGTCCAGCAGTAGACTGCGGCTGATAATGACAATGATAACGTTACTCAGGGTGAATGTAGCTTCCAATGGTGAAAGAAATTTTGAAATAGACACAGGAACCGCAAAAAGTATTAAGTAGATTTAAATAAAAGTTTACTATGTATATATTACTGCTCAAGCTCATAGATCACGTTAACACATAGCCTGCAACCCGCTGCTTTATAAACAAAATTGTAATAAGGCTGTATTTTGATGTAAACTTCTATAAAGTTTCAGAATAATCGGTTCCGTAGTTTTTGTGTGAACGAGTAACAAACATTCAGCTGTACGTACATCAACCCAAACTTCGCGTTTATAATATGAATAAGATTATTATTTTACAAGTAATTGACATTAACGTAAGCAAACTCACAGGCTGCAGCTAGTAATACAAAACATAATGGAAGCCCTAAAAAGAATCCGTATAAAAATCAACATCCAAAATTAACAAACAGAAAAATTACTGCGGATTCCTGAAAACATTTTTAATCACATTCTTTGTTTTAATAAGCCCGGAAGAGCGTTGAATGGAAAGGTTTCATCATATCACGACGCGTTATTATTATAAAAACAGCACATGTACAAAAACTGACCCCATTTTCTTTAAAAGTATAATTTAGCCGCCTAGAATCTAGGTGCTCATAAATTTTAATATGGCGGCTTCGGAGTACCGCGTGGCAACATTTCAAGTCGGAAAGTAGTTTCTTGACACCCGCAGAAGTAGAAAAATCAAAATTTATAATGTGAAACGTTGAAATGGTCGATATTAAACTTTCGGAGTTACCTGAACGATATTATGTTTAGGAATGGCGGTTGAAGCTTTTATCAACGGCGGATTTGTTCCGTTGGTACATTATGTTTCTGCTTAGCCCAATGGTTGACTGGTAGAGAATGCCTATGGGGCATTAAGTCCGCCTTTTGTACGCTGTTATAATTGTACAATAAAGGTTAAATAAATAAATATGTACTTACAGCTTGACGTTTCGATCGTGTTGCAACATCCCCGTCAGAACTATGAAAGTTTTAATTGTAATGGAACTTTCCAGATATTGATTTATAGTGCTGGGCCAACATCTTTATGGTCATCAAGATCTGGATAGTATATTCAATAAAACCCCCGAAGATAAGCTACTTTTCCAGTAGTATGTACCTATCTGGATATTTCTCAAGTCTACTGGTATTTGCAAATTGAGCACCATATCTGAATTTTGTAAAGCAAGAATCCTTCATTGTATATAAATTATATAGATATATATAATAGATATATATAATAGATATATACCTATAGATTTCTCAAAGGCCGGCAACGCACCTGTGACTCCCCTGGTGTTGCGGTGTCTATGGGCTGAAGTGATCACTTACCATCAGGTGACCTTCAGGCCCGTTTGCCCCCTATTCCATAAAAAAAAAAAAAAAAAATTAATATATAGATTTTCTTTATTTCACACAAAAAGAAATACTTATTACTTACTAGACAAAGTAAGCACTTGTAATACAATTTAGGAGGTCTGTTCAATAAAAGAGTGTACAAAAAAATTCACCAGACAGCGATCATACCGGTAAATAAAAACACGTAAACTGCGACATCACAGATTATGAGTGAATTTAAATCATAAGCTTTAAGTGCTTGAGCAAACGTTTGAATAATTTTTGCCCACAAAAGTGGCTTAACTAAACCACATTTGGTTTCAACGTATCCATTTAAAATTTGTATTCGGCGTATATTTGCGTATTTAAACTGCGCTCGTACTAAATTGCTTACACACACCTAAAATAGGGTTACCATAATAAAAGTTGTTACAAAATGTAGCAAGCCAAGACTTGGTAAAATAAAATCTAAGCCAATGTATACCAAAACAAAACCTTTTATTGTCATTCACCAAACACCTATTTAATTTATTTCTGTTATATTAAATTTCACCTATTAATTTTTTTTTTATTTATTGAACGTGTAAGTCAATTTCAGCGTGTAATAAAATAATCTCATACCACGTTTAGCGCCAAATAAACAAGTTTTCTTTCAAATTTCAAAACTATATAGTTAGACAGTTTGTCATTTACAAACGCATTATTCTAAATCTGTTAGTAGAATAATTTCAACTGCATTTGACGATGCATCATACATTTATTTTTGATTTAATCTTTCGGTTTTATTACCGTCATTGAAAACATTTGTTTTCATTTGCTTGTTTTTGTATATTTCTTGTCTACTTTACTTATCCTTTGGTGGTAAGATAAAAAATTGTTATTTACTAACACACTTGATGGCATGAAAGCATCAGTAAGTACAACAAACGATTAATTATCTTAACTAACACCACCAAACCAGACCACAAGTTCCGCCAAATCATTATGATACATTTCAGTCCGGATCGCGTCTCATTAAAAGTTCACCGTGTTGCCACACCACAGTGCACTCTCTCTTTATCTCTCAGTATGAAATTCAAATGTCCGAAATCCTCGTTTATAAATTCACTGTGCGGTTTAGATATGATCCAATATACCGACTGATGGATTAAAGTTTAAATTTCGTATAGTGCCGATTTCAGGGTGCTGTAGCTTAGTCCACATGGGTGTATCAAGGATAGAACAGACTTTTGTACCGCAATAGACTAAAAATAACCCATTTTTAAATAAAAGTAATGAATTGAAAATATTATTAATGAATTGTAAATACAATTAATGAATTGTCCACCAAAAGAACGGTACGTCAGTGAACGTTTCACCACGATCACTAACCCGCCTACCAACCTAACTAACGCAAATGCCCCAAATAGCAATTTTAACTGGGGAGGCCTATCATGTACATGTGATGATTCTTTAAAAATAGGAACTTATGGCCGTTCTATCCTTGATACCTTTATATGGTATAGTCCCTTGCGGCTTTCGCTGCGTTTTTGAATATAAACGAAGCTTATTACCTCCTCCTGGCTCTTTGAGAAAAGCGTCATGAGGAAATCTGCATATTCAGATAAGTCTAAAAGTGTGTTTATATAAACACACACGGACTATATAGTCCTTGAAATCTATTAATATCACGTACGTACAAAAAGGTTGTGTGAAAAGGTCAAAAAAGAGCTATAGGAGCCCTCGTAAAATGTTTATTTATAGTTTTTTGTTTTAAGTTAGTTTTAGCGCTTACATAAATGCATCTATGACAATTTCAACTGTCTAGCTATGCCGGTTGTTGAGATATTTTTCTTATTGTAGCTCGACATAATGTCTTCCCTACGCCTGATCGAAAGAGAAACCCAAGTCGCTGTGGCAAGTAACTGCTCAGTTACCTGTCAGTGGCCACTGGCATGCCGGCCCAACTAGCCCCCCACGAGCTCCAGAATCCCTACTCATCGGCAGAAACACGACCCGGAGGTCATTTGGCTGCAGTATTCTATAGGGTCCTTCCCCGGACGGGCAGCTCAATTCGAGCAAAGATTCGCTATGCCCTACCTCTCTTAATAATTAGATGTAGCCTAGTGACAGACAGATGGACGATCGGACGGACAAATAGCGAAGTCTTAGTATTATAATAGGAAAGATTTCATGTTTTGCCCTTGAAAATCGATTTCTAGATGTCTGAGTATCCTTATTGGGGTCGCAACGCGTGGGTATCGGAAGGTAATGTAGAGATTTAGTGGTTCCTGTTTTGGTATTAGCTTTATTATGTGAGGAAAGAATTTTCATTTAAGCAATCCTTTGAGTTCACATTGAACGCGTGTTTTAAAGAAGGTATTCACATTGTTGTTCCTTGCCTTTGCATGCTTAAATATTTATGGGTTTTAAAACGCTTTAGCCGGTAAAATAAAAGCAATTCCTGTCGAGTATTTTGTGTGTTTTAAGTATTTATTTACGTAATAAGAGTATTTTCATTTAAAGTAGATCTATAAAAGTAATAAAATACTTGAAAAACCTACTGGCTAAGTTAGCTTAGCCAGTAGGTTTTTCAAGTATTTTGCCCTAAGGAAACTCGGGGGTGAGGGTCTTCCGCCCACCGTTCGGTGATGATAGGACCACCCCGTCTCATCCCGTAGGGGTCGTATAGACGTATAAGGAAATATTAGGAAAGGGGCAGCAGCGTTTACCTAGGTACAAATACAAACTACTGCGTTCATCAACCCGAAGAGAGGTGACCAAGGCCATATGACCCTATATGACAATTGCCATTAAGAGAGGCCTATATTCATTAGTAGATGTTTACAAGCTGATTATACATGATGGCAAGGGCGCCTTGGTTTCAATAGTAGATATTTTAAAGAAAAGAATCAGGTGTTTTAGTTCCTCACCATGTTTTTCTTCTACCCAAGAGCGTCGAATACATTTATGAATTTTAACTATACTAATTTCTTCATCAGAACGATATGCAAATTAGATGGGTATACGCAATCACAAGAAACATTGGATAGGAAAACACATCTGGTTCTATAATCCTTGCCAATATCATGTGAGGTTCAGGTGCATTTTAAGCAGGGAATTACCAACTTAATGTTAAGCTATGCACGGAATTGCAGCTTCTAATATTCATATTACAGTATCTTGGTGCTTAAAATGTAGGTAAAAGGGGAATTTTCAGATTAGAAAATAAAGTGAGCGTTACATACATGATCGTCAGGTTAATTTCAGACGCAATTTTCTTGTGATTAGAAGATCATCTGTTCAAAGCTAGATACAATTTTGTTGTGATTGGAGATCAGATAAGTTTAGCTCGTTTAATGTTTGATGGACGTCGCGGCGTAGCTAAATACAGACCAATGACGGCCAGCAGCGTCACCGGAGCGACATGCTTACGTCCTGCGATCGCCAACCCACCTGCCCAGCGTGTTTGAGCCGCCCGTCCAGGGAAGGACCTCCCACCCTATAGAATACCGCAGCCAAAAGACCTCTGAGTCGTGTTTCTGCTGGTGAATAGGGTTTACGGAGCTCTTGGGGGGTTGGGATAGGGCCGGCATGGCGGTGAAGGAGGCGGCGGAAAGAGAGCGTGAGGCCGCGGTAGACGCGCCCGCTCTACGCCGCCCCCGGCCCGGGCGTCGCCGGAGGGCATACAACGCATCGTATGCCCTCTGAGCCTCTCCTTCGTGCCCCGAGTGGTGAGTGCGGGGGCGCGATCCACTCATAGGGGCGTAACGGTGTGGTGGGTGCAGCCACACCGTTGCACGAGGTCCGCCCGGGGGGCACTCTATTGCTCCCCGGATCCGGGGGTAGGGGTATTTGCCCTCCCCGGACCAGGAGTGCCGGCCGCTTATCATCTGTGGCTGGCCAGGGCAGGCAGGGATGTGGCCGTATGCTTCGGCGCTACCCGTGTCCCTGCAACTTGCTGCCCACTGGCGACACAGGGGGGTTTAGTGGGTATGCCCTCCCATTTTGGGAGGTGTGAGTCCCACACACCATGCCGCCTCCCCCCGGAGGCGGCATGAAGGTGCCTAATGCATTCCCCTCTAGAAAAAAAAAAAAAAAGGCCGGCATGGCGGTGGCAACTCACAGGTAACTAACCAGTTAGGTACTTGCCCGTTGTCACAGTGACTTGGGCTTCCTTTTCTCTTTCCATCAGCCATTATGTCGAGCTACTATAAAATTTATAAATTAACGTCACGTTAATGAGTCAGCAATTAGAAACTGCACTCATTCACTTACCTGTACAAAATAACTAACCTGCAAAATGCCTTAGCTAAGTGTAGGTAATATAAAGTTCCTATTCCAAAACTGTAGAGAATTTTGTTTCCAAGTCCACCTTTGTTGGTTATACTCGTTTGCCGTCGGGGTAAATGTGCAGTGCAAACTTACTGTGTCCGCTGAAAACTAGCGTTGTGGTTCCCCTTTCGTTGGTGAATTGCGACTAAAAGGCAAACGGATGCCGTTTTGATGAGGCAAATTTAAAGAGTTGTTGTTTATGTTTGTTCAAATAAAATTTTGTTTATTTTCAATTCTAAACTTCAGAAATTGTATTTGATGATGAAGATTCTACAAACTGGTACAGTAATGGTGAATAATTCCTAGATATTAAATTAGCGCTCGAATGGCTTACATAATTATAAAATGTGTTGATGAAAAAGCGCTCAATTCACACCCCATTTCATTACAATTTTTGCGACCCGCCCCGTCTTCGCACGTGTGAAATACTATATGCATATCCACTTGAATCCTTTTATCTATGTAAAGAAAATGGTATTACTACCGTTTTAGTCATCTATCTATTTATTATTAACTAGCTGTGCCAGCGGCGTCGCACGCTTGGATATCGGGTTTCAAAAATAACGGACTTCCATAAAATACTTATACCTATACCTAAGTTTTAAGTTAGACCTCTAGTAATACATTAGTGAAAATCGTATTCAATTTCATGCAGTAGTTTTTGAGAGATGCGCGTTCAAAAAATTTCTCCCGTTTTCCTAACATTTCCCTTCACTGCTCTGCTCCTATTAATAGTAGCGTGATGAAAAGTACCCTATAACCTGCCCAGGAGTATGAAAAATAATTGTACCAAGTTTCGTTAAAATCCGTTGAGTAGTTTTTGTTTCTATAACGAACATACAGACAGACAGACAGACAGACAGACAAAAATTTTACTGATTGCATTTTTGGCATCAGTATCGATCACTAATCATCCCCTGATAGTTATTTTGAAAATATATTTAATGTACAGAATTGACCTATCTACAGATTTATTATAAGTATAGATATAGATAAAAAATGCATCAAAATCCGTTGCGTAGTTTTAAAAATAATCTTTTACATAGAGGCAGACAACAAAAGTATATACATATCTATTATTTTATTTATTTATGGGAGCAGAGACAATCGTCCGTGGGCTTCACTCAGCAGGACTCACTGAAAACCAGCGCCGTGGCTTCTACGGGAGCCACGGCCTAATGCTGAGTGAGGCCCTTTTGTTTTAGACGTCGCAACGGTCTTGTCCGGTCTAATTATCGTGTACCTATTATGTGTTTATCTTTGTCTATGTTTTAGTGTAATGTCTGTCTAATGTGTACGTTGTGATGTCCAATAATAATAAACGTTATTTTTCTATTTCTATTTCTAAAAGCGACTTTGTTTTTTACTATGTAGTGATATCGCTACGAATATTCAATAAAATACATTAGGTACCTTTAAGTGATCAGTGTTTCTCCACTATATAATATGAAAGTATACCTATATACAATGTAAGTCTTTTTCAAGAGGAACGTTTTAAACCTTACCAACAGTCACTTTTTGGCCATCTCACTGACCCAAATAATCACTTTCACGCAAACGGCTGCAACCCGTTCGAATGTCAATAAAACTGCGTGATGGTGCTATGAAAGCTCTGCCAACCGACATCCCTCACTGATATTGCAGTCTGACTTTTACAAAATGAACACGGATCCATTTCTGTTTCGCTTTGATTGTTGTTTGTTATCATTTTTGCTTCAACTTTTCAAGTTGAACAGTTGGTTCTGCGCTTAATCTTTTCACCATCATCCCGATTGTGTCGTGTTAGTTCGATTATGAGACTTGTTACCTGAATAACCGTTATGCACTTCCAATAGCTCTACGTCGCACCAAGCGTATTCCGTAACTCATTCACTCCTCTCGTGCTCGCGCACCCGTGACTAACTTTAAACTGACTTTTTTTTATATAGTAAGTAGCTCGACATAATGGCTTCCCTACGCCTGATGGAAAGTGAAAGAGAAGCCGCTGTGACAACTGGCAAGTAACTGGTTAGTTAGCTGTCAGTTGCCACTGCCATGCCGGCCCAACCCTAACCCCCGACGAGCTTCGGAGACCCTACTCACCAGCAGAAAAACGACCCGGAGGTCATTTGGCTGCGGTATTCTATAGGGTGGAGGTCCTTCCCCGGACGGGCAGCTCAATTCGAGCGAAGATTCGCTATGCCCTACGTCTCTTGAACTTACTTGAACTTCTTCATTTTCCAAACTTTAGTGTCACCGTTGACGCCAATGACATTGACAGGTGTCATCGCTTAAACCGGTGATAGTGACAGCTAAAAAGAACCGCTGAAAGTTCTGCAGTGGATACCGCGAATATTCCGCGAATAGGCCGGCAATAACTGGATTGTAGCTGCTAATCTTACAAAATGGCGCATTTTGAGAGAGGCCTACGTCCAACAGTGGAAGACTTCATGATGATGATAATAATGCGCCAGGCGATTTACACCAACCAGACGTTCTTAAACTAAGCTTTTTTCTTGTTCTTTCAATACTAATACTAAATCATACTACCTCACGTTTTATCAGACTTGTAAACTACATCTGAGATTGAAAAAATCATGTTGTAAGTATAATAAAAGTAGATAATTTTGAAAGCACTACATTCCAAGAAACATTTTCTTAAGATATTCTCTAATATAACTCATTTTATGTCTGTTAGTACATCCATTAACTGTTATAAAATTTTAATAACGTTTGCAACTTTCCTTCATATCGTTATTCCACATTTTACCCTACGGCACCGTAAACAAAACCTGTGCGGTTAAAGCAACAAAATTATGTTAAAATAAGATCCAACTATAATATTTGCACCTAGATTTTCTTTGACAAAGTGTAATGCTTATGTTTTAGTATAAAAACAAGTTGTGAGCTTTTAGCACACTCGGGCTATGGAATGAACTCCCAGCCGAGTTCTGGCCCGAGCCTACAGTAGGAGGTCCTTCAAATAGGTTGTGAAAAGATTTTCAAAAGGCCAGCCACGCGCGTGTGATACCTCTGGTGTTGTAGGCGTCCATAGACGGCGGTAAATGGTCAACATCAAGCGAGCCGTAGGCTTCTTTGCCACCATATTGGTATAAAAATTTGCCGCCAGTGCTTGGAAAAACATACCACCGGCTGAGAAGCTGAATTCTCAAGAAGTCTCTTAATCAACTCTGACTGCATCATAACAATTTGAATTCCCTTATCTTCTCGATGACACTAGACAGCTCTTGAACGAGCATGAGCCGCTACTTTTACGCGTTGATAAAATAAACTTCCGTAAAAACGGAGCACCACTGAAGTTTTTATTTGAGTCAATGTTTTCGGATCGAACCAAAAAAAAAAACAAAGCCCAAATTTTTTTCAAATATCCGCATAATTTTCAACCAGATCCCAATCTACACTCTCGCTTAGATAACAATCGCAACACTTGGCGCGTACCCCAAGCGAGCGATCTCCCTACGGGTAAAAATAAAAAATATAACGCTACATAAAGAGAGGCAACTCCTGGGCCATATTATGATATTATGTTATTGGCGCTCTGCCAATAGGAAGTCCGTAGCACGATCACCCGATGGTCCTTCGAACCGGATACCGGCTTATATGGGCTGCAAAAAGCGGACGCTCACACTTACGTTATTATTAGAGATAATATAGATATTACAACAGCCTGAACTGTGGTGGAATTGTGGCAATATTATTGTTTTTATCAAAGTCTTGCATTGAATTGGTACAAAAGATGGTGATTATTGCATATGCAGTTATGCACTTTAATATCTACTGTACTTGGCTAGTTTCCTTAGAAAATTTCCAAAATACGGTCAGGGGAGTATTAATGATATAATTAATGAAAAATCGTCCTTAATTTTTGCCTCCTCTGACTTATTTTCTGACCCTAGTTTTTAGTAGGTTCGAGTAAAAGTAGGTTTAGATAGAGAATATTCACTATACAAAGGATAATAAATAAATAACGCAAGACATGCCACGATAGGCCACACATCGCCATCTAGTGCCAATTTAAACTTAAAATTGGACTATGGAATCTAGACCACTGATAAACTTACGTAAATATATTTTTCGTTATGAAATTCATAGGTAATTATGTTTAACAAACACCCAGACCAATACAAACAGACATGTTTATCACATAAATGTTTGTACTGGTCAAGGAAATTAAATTACTTAAAAAACTACTATTAACAACAAATTTATTAGCACTTACTTATTTCCAACTTACAAAGCAAGAGGTGTTTTCCCGAACCAATTATAAAGTTAGCATTCTAAGTAATAAACTGAAGAAGTTGTGCTCACTCGACACTCGCTTTCAGGAACGGCTGAAAAATATTTCAGTGAGAACCCGTCGATTTATTCCACACACGGAGGGTGAACTGAAAATATGCGACGCCTGAATTTACTGGATAACGAAAGTTGGCCATTGGGATCCGGCGAGCTGAGATGCATAAAAATATTACGGGAAGTTTGTTAAGATAGTATGCGGGCTAAAGGATGAGGGATGATTGTTATGAAGACAATATCTGGGCATTTGACTACCGATTTAGTTCAGTGCATGAACGTGTCTGTTTGTACTGGTCTAGTTGTTTGCTATATATTAATATGCGCGATGTTTGCGTTGGCGGGCGTCGATACCGATTAAGAGAGGTAGGGCATAGCGAATCTTCGCTCGAATTGAGCCGCCCGTCCGGGGAAGGACCTCCACCCTATAGAATACCGCAGTCAAATGACCTCTGAGTCGTGTTTCTGCCGGTGAGTAGGGTTTCCGGAGCTCGTGGGGGGTTGGGGTTGGGCCGGCATGGCGGTGGCAACTGACAGGTAACTGACCAGTTACTTGCCCGTTGTCACAGCGACTTGGGCTTCTCTTTCGCTCTTTATTGCACAGAGTGCGCGGCAGCCGCCACAGCGTGCTGAAGGAGATAGCCGACAGTGAGGAATGTTCACTGATCGTCAAAATGTTGTTTAGGACAAGGTCAGTTTTAGAAATAAGGTACTAACATAGAAATTAAGCTTGTACTAACAATTTATGGATCTTAGTTATCTGAAATAAATACTTTTTATTTATTTATTAAGAAAAAGTATCTAATTAAGTCCCGATGGCTCATTTGGTATACGAGTATATGTGTATAGGTAGGGCTGCTTGTATTGTCGACGAGTTGATCCTGTCTAGTCGACGCGACTCACTGGCATTGCGAAGAGACGTTGCATCCATGTGCGTACACTACCGCATCATCACGAGGAATTTTGATTGGATAGCTGAAGAATTGTTTGGTTTACTGCCTGCAGCTAAGTTTCTTCACCGCACCACACGTAACCGATTGCAATTCCATCCTCATCATCTAGATGGTTGGCGATCTTCGACGTTAAAGCGGACGCTTTATGAGAAACTTCTTGCCTCGCGCATCAGTTTTGTGGATTTTCGAGTATAAGGCCGGCAGCGACCTCAGAACTCGATATGAGTTGCGGGGGTGTCCATGGGCGGTGTCGACTGCTTACCATCAGGCATCACATTTGCTCGTCTGCCACCTCTTGAATAAAAAAAAAACTTCGGAATATGATTCTGTTTAGACGTAGTATTTTAATTTCTACTCCAACGCATCCTTTATGAACGTATTTCCCCACTACACGTATTAAATAAAGCACAACCATCGACGCTCCATTCATAAATAAGTTATAACTGACCAACCGAGTGATATCAGTTCGTTATTTTGTTGACCCACAGCTAAATGTAACACCAGTGAATGAGTGAGGCGGGTGAATAGATATTGCCGACTTTTATTGCTCGGTCGCCGATGCACCGAAAAGTTTGACACCCAATAAAGTGCGCAACGAATGACGAAAGTTTGTGTAATGACGGTAGTTTATGTCGCAAACTAGTTTCTAGATTCTTTTAGGTTATCCACCAAAATTTATTGAAGAGAGACTTGTGTGCGCGAAATGCGTGATTCGATCTTGAACTTAGGTGCATATTAAACACCAGTGTCTTAAAACGAAGCGTGAAAAAGCATTTTTTGGCCCAGTGATGGCAATTGATAAGATAAATAATGGCAATACATAGGCCCATTTCCACAGTGAATTAAAGACAAAGAAAAACGTTGGCACTTGATGATAATTTTAGCACTTGATGACAGCATTCGAAAGAAAGAATAAGTTTATTGACAATACAGATCATAACACAACATAACAATATAAACGTATGTTCCAGACACAATTGAAAATAATTAGTTGCATGGTTTAATTCGGCCTGAGGCTGGCCGACAGTTCACAATTGAAAGCCTACAAATAGCTATAGTTAGTAATAGTTTCCTCTGTTAGAAGATCAAGATCTTGACGTCTTTCAATCGCCCTGTTAGATATGCAATAATATTTAATCTTTCTAATCAAAACAAGATGATGTTCTAATAATTTTATATAAACAACAGTTCTGCCTCACTGTCGTTTACTCCCTTATGGCTGAAATGTTGCGAAAATTGAAGTTGAAAATCGCGTGATATTGAACAGGGTATTCGATACGCCACCGATACTACCGTACCCGGCTTAATTTCAAATTGAAGTTTAGGTGTTTCATGTTAACTCGATAAAATTTCTATCCTTTTCCATTATAGGAATTGTTATTTTTTTACTAAGACTACAGTTTTAGTAAGAAGGACCCCATGGTCCTTCAAAAAGGTTGTGAAGAGGTTTACAGGATCGGCAACGCATGTGTGATACCCCTAGTGTTGCAGGTGTCCATAGGCTGCGGTAACCGCTTAACATCAGGGGGGCCGTAAGCTTGTTTGTCATTCTAGTGGTATATAAAAAAAAAGTAATGTAGAAGAGGCAAACGGGCCATCAAGTGACACATATACACCATAGCTGGACAAAGGCCTCTCCAGTTGTTCACCAACGTTTGGAGGATGTAACCATAATCGCCACGCTGGGCAGGCGGGTTGGCGATCGCAGGGCATAGTTTCTCGCTCCGGTGACGCTGCTGCCCGTCATTGGTCTATCTATGGTATTTAGCCTTCAATAATTGTGATGGTTATACCGTCACCAGTCGGTTGCCAGCGTCTCGTTTATTATTCGGCAGGATGCACCACGAGCAGGTGAGGTTCGCTTGGAGCGAAATGATGGTATGCCGCTTACATCCCTTACAAGATATGTACGGTTTTGATAAAAAGCAGCTAAAAGAAGAACTGTAGAAAGAAATGGGGCGGTATTTTACATTATTTCACGTCACGTCCCAAAAACCATGACCAATTAAAAGCGAAATGATCAAATGGACCACATAAAAAACGTCAACCCAGCGAAATATCGCACTAAAATATTCCGCTCCACTCCGACACTCCGAACTATCATCGCCCAAATTGGCTGCAGTCAGTATTTAGGTATTAAAATGAAAAATAAACGGGGGCAGCAATTTTATTTTGGTTGTCACCATGCCTATCGTTTTATTGCAGCGATCATAAACATTCGGCTTTAAATCGTCGCGCGGTGAATGAAAATTGAAATATCTACGGTTGGAGCCGTTGCGAAATGAAAAAAGCGGCCGAGTGCTAGTTGGAATCGCCCATGAAGGGTATTAGAGTTTTTTTTTATGACAGATGAGACAAACGGACCTGAAGGTTACCTGACTGATTACCTTAGGCTAGACACCTACAACACCAGGAATATCACAGCACGAAGTGGTGGATATATTTTTAGGACCTACGGCACCTTTGGGGCGCCTTGAGGAAGGGACCGGAGTTTCTAGTGGGTATTTCCCGTCTCACTACCATCATTCTGAGACGGTTATAATAATAATAACCAAAGACATGCCACGCTGGGCCACACAGCGCCACCTAGCCCCAAACTAAGCCGAAGCTTGTACTATGGGTACTAGACAACTGATAAAATTACTTAAATACATTTTTTTTGTAAATAAATACATATTATACCTACATAGAAAACACCCAGACCAATACAAACAGACATGTTTATGAACACAAATGTTTGTACTGTGCGGGAATCGAACCCACGACCCTTGGCTCAGAGGGCAGAGGTCACTACCAATTGAGCCACCGAGCCTGTCATGGTTCCCACATACACTCTCCACTCCCCCGAACGGCGGATGCGTAAATGCATTCTCTCCGGCTAATAAAAAAAATAATATCACAGCAATTTTATTTTCCTTATCACCACGCGTATCGTTATATTGCACCGATCATAAGCATTCAGCCTTAAATAGTCGCGCTGTAAATGAAAATTGAAATACCTCTGGTCTGAATGAAAAAGCGTTACGCATCCAGACCACTTACTTTGTTCACCGTTAAATTAAACTGGCAAGCGCAGTGAACAAGCGACTCGATGTAACGGACGCATGTCCGTCACATAGAGACTGTTACGGGCGATACACTCTTTTGCTGCTTCAATTCTTCTCTATCGTTACAAGTTTTTGATATGTGAAACGTAGCAGTGTATTGTGTCTTTTCATCTAATGCCTCTTTGGTATTATTGTACTCGTAGTATTATTGAGGCATTGTTGAATATAATTATAACAGTTGTTAGTATTCCTATTACAGCACCATCCGTTACTGCACGGAACATTTCCCCTGCTAATGTAGGGGGATCCTAATATGAAAAAAAAGTGTAAAAAAAATGTATCTAAGTAAGTTTATCAGTTATCTAGTACCCATAGTACAAGCTTCGGCTTAGTTTGGGGCTAGATGGCGCTGTGTGGCCCAGCGACGCATGTCTTGGGTTATAAAAAAATGTAGGGGGATCATAATAACGACAAGTACAACCATTGTTTCAGACAAGTTACTGGTATATTTTTGTACAAAGTTTTAGTACTGGTATATTTTAAGACAGGAAGCAAACGGGCCTTGCCATCAAGTTTGCATTACTTTAGCCCATAGACACCACAACACCCAGAGTCCACAAGTTCGTTGACTACGATGATGGCCAGGGCGGCCTTGTCATCATTACCGGACTGTTGTGGGAGCGGAAGGCTCTCACAGCGCCCCCTAGTGGGGCTCGGGCCTCAGCTTTGTCTGCTGGGAGGGTCCCTACGGACGATGTTTTGAGGAGAGGGGCGGCCGGTTGCGGGCCGGTTTCGGTGGTGGGACGAGGAAAGCTAGGGGACGACGCGGCGCAGGTCTCCGCCGGCGCTTGAGGAGTTTGTAGACTCGCTTTTTTATGTATTACTTTCACCTGAAAATTCAGCGCAAATAAGTAAAAGATCACCATTCCATAAATCTAACCGATATATTTTTGAACACAATTCAAGTTGAGACAACGCACTAAAACTACAGCTAACTTTATGTCAAGTTGCTTCGAAATGCTCCGCGCTAAACTTATCAGACGCTTACCTTGGCTCTAACTAGTACAGTTGGCGCGGAGTTTCTGCCTCAATTAGAAGATAATTTACTCTCTGATTTATGTTAAGCGTAAATTAGCTTACGATGTTGTAATTACTACATCAACTTAGTTATGTAGATATAATTTTCGTCGGTGTTTTCATTATGTTATGAGATTACTTTTAGGCAGTTTTCTCAAATCTTTGCTTTCGAATATATAACACTAGCGGTGCTCGCGACTTCGTCCGCGTGGAATAGTTATTTTTTCCCCGTTTTTTTTTTACATTTTCCATTATTTCTTCGCTCCTAATAGTTGCAGCGTGATGTTATATAACCTAAAGCCTTCCTCGATAAATGGTCTATTCAACACAAAAAGAATTATTCAAATCGGACCAGTAGTTCCTGAGATTAGCGCGTTCAAACAAACAAACAAACAAACAAACAAACTCTTCAGCTTTATAATATTAGTTAAGATTTATATACAACTTATAGACAAGCTAGACCCTTTATCTCTACGCAGGGATGTTGCGTCTTTGTGCGTTTTTTACCGAATTTATCACGGCGAGTGTTCGGAAGAATTGTTTGACCTGGTACCAGCTGCCATTTTTCATCATCGTACATCTCGCACTAATTCAAGATTTCATCCTTATCATCTCGATAGATGGAAGTCTTCCACAGTGCGGTTTGCGCGCCATTTTGGAATCAGCTTCCGGCTGCAATTTCTCCGAACGGATACGACTTAGGGACCTTCAAGAAGCGAGCCTACAGATTTCTCAAGGGCCGGCAACGCACCTGTAACTCGCCTGGTGTTGCGGTGTCTATGCCCATAGACACCGCAACACCAGGTCTGAAGTGATCACTCACCATCAGGTGACCTTCAGGCCCGTTTGCCCTCTCTGTCATAAAAAAAAATGCATGTGATTAGTAGCTAACGATCTGTTATTAATTTAGTCAAGTGATTATCAAGAGAAATTCATCATCATAATCAGCTTGTAAAACTTCCATTCCAGCAGTGGAGGGCCTCCAACAAAGGACATTGGACGCCAACATAGGCTTCCCCAATGACAATTATAATTTGACGGAATTTACCTTAGTCAGCACGCTTTACAGGCACCGACTTAAAAAATAAGTGATAATTGTAATATTTAAATAATTATAGTTATACATAATATGCATTAAGGATAGAATTACTTACGTTATTTATCGCTTTTTAGTTTTGGTCGTTTGTGTTTTTTATGAAGTCGGTTTAAATTTTTTTTTAAATAATTGTACTGATTCTTCTATTAAAAATATGTCACCCTTATTTCTGTGTTCATATAAAAACAAAACACGAGTAACACTGCTACAACCACATAATAAAAAAACATTATCTCGCTTTTTAAACCTGTAAACTTGTTTTATATTTCCGACTATACATTTGCCCTTTTACGCCACACTAAACCCGTCCGTTCGTTATTAGCGGAGTGTAGAGAAAAACTTCCACGCTAGTTGGGAGCGATTCGGTTCCCAGTTCAGGCAGCATTTGACGGCAAAAGTAAGTGTTGTGTTTGCGTCGCCCCGCTTTAAAAGTTTAAAGTAGGTAAAGTTTCAGTTGAAACAGTTGGCACGTTAAGTCTTAGTACAGAAATATTATCTTGATAGAACGGCGATCAGTAGAGTTGTTTGCGACACCCATTTCCGCTCACATTCATTCTAATTCGATATAAGTCTAGTGCAACTAATAATTATTATTTTTTACATTAAATGACTTTCATTCAAAGTACAGATCCTGTTTTCAAAGAATCACAGTGAATAACTTTTTCAAGCGTACATCACAGGGAAGCGTGTTAGAACCACTGCTTTATCTATTATATATTAATGACCTACATGGCATTACTAATCATAAATTTATCTTATTTTCTGATTACAAATCTTGACACCTGACTCATGTCTACGTGTTGTCTAGCTAAAATATAAATACACCTTTTCAGTTGAGTCACTTTGAACGATGTGTGAGTATTAGGTGGCTATTTTTATATATTAGGTAGGCACTCGTGAGTAAATGTTCTACGAAATCGGCTGCCTAAAAGTGTGATGTGTTGTGATTCAGAAGCCAGAAAGCTGTTCTACATTATAATATGGTTTTAAACGGGTGATAATAAGAACTCAACTAAAGAAGGGATTTTTTGTTTTCTTGTGCTTGATACAATTTGAAAAGTCTATGATAACTACGCTTTTTATGTATCTTATCTATCTTTAAAATATAATTATGTACCTAAATGTGATGTAAGTACTTGGAATACAGTTGAAATACCTAAGTTTTTTTTTTGGTGGCAAATCCTTACAACGAAACTAATAGGCCACAGCTTAATGATGTAGAAGTGATGACATCAGGACGTACTTGGTTACACAGTTGTGTAGGCTATCATCATCATCAGCCTATTGCAGTCCACTGCTGGACATAGACCTCACCAGTTGTTCACCATTTAAGGCAAACATCTGGAGGATACCTATAATTGCCACGATGGGCAGGCGGGTAGGCATTGGTAGGGCGTAGCTTCTCGCTCCGGTGACGCTGCTGCCCGTCATCATCATACCTTCAATAGGGTTGTTTCCAGGGTCAAAATAATTACAATATAATTTAGTCCGTAAAAATTTATCATAAAAATATATTAGACACGTATTTTTTTTTATTTAAACAAATCACAAAGATACAAGGCATCAAAATTTAGAAGTGGGGGTCTTTGACGTCATTCAGTGCGCAAAAACTCTCACACTTTGACGTCACGGGTGTCGTAATTTTAACGGGCTACATCTTTTTCATTTTTGGTCTAATTTACAAATGAAAAAATACGTGTGTTTTATTTTTAATTAAGCTAAAAGACCGACTTATTACATTTTTAAGCCAACCTATTGTGATGGAGTTGGAGCAATAAGATGATAGGCTCCCTTAGATCCTCATTCAGGATATCTCCTCTAATAGAATTTGCTCTGTGGTCCAACCGCATGTTACACCGTAACGAATTCGCCAAGAGGCGTGCGGCGCGATTGGTCACAGAGGCTATTAGCCCGCCAATTCCGACGCGCGGTACTGTCAGGCATGATTGAGTGATCGACTTCAAAGCGCCTGTGAGCGAACTATTGCTCGCCAATACTTGAATCGAGTCATTGACATCGTTTGCTCAAATCTACTCATAGCTAGTAGCGATTTTTTTCTAGCTTTATTAATATGTTCACATAAATAGGCACAGTTATATGGTGCAAGTTTCAAAGACTCGAACAGCGCGTTTGACCTCTACTTTCATAGTCCGAACGGCCAAACTAGTGAAACTCTTTGCTGGGCTCCTTGTTCCAAGTGAAATTCAGACTTGCGCACCAATGATGGGAGCTCGTCTGATTTATTTTATTTCAATAAATGAATTGATATTGAAATCAATGACCAACTAAAATATGCTGTGATTATTTCAAGTGCAGTCGTTTGACATTCTGTGAATTTACCGAGTTAAATTTGTACTTAATTACAGTTTATTTTTAACCTTAAGTTAAAATAAATTAGTCTCCAGGGCATATACTCGTACTTATTTACAAGCGCTACCCTCACAGTTATCGAAGGGCTTGTAATGACACACGTAACGACCATCTCGTAAAGACAGTAAAACAGTGATTTTAGCTTTACACAGACCTTTATGGTGTCACTTTCTTGGTAACTAAACACGTCACATAAATAGAACTGTCGTTAGGCTAAACGTATGCTGAGACGCAGCCGACGGAGTACAGTGTAGCATAGAGTAGTCGAGGCAGAGCAGATTTTGTTAAACAACAAACATCCGTTATCTACGCAGCGGTGCTGACACATGGGGTCGCAGACATGCGTCCGTTCTATGTCTTTTTATCGTTGGGAACCCTTTACGCATTGATCTGGGCCCTGGGTACGTGACACCTGAGTTATGAGGCTCACTCCTGTGTATCGGAGAATACCGAAACAACTCCCCACAGCGCGGGAGCTGACTGAGCGCTGCACCCGAAGGCCAGTCCTATCTTCTTCCTCAAGGCCGCTAACCAGAGTGCAAATCCCTGCCGCAGGGCGCTCTCTTCCTATTTTTTTTTGGTCGGGAATGCCTTTACGCTTACACCAGGGCCATGGATACGGGGAGACCTGGGTTATGTGGGACTCACTCTTACTTAGCGGAGATTACCCACTAAATCCGACGGTGGCCCGCTACGAGCACTCTGTCTAGGGGGTTCGGGCTGGCCGGTGGGACCCGACGCAATCCCCCAAAGCACGGTAGCGCTGCGATGCCCAGCGCGGGGCGGCGAACTCGAGAGGACAGTGTGCCGTGGCACCTTGCAATGCACGACGCCACTGATCACTATGCCCGAAGGCACGTGTCGTCGATTTCTTCAAGGCAAAATCTGCTCTTCTCTGCGGTACGTGAGCGTCGTCTGCGTCTCAGCCTACGCTTACCCACGCCTTGCTGTGACGAGCCCGCCAATAGGCGTGCATCGCGATTGGTCACCGTGCGTTATTAGCGCGCGGACGCTTCCGTCAAGTGCGAGCGTTCAAAGCCGCCGTGACTCATCGCCGGTCACGCTCGAACACCCTTAACGTGCGAAACGTGCGAGGTTAAGGCGAATGTATACTGTGTGGTTTGTCCTTGTTGTTTCCGGATTTGGAATAGGATCACCTCATCTCATCTCATGGGTGTCGATGAAGATAACTAAGGGAATATCTCTGCTAGGCAGGTATACAGCCAGCCTAAGACTTGAATTCATCCTACGGTAACATCCGTCGCTGATTTAGTCGAGCGTTACGAATATACACTATGAGGCACCGGACTACAATTCTGTCAATCAACTGTCTCTGACGACGGCGTAGCAGCGCCGTGTTTCATGGAAAAACTACGAATATTACCTATATTTATATGCTTGACCGACGTCCGCGTAGGAGGGAAAGCCTAAACGGTAATCGTCGCCTTATCCGCTGCGGCCATTTTCCATTCTATACAAATCACTCGCCAGTCACCTACCGCTGACGACAGAGTATCAATGCGGTGCTTTTTAGCATGTTGTATACTCGTTAACCCTTAAGCTCAACCCCTTCACTAACGCTCAACCGACGTCGGCGTAAGAGGAAAAATCTAAGCGGAAAACGTCGCGTTATCTATCGCGTCGTTCTTCGTTCTTTTGACAGGCTCGGTGGCTCATTTGGTAGTGACCTCTGCCCTCTGAGCCAAGGGTCGTGGGTTCGATTCCCGCACAGTACAAACATTTGTGTTCATGAGCATGTCTGTTTGTATTGGTCTGGGTGTTTTCTATGTATAATATGTATTTATTTACAAAAAAAAAATGTATCTAAGTAAGTTTATCAGTTGTCTAGTACCCATAGTACAAGCTTCGGCTTAGTTTGGGGCTAGGTGGCGCTGTGTGGCCCAACGTGGCATGTCTTGGGTTATTTATTTATTTATTTATTTATTTATTCTATACAAGGCACTTTTCAGTTATCTGCCGCTGACTGCAGTCAGTCAGTCAGCACTGCTTTGTTGCAGCAAAGCAGTGAGTCATAGCATAGTGTATCTTCATACGCTCGACCGACATTGACCCAGCGACTGGCGCCAGTGTAGGAGAAAAAAGATAAATGGAAATCGTCGCGTAATCCGCTGAATCGTTTTTCCATTCTGTACAAGGCACTTGTCAGTCATCTTCCCCTGACAACGGCATAGCAGTACGGTATTTTTATCAAGCACCGCTCTCCTTATATGCTATGACTAAGGGTGAGAGCCTCCCGCCCCCCCAACAGTCCGGTGATGGTGACAAGGCCGGCCTGGCCATTATCGTAGTCATTTATAAAAAGAATGCTATGACATTAGTGTATATTCGCTGGTAAGTACGCTGGACCAATTTCAGCGTAGGAGGAAAAACCTACACAGAAAATTCGCTACGCGTCTCTTTAAACGAGTCCTTAGCAAGCTCGCATAAACTCTTGCTTAATAATATCCTCATACACCGGACTCTTCACGCACGATCCCAAAGGTAATTAGTTTCGTGCAATTTTAGACTTTAATGTGCATGTTGTCATCTCGACCCGGTAACGACTTCCCCCCTTAATTTATATGCGTTCCCGGATAAAATACGGTTATGAACTTTATATGTTTGCGCTATCGGAGAAAATGTACATTATTCACGGTTAAGGAATAGCGTTTATGTGAACTGGGTTGTTTAGGTAGCGGGATGAAACTGTTGATGAATGGCTAGGTGAATATTATTTATTGCTCACCTAATGTTTTGATGAATATAAAATATATAATGTTTGGATGAATATAACCTTTAGACCCTAATAAATAGGCAATTGCATCACATATTTCTGTATTACCACTGGTCTCAAAATAAGATTTTTCCTTATACTATGACTAATGGATAATTACTGGGGCATTTCCGAGAACACTCAAACTTGTCGTCAGATCCACGGATGATGCGACGAGTCAATTAAAGTTAAAAAAAAAACAGATAAATTTTTTCATATCAATTTGATGTTATATTTTTTGTCCCTTCATATTTCATTATGCAATATCTAGATACAGTTATTTTTTCAATGTCGGAAGAAAAACGTTAATCTTACTTTCTGTAATATCCTCGCACAAAACTCTGGCTGGAATTCTTTTCTGTAACTGAAATTGAGCGTTGAGTCTAAAATTAAAGGTCCCCTAGTTAAATTAAATTCCTAATTAAATTCATCTTCTGAAATGTGAGAAATACCGCTTTCTAAATGCTATTTTGAATTAAATTTATGCTTAATAAAGGCGAAAATATAATTGCACCTTCGTGTTTGAAGTAGACGGAATAAGAAAAGCGCCTTTAAAACAGTGATGCGGGCAAGTCGAGTCTTCGAGTTACATTTTTTAAGATTCGAGTCTAGTTTCTAGGACTCTAGTTTCGAATTTAAGAGTCCAGTTAACATGAGCCTTCAACAGAGCTAAGAGTCATCGTTATTATCATAATTATCATCATCAGCCTTTTGAAGTTCGCTGCTGGAAATAGGACCGTCCAATCGTTTGCCACTTTGATCGATCCTGGGTTTCTCGCATCCAGCCGTTCTGTGTAAATCACCGCTCCACAAAGACTGATCTTACTACATTTGCTAAGAAGCAGAGTCCATTCTATAACTTGTTCAGTGTCACTACTGCTATTGGTTATGCGGCTAATATGGCCTAATGCCACTTCAGCGTGTTAATCCGGTGAGCTAGGAATATCGATGACATTGGTTTTCTGTTTTCTTCCCCGTCCGGGGAAGGACCTCCACCCTATAGAATACCGCAGCCAAATGACCTCCGGGTCGTGTTTCTGCTGGTGAGTAGGGTCTCCGGAGCTCGTGGGGGGTTAGAGTAGGGCCGGCATGGCGGTGGCAACTGACAGGTAACTAACCAATTACTTGCCAGTTTTCACAGCGATTTGGGCTTCTCTTTCGCTTTCCATCAGGCGTAGGGAAGCCATTATGTCGAGCTATTTAGTATAAAAAAAAAAGAATGGAAACCAGCTGACTGAGTAACTTAAACAGTAATTTTGAGATCGATTTGCTGGCAAAATGCTAGAAGCCAAAATACAATGTGGCGAAGACCAGATGGAGTATCGATTAAAGCAAGATGCACGTACATCACTACTTTGAAAATAATTATATTGTTCGAATTGATTTAATAGCATTGACGAAAACTGATCTCGAAGTAATGAACGATGCAACGGCGAGACTAAGACGACTAATTAATAAGGCGACATAATTAAACGCAACACGAAATAAAAGTAAACAAAATATAGGTCAAAAGCATGTTTTAAATGCACCCCATTAATTCACCTTAACCTGATCCCAGATTAAGGGATGATTAATGAACTACCATCGGTGGGTTGACACCCTCTCATTATTTTCGTTGTAGGTTGTGAGATGAAGCGGGTCAGAGTTTTAGTGTGTACTCAGTTAATTATTCACATAAATGTCACGTGAAGCAATTTGTCAACATGACCTCTTTGAATTTTAGATGTGAGAGGTTTGGATTTTGATGAGGCGTAATTAGAATTTTTAAGGGCTAGTATAGTATAGTTTTTTCTTTATTTACGTACTGCTGTGCTTTTATGCTTAACGATCACCATTTGCCTGATAGCTTTTCAATAGAGAATTTCTAAAATAGAGATTTCTATGTTTGAGGTAGCAAACAAGCAATCGGCTCCTCCGATAATAAATGGTAACTCAGGAATACCAACAGACACAGACAAATTGCTACCTATCTCAAGGACAGACCCTGAGGTTTTCCATAACACAAGTACTTACCTTCATATCGAGATAATGTAGGTAGGTACATATTTTCCCCGGAGTCGGGCTAGGGGTATTTGCCCTCCCCGCACCAGGAATGCCGGCCGCTTGTCATCTGCGGCTGGCCAGGGCAGGCAGGGATCTGGCCGTATGCTTTGGCTCTACCCGTGTCCCTGCAACTTGCTACGCACTGGCGACAGAGGGGGATTAAGTTGGTATGCCCTCCCATTTTAGGAGGTGTGGTGTGAGTCCCACACACCATGCCGACTCCAGAGGGAGAAGGTGCCTAATGCGTTCCCCTCTAGAAAAAAAAGGTATATATTTGACGTTTTGTAAAACTCATAGTGCAAACTTGGCACGAGAATCCTAATCTATCAACTCGATCAGACAACAAGAATTACCCCTAAACACGGGTAAAACAACTCCCCGGCGATACCCCATAACTTAAGCCGGTCTCAATTTCCTTCAAAAAGGTGTCGACATCTATCTTCAAGTCTGGACAATAGCGTCTATTGGGAAATTAAAAAATGCTTACGATAACAAGAGGGCGTTCGTGCTAAAGCACCGGAGAATTACGGGCGTGTACCGTTTGAAGACTGTTTTGTGGTGGTAATAGTCTCCTGACCGAATTTCGGCTAAAGAGGCAATTTTTCTCAGAAAATAGTGAAGTAAGCAAGAGGTGTTATTGTAAACAAAATGAAGTATGTGTGGAAATATGCTACAGCAGGCGAAGATTTTTGTATAGATTCCACGAAACAAATACATCCGTGGGAGATTCGGCGACAAAAATATGGCTAAGTTAGCGAGAAACTATTCATTAGCAGGTGAAGATTCGGCAAAAGTATCTTATAGAGGCATAAATAGTGGCTAAATTAGCGAGAGAATATTCGTGCTAACGCAATAAGTTTGGCCAGTTAGTCCCTTTGATTCGCTAGTTGAAAACATCAGATATAGTTCAGTAAGTCTCAAAGTAAATCATATAAAAAAGAAATTGTTTTAAATTAAAAAGTATTCAAAGATCTGGAACATTTTACGTAGAACTATATGAGATCAAAAGCTTCATCAACCAGCAAACCTGGCCGTAGGCCTCCCCAATAACAATAGGCTATTATGGCTAAAAATTGTAATTAGTCCGTCTTTTAGCTTAGTTAAAAATAAAAGACACGTATTTTTCTTTTTTCATTCAAATAAATAATAGCAAAGATACAAGGCTTCAAAAGTTAGGAGTGGGAGTCTTTGACGTCACTCGCTCCCGTAAAAATGCCTCACCGAGTGACGTCACGCGTAATTTCAACGGGCTATAACTTTGTAATTTTAAGTCTAATTTACAGATAAAAAAATACGTGTCTTTTATTTTTGAAAAAGCTAAAAGACGGACTAATTACAATTTTTGGCCATAATAGCCTATTATTATTGTTGACACTAGCCTTGAAAATTTTTTACTTGTACCCAATTAAGACTCATTTTATGTTATTCCTTTAGTCATATTCTACCACCCACGCTAGCCAGTCTTATATATCTATACGAGTACACCTTCCCATCTTCACCAAAAAATACACCTATCAACTACAACGTAAGATGATGCAATAAAAATCCACCCCGCCTACATCCCGAGCTGCGAGCTGCACGTGTTAAAATGCACATTTTTGCCCGACTATCGCACACGAACACTTTATAGCGGAATAAAATTCCTAACGCCACTTTAAAAGGGACATTCTGCACCATTAAAAGTTAAAAGAAATGACTGATCTTGTTTTCCGCGGAACGATATAGAACAACACTTCGCAAATCGCGAACGAGACAAGTTTAGCTCCGTGTAAGCTATTCCGTCGTAACTTTGTTTCGTTTAAGCGAGATTTATAGATTCTAGGGATGTCGAATTATGGTTTGATACGATTTTGTTCGATTCATATGGATGGTCGGATTAAATCGAATGATCTCGATTCGATTCGAACATTCAAATGAATATGTAAAGGTAAGTCTTCAGGTAACTGTTTTGTTTTCTCCTTTACTGGTACCTACGAATTATAAGCACCATATGAATACTGGCTCCAATATTATCAGAGTAAAATTTAAAAAGAGTGTTTTTTTGAATTTATCTAAAATTAAATTGAGGTCTGAACCATACAAAATCATCATCATCATCACCAAACTATCGCAATACACTGCTAGACATAGGCCTCATAGTTGTTCGCCACTTGGATCAAACATCTGAAAGATATACGCCTAATTGCCACGCTGGGCAGGCGGCGATCGCAGGGCGCGGCGCTTCTCTCTCCTGTGACGCTGCTGCCCGTCATTTGGTCTGCGGTATTTAGCTATGCCTTCATTGTGATGGTTTTACCGCCACCAGTCGGTTGCCAGCGCCTCGTTTGTTATTCGGCAAGGTACACCACGGGCATGTGAATGAAAGCTCCTTTACATCCTATAATCCTGATAATCGATGTTTCGACTCCCATTAAAGTCCAACTTTAATACGTATCCTTATCGCATTGAAGATTCTTTCATTGGACTTGAAACGAGCCGTTGCTCGCACACTAGGGAATGCACGAGACGTTTCGTGCGTTAACATCTTGCGTATATTGGCGTTTCTTTGTGTGACGTCAACGGTCTTGTGATTTACAAAAGGTTTGCTCGATTGCCGTCGAGAACGGAACGAATATTGGATACGTGTTACTTTGTGACGTCATTATTGGGAGTTGGTAAGGATGATGAAAGGATTCTGGAAAGGATGTGTTAGGAACAGAACGATGGTGGTACGTTCGTTAGTGTGTAGGTGGCAGTATTTTCTTAGTAACACAGCATAGTGACATGAAAGTACTCTGGTCAAAACCTTTGAAGAGACCTCCCTTTTCAGTCGGTGTATAAGGGATATAAGGGAGCGACGAGAATCGTCTTTTCGCTCCAAGCCAACCTCACGTGCCCATGGTGCATCCTGCCAAATAAAAAGAAATAAAAAGAAAGCTGTGCTCCTGGCATTCCAGAGTCTATAAGCGGCGGTAAACGATTAACATCAAATGGGCCGCTTGTTCGTCTGCTACCCACAGTAATAAAAAGAAATAATAACAAACGAGGCGCTCTGGCAACGGACAGGTGGCGGTATAACCATTACAATTGAACGTGCAGCTAAATACCACAGACCGATGACGGGCAGCATCGTCACCAGAGCGAGAACCTACGCCCTGCTATTGCCAACCCGCCTGCTTATGCCATGCATGCATGCTATGCTGTTCTCGAGATGGGTGGATTTGCCTTAGACGCCACTCTTGGCAAACTGGCTAGTGACTGCAGTAGTTTTTAATTGTATCCACTTAAACGCTTCTCCTTCTCCTGTTATTTCCTTAGACTTCTACGATACCCAGTTTGAGATTGGCTTCTATTCTCACTCAGGAAACTACACGGACAATTGACATTAATGCATACGCCATATTGTTCCTCGACAACTTTTCAAGCGAGCTAGTTAGGTCTAGTTAGGTCAGCGCCGCGTCAGCTAACAAGCCGGACAGGCACTTCAGGCTCCGCGCGGCTCGAACGGCACTTCGCTGTAAGGAACCTATTTTGAGATAAGCTTTATCTACTCTTGATAAAGGAAAAGGAATCACATTAAGATCCTTTCTTTTATAATGGGCCGGCATGGCGGTGACAACTGACAGGTAACTGACCAGCTACTTGCCTGTTGTCACAGCGATTTGGGCTTCTCTTTCGCTGTCCATCAGGCGTAGGGAAGCCATTATATCGAGCTACTATAAAAAAATATGGGTATATCCTTCATATGCTTGCCTTAAGTGGCGAACAACAGGAGAGGCTTATGACCGGCAGCAATACACCATATTGTTCCTCGACAACTTTTCAAGCGAGCTAGTTAGGTCTAGTTAGGTCAGCGCCGCGTCAGCTAACAAGCCGGACAGGCACTTTAGGCTCCGCGCGGCTCGAACGGCACTTCGCTGTAAGGAGCCTATTTTGAGCCAAGCTTTATCTACCCTTGATGAAGGAAAGAGAATTAAATTAAGATCCTTTCTTTTATAATACTAGTATATTGCTCGGTGGCTCAATTGGTAGTCACCCCTACCATCTGAACCAAGAGTCGTGGGTTCGATTCCCACCCGGGACAAACATTCGTGTGATGAACACTTGTGTTTGTCTCGTGTCTGGGTGTTTATATTTGTATTTAAGTATTTATTTGTGGTACCTTCGCTGTTCTGATACCCATAACACAAGTGCTTAAGCTGCTTACTTTGGGATCGGAACAATGTATGTGATGTTGTCTAATTTTTATTTAATATATTGGCTTTGCTGGTCTCGATAACAGCAAGGCGGGCTAAACTATGCTGCTCATAGAATCTGCAATGTCAAAGTCACAGCCACATGTCACAGTTAATCCACTGCCTGCCGAAAGGAAAAACCTTTATTTCATTTTAATCATATTTTTATGTATTTACCACTTATATTCTTTATATTTTTTCTAAATTTCGTTACTGCAACACTTGACGCTTTTGAATCATCTCAAATATAGAGTACATAAGGTGCAGGGCAGACGGCACACTTTTTGTGCGATAGAGTCTGCGTCTGAGACATTTAAAAAGAGCATCTAGGTCTGCCGACAGAATATTCAAAGATGCGTCGTGTGCGTTGAGTCTGTGAAATATCCGCGACAGATTTCTGCGCGTCGTGTGCGTTACTGCATATAATTACAAGAAAGTGCGTCACGGATAGTCTGTCATCTGCGCTGCCCCTAAAAGATGTAAACGCTTAATAGGTAGAGTAGGTAACTTGTAAACAGTTTTGAAGTCCCCATTAGGCCTCCCACGTGGCATGTAACGATTAAAACCTCGTGTAGACACCTGGGACCAACCACTCAACCAGCCTACGCAGCATAGTTAACTTTAGGCATACGAAAATGTAGAGTAATGTAGAAATGTATAACATATGACGGCATATTTTTACCGTTAACTCTCAAACGCAGGAAATGAAGTTCAAATAACTTTTTTATGGATTTGCGTTTGGGCGCAATTCACCTGATGTTAAATGATATCGTAGCCTACGATAGATTGCGCTTGCCTAAAAAACACCAAAAATATTATATAATTAGTATTTTTTTCAACTGCGTAGTGGAGTGTCAGAGTCTTATAAAGATGCAATCGCATTATTCAACTTTAAATAAAGTACACCAATTGTTTAAGAGCATTAAAAGTTTCGGCACACGTGTTCCTTTATTGTTATTTTTTACAATCACAAAATAAATATACTTTTAGTTTTAATTTAATTGTCTGTGACTTCGAAATGCTTTTATGATTAAAATTGTAGTTCTTAACTACAAAAAGTTTTGAAAATCTTGCTCTGTAGTGCAAGACTGTCCCACGCTTTAAGAGTGCACAAGGCCACATCTTAACTAATATTATAAAGCTGAAGAGTTTGTTTGTTTGAACGCGCTAATCTCAGGCACTACTGGTCCGAATTGAAAAATTGTTTTTGTGTTGAATAGACCATTTATCGAGGAAGGCTTTAGGCTATATAACATCACGCTGCAACTATTAGGAGTGAAGAAATAATGGAAAATGTAAAAAAACGGGGAAAAAATAACTATTCCACGCGGACGAAGTCGCGAGCACAGCAAATCCTTGATAAATTTCTCTAGACTAAGAACTTGAATATAATACCTATCATTAACTGAATTAATTAATCAAACACTATCTCCTATCTCCAATTATTTCCGATACTTAAATTAGGTAAAGCTGATCTTGTGATTAGTCAATTAAAATGAAAGTATTTCAGCCGGAATTTTATCAAGATAGCTTACAATTATAAAGAGGATGTATTTTTAGACTTACCTTGTACTGTAATTTTCTGAGAGCCCCAATTAATTTGTATTCTTACCTGAAACAAACATATTTTTTAAATTATTATTAAGCACGTATTTTATAACTTCTAAGCGCGTGGGCTATGCTCGGTGTTTCTCTGCGTTACCGGATCGGAAATCTGGTAATCCGACAGAGCACCTATCATCGATATAAATATTACTAAGCTGAAGTGGCATAGGCCTGGCCAGCCGGCTGGAGTAGATACTTCTTCTTGGCAAACGTACTAAAGAGTCCTCTTAGGCCAGGTAGTATGACGATATGCATAAGATAGCTGGCAAGTTCTGGATGCGAGAAGCCCAATGTCAATCAAAGTGGAGACCAATTGGAGAGGCCAATGTCCAGCCGCAGATTTTTTTTTATAAGAAGAGCTTATTATGATGACCTCAATGCAAATAGGCAGTCCAATTCTAAATCCATCAGTCTCCTGCCCCTAAGCTCTAAGTGGGGTCGGCACAACATGTTTTTCCTTCCACTCTTCTCTATCAGCCGTCATCTCCACACTCACACCTTTGACACGCATATCATTTCTTACACAGTCCATCCACTCCTTTTTCGGTCTTCCTCTTCCTCTATGCCAGTCCAATTCTAAATCCAAACAAACAATTTTCAGCTCAACGTCACATATCGCCAATACGTGTTATTTGTAATTCCGAATATCATACCGCGTGTACATATCACAAGCCGTACTATTTGCACAACTCGACGCGACTAATACGCACCGTAAATATGTGGCTATCATGACGCAAACATTTGACCGTGCGTAATTTGTCAACGGTGGAAACCTCCCGTAGAATACCGCTATTTTGTCAGTCATCGGGGATGCGTAAGCAATAATTTTGTGGGAATCTGGTCCGGAATCCTGGTGGGAATCCGAAATACTGACGTATTTGGCTTTTAGTACCAAAGCGTATACGTCGTTCGGACCATTTTATTTATCGAATTGTTCCTAAGAATACATCTTTTTCATCCTAAACTTCATTCCAGACTCTTACTAGCAAAAATATTGTTTCGCATACAGCTAAAACACCATATTTTTTATTCAAATTAATGCGTCACTCAGATTTCGATGATTTTTTAATAAATTACATTATACATTTGGTTATATATAAGTTTAAACCAACTTCCTGTGATAGTCTTTCTGATCAGCTATGACTTGGAAATCTTCAAGAAACGAGCGTATTCATATTTAAAAGGCCGGCAGCGGCCCTAAACTCGATTAGAGTTGCGGGTGTGCATGGGCGATGTCGACTGCTTACCATCAGGCATTGTGATGCCGACGTGAGCGTCTGCCGCTTCTCGCATAAAAAAATAACGAATAATTAATAGGACTCAAAGCTATTTTAAAAGCTTTTTTATCTTAGCAAATGGGTTGCGTATGACCCCAACTCGTCTGATGCTCATTTATGTTGGAGCCTACGATGGAATGCGCTGAGTCGCTGACCCTTTTGTGCGAGTTTTGGAACTATTTTGGAATTGGTCAAAAAAAACCTATGTATCGGAAAAGGGCCGTCTTCGGTGTTCGATATTGAACAATAAATAAAACCAAACTGCTCCAAATATAGCCACAGGCTTGCCAACATGCCTCCCCTCTGTCGCTCATCGAGTGGCCTCAACGCCGCGCTGACGCGGCGGCTCCGGGGCCAAACGACCACTCGCCGTCGAAATGGCGTGTGACGTCACGCGCCGAGGGCCCTCCACGGGCCGCCGAGTCAAGACAACTCCGTGTTAGGGTTCTGTCGCCGAGGGATCTTTGTAACAGACAGTCTTTTAATCTGAGACGTAGCTTTAAAGTTCCATAGCTTAGAAGACTGGCTACAAATTTCGTGTCTCATTATTATTGTAGTCCACTGCTGGACATGGGCCTCTCCAGTTGTTCACCACTTTGAGCAAACATCTGAGAGCTTTAGCCATTATCGCCACGCTGGGCAGACGGGTTGGCAATCGCTGGGTGTGCTCCAGTGACATTGTTGCCCGTCAGCGCTCTATGGTATTAAGCTAAGCCCTCAATTGTGATGGTTATACCGCCACCAGCTGGTTGCCAGAGCCTCGTTTGTTATTTGGCAGAATGCACATGCAAAAGTGAGGGTGGCTTTGAGCGAAAGTTAAACTGCCGCTCCAAATACATATAAAGCCTTGCCAACATCGGTACACAAGCCTGCCCTCTGTCGCTCATCGAGTGGCCTCAACGCGGCGCTGACGCGGCAGCTCCGGGGCCAAACGACCACTCGCCGTCGAGATGGCGTGTGACGTCACGCGCCGAGGGCCCTCCACGGGACGCCGAGTCGAGACAACTCCGTGTTAGGGTTCTGTCACCGAGGGGGAGCGTTGCTTAGACGCTCTGTAAAGGTGATGACTTTTGATCTGAGATTTAGGTTTGAAGTTTTATAGCTTAGAAAAATATGTGAATGGATATCGCTTGTTCCGTGTCTTATCATTATCATCAGCCTATAGCTGTCCACGGCTAGAGATTAGTCCCTTTAGTTGTTCGCCATTTTGAGCAAACATCTTTCTTTACCCATAATCGCCACACTGGGCAGACAGATTGACGATCGCTTCTCACACTGGTTACGCTGGTGCCCTTTGGCGGCCTATGACATTTAGCTACGCCTTCAATTATTGTGATAGTTATATCGCCACCAGTTGGTTGCCAGAGCGTCGCTTGTTATTCGGCAAGATGCACACGAGAAAGTGAGGGAGGCTTAGAGCGAAAACTAAACTAAAGCTACATAATATATCCATAGCCTTGTCAACATCGCTACATAAGCGTCCCCTCTGTCGCTCATCGAGTGGCCTCAAGCGCGGCGCTGACGCGGCGGCTCCGGGGCCAAACGACCACTCGCCGTCGAGATGGCGTGTGACGTCACGCGCCGAGGGCCCTCCACGGGACGCCGTGTTAGGGTTCTGTAGCCGAGAGAAAGTATGGTTAAATTCTCTGTAAGATTGGTGGGTGTCTTTTGATCTGAGATGTGGTTTTGAAGTTTCATAGCTTAGAAGACTATGTGAATGGATAACGTTTGTTCCGTGTCTCATGATCATCATCAGTCTATTGTAGCCCACGGCTGGATCTTGGTCTCTTCAGTTGTTCGCCACTTCGAGTAAACATATTTACCTATAATCACCACATTGGGCTGGGCAGGCTGATTGGTGAACAGGATGCACACGAAAAAGTGAGGTTGGCTTGGAGCGAAAACAAAACTGCAGCTACATATAGGTATATATATCTACAGCCTTGCCAACATCGGTACACAAGCCTGCCCTCTGTCGCTCATCGAGTGGCCTCAACGCGGCGCTGACGCGGCGGCTCCGGGGCCAAACGACCACTCGCCGTCGAGATGGCGTGTGACGTCACGCGCCGAGGGCCCTCCACGAGACGCCGAGTCGAGACAACTCCGTGTTAGGGTTCTGTCGCCGAGGGCGAGCGTTGCATAAGCCCTCTGTAACAGCCAGTCTTTTGATCTGAGATGTAGCTTTGAAGTATCATAGCTTAATAAACTATGGCTACCATGTTAAATGAATTGCCGATGTTAGGCCTAACGATATCACACACATTGCTCTGATCCCAAAGTAAGTAAATTAAGCAAATATTATGGGTATTTGAACCACGAAGGTGCCACAGATATAACTATAAAAAAACTTAAACTGTTTATTCAGTGTCTTTTTTTAAATCGAAATGAGCTTGCACTTAACTGCTATTGAGAACTTGAGAAGCGATATCATAGTCTTCGACGGAACGCGCTCACCCTGCAAAAACCGGTTCACTCTCGCCTTGAACATCGGAAGATTAAATAAGTACATATTTCTTGGGAAACAAGCAGCCCAACAAAGAGTTCCATAGTTTAGCCATTCGTACTATGAAGGTAGAGGCGAAATGCGCTGTCTTTGTAAATTGCAAATAGCGTTGCTGCTGAGATAAGAGATAGTACTGTTCCAATACATGAACGACCGTTTCGCACTTGCCACGTTTTGAGGCCTCTCGACTTATTGATCAGAGTGGATCGAGAGAACCGCGGACGGTGCGAAAATTCAAACGACCGACGGTAAACAAGGAAACAATGAGTGACGCACTCGACGGATCTCCAAATGTAATTTGCAGCGTCGATTACAAGTGCTAAGTGAAAAGTTTTTGTTCCCATAATAATGTTCGCGCAAATTAGAATTGGAAATTTGTGACTGTGGAAATAATTTGTTTTGGGTTGAGAACAGTTATAACAATGGAAGTTGTAATACAAACGCGGGTTGAGGATACGGAGGCTGAACTCCTAGGAGACTTCATACCTTTTGCGATTTTATATAGTTTAGGAGTCTCTTCACAACCACATATAATGGGTAGGAGATCCACTTTACTAAAGGAGTCCATACTAATTATCATAGACAATGACAGTTCCCATCAAAAACATATCAAAGTACAATGTTACTAAGACTATACCTCAATGACAAAAAGGTACCAAATAAACAAATCAATAAAATATCTAGATATTTTAGTAACAAAAAAACTTTTGCAAGTACCAGATAATGACGGGGGCGTCTCACAAACTACTCAAACTAGAGAAGATTTAGAAAAGCTCCTTTACTAATTTGACTCGACCGGGAATATTTGCCACTGAGACCGTCAAATCTATCAGTATTTTATAGAGGCAAACTTCTAGTTAGTTATATTATTAACAGCAGGGTTACACCTAACCATTATTTGCCTGATGGTAAGCAATACCGTACGATGATCTACTAATGGAGATGAAACGCCCTTATCAAGCACAAAACCATTTATTTCTCCCCTTGACCATCAAGTTAAATCTCTCGGAGAGCAGAGAGTTCCATAGTCTGGCACTATGAAAGTACAGGCGAATTTCTCTGTGCGAGTCTTTGGAACTTGCACCATGTAACAGTGCAAGTTAGAAATAATGTCCTAAGGTTGATATTGACTCGGGTAAACTTTCATTATTTCTATTGCAAAAGTTACGCCAAGACCACGTTTTTCCACTTACAAACAAAATTACAATCCCAGTCACAATCATAATTTCAAAAACTATTCAGAGCTCAGATTGCACGAACACAGAACGGGCGACGGCCCCGCACCAAAGCGGTTTCACTCGAAATTTTTACCACAATATCAAAACTTAAATTAATTCGCAGCTTCTTGTTAAGTGAAAAGTTTTTGATTCTATAATGATGCTCCCGAAGATTAGAATTGGAAAGTGACGTCCTACCTAATTTGTGTTACTTTCAGTTGCTTCGTGTTTAATAAGACTTCCATCATAAATATTTAAAAGCTCTTGTCCGCAAGTTATTAATTTCGGAGAAGTTTTTCAACTGGTTGCGAATTTGCGAGACTTTTTTTTTCAGAACAAAGGATCTTGAAGGTCGTCAGCAATACCACAGAGTTCGCAAGTGCATTGCTCTTTTGAATATTTATGGGTCACTTACAGATTATTTAAACCTTAAACTCGTATGTAGACTACTCGAAATCAAATTAGCTGAAAGATATTATGCTAAGAAGGGTTGCACTAACATTTCTCAGACGTTGGCTTTCACCGATGCCAGATAATTGTTGTTTGGGAGGTAATGCCTTGGTCACCACGGTAATAAGTTTTATTTGCTCCCAGGTGCTTCCCGTCTCTTGAAATTTCTTTAGTCATCTTCTACGATACCCACCAGTTGAGATATGGTGGTACCTATCTATCATCATAATATTATACTCGTATACTAAATCCGAAAACCACACAGATTCCAAAAACCACTATCTTGGTAGATCAAAACTATTAAATCTACAAAACTAGTAAAAATCTAGTTTCATCGCCTCATCCAAATTTTGGACGGTAAAATGAAATTTTCTGGACTGGCACTCTGTAGAAACAAATATTTAAGTACATATTTTTTCGGACATTTTTTTTCGGAACAGGGCAGGCAAATGATTATAATGTTTTTTTGCGGATTCGCTTGCGGAAGTAAAATGATGCAACACAAAAAGCATTAAACTTCATGAGTTTCTAAGAGAACATTATGTTTCTTCACTGATTCTTCAAAATGAAACATTTGACCCGTATTTCGGGTATCGTATGAACAAAAACGAAATATGTAGGTAGCCACTATACCAATTTTGAACCAAAAATCTCTTGAAAATCGACCGAGCCTCTTACCTATTGAGGATCCACCGTCCCTTTCCAAAAGGCTGAACATTATAATTGGATTATTGAGGTTGCTATAGAGACTGTCTGGAACATCGTCAAACTTGAAACTTGGAAAAATCTTTTCAATGTGGGAATTTTGATTAAAACTTAATTTGTTAGTTGTTATTAAATTCCATCTGAGTTATTAACCACTTGAATACTTCGCGAAACTGTTTATGAAACGGGGATGGTTCACGAGTGAGTGAAAAAGGAAATTTATTAATTGGTACTCAGGAGTTAGCACGAGGGGAAAGGAAATTGCATGTGGGTATAAAACCAATAACAAAAAAAATAAACTTAAATTCAAGGTTAAAGGGTATTCTAAGAGATACTTGGAACACTAAGGGACACTGGGTTGTAAGGGAGCGGCAATAGGGTTAGGGTTGGTCTGGCATGGCGGTGGCAACTGACAATGACCAGCCTTGCCCATTATCACAGCGACTTGGCCTCTCTTTCACTTTCCATCAGGCGTAGGGAAGCCATTATGTCGAGCTACTAAAAAAAAGCCTTTTTCCTGCATTAAGCTAAAAAGGAGACAGAACAAAAATCTGAAACAGCTAATTTATTTACACCAGATTGAAAGTGGTTTTCGCAATTTGCACACCCATCCGGCATTAACCGCGAATGTTGCTGAGCCGCATGATTCATCGCTGCCCTGAACCGTGATGTAATTACCACGGAACACGCCATGTATGCTGTTTCTTTTTGTACTGAACTTGTTTAATATTGGATTATACTGAAAATATTCCTTAGATGAAAATGTAAAATACTAAGCCTACTGTTACGGACTGGCCGCAAGGCGGCCAACCTCCTTATTTATTACTTTTTTTTCTTTTTCAATATTTTCGTTCACCTTCTGTTATATAAAATTTCTGTCTGTGCTTTGCTATTGATCGTGCGGTGTGCGTGCCATTTTTATTTTCTGTAATTTTTTACTTATCCCACTAATATTATAAACGCGAAAGTTTGTTTGGATGGATAGATGGATGGATAGATGGATGTTTGTTCCCTTTTCACGCAAAAACTACTGAACAGATTTTAATGAAACTTTACACGAATATTGTTTGTGCATCAGATTAACACATAGGATATTAATTACAACGATTTATCAATATTTTCATTTAGAATTTCGGGAAAATATGTTACGGAATCATTAAGAACTTTTTGAATACACCATAGATACTGTCATTTATTGACTTTGTCAGCAAAATTATCAATTTGACATGACAGGTTACTGACATCAAGGTAAATACGGAAATTCGCCACTATTAGGGTACACAGTTAATAATTGTGAATTAAAATTGTGCGGCTTATTTTCGGAATGAATTTCTTCGGAAAATACTATAAGTGAAAAGACGACCAACGTAAAAGGACAACCATCGGCGTTGTCTACTAGAATATCGCTAGGTTTCAGGGGCGCCTCATTCAGCAACAAATTGGAGCAAAATTTAGGATTTTTTACAGTTAAAACAGACCCAGCATAACCATCTGATAATGAATCACAGTTTTATGAAGATCCCACCTTACTGCATTCTCAGAAGGCTCACAACGGGCCACATGTTTAGCTCGGATGCGTCGAAACTGCGATCAGTGTACCTATGCTTAATAAATATTTTTGTAATCCAAATTGTAATTTCTGTCCTCAATACTAATATTATTACATTTCAGCTTAATAAAATCGTTTTAATTACGCATGTCGGAAGAAAATAACGCTTTGAAGTAAGTTAAGATTCATACACCGGCCAAGTGGTCGCTTTTTAGTCGGCGTGATACTTAAAATGTACGTACTAACATGTACATAGTTAGGTACCACCTATAAATAAAAATTCATAATAATTTTATTGGTAACTTTCAAGGTAATCTCATGTATGCAGATGAAAATTAACATTCACAGGATACTCTTAGGGATGCTTAGTATGAAATAAAGAATAGAAGATAGTGTTTTAGCGTGACTTCTCAAAATATTTTCATACACAGGAGATCTAGATGCTACGTTAGATGCATAGATATAAGATTATTTAACGCACTTATTTTCCAAAAAGTACCAAATAGGTATTCGTATTACGAATACGAATACCTCTCCTGACCGAAATTTGGCCACAATGACCATTCTCCAGGCAGACCAGCCAAGTACGCACGAGATATTGAAGTTTACATGTTTATGTCCATACACAAGTGCATTACGTGTGGTTGCTCTGTTTGAAATAATGAGAATTAATAGTAATAACTAGGTACTTAAGCACCATTTTTGATACCACTAGAAGAACTAATTGACTCTAACAAAAGTGCGGACGCGACTTATCAATCTGATGACTGCTGACCCCAGTGGCACGTTATGTCGGTTCCCGGTAGGAACGACGAACGACGAATATTGATGTCCAGGGAGACGTGGCTAGATTAGTCATCATCAGAACTTAGTCACGTGAGCCATAGCTTAAGACCAGGTGGTTCCTGAATAATGGGCCGCGGCTTCCAATCCAACCAGAGGCCAATATGATGTACCTGCATAGTGTTTGTCCTGTGGAACCTATGTTCAGATTTCTCAGCATTCAAATCGAATACCTATATCTTCATCATTTTTTGAGAATCCATTCGTAAGCGCGTGTAATAAAGTAAGAGACAAAGGCGCGTACATAATATTAGGACAGAGGAAGGGCTCTTCATTACAAACCGATTTTCACGCAGGCAAAGCCGCGGGCAGCAGCTAGTATATTATATTTTTATTTCTCTTTTGAGCCCGGTTTCCTTCGTTTCCTTCCCTTTCCCTTTTTCCCGTTCTTAACACCTACCATAAACCGACGAGCATGTATGAAGAGATTGATGAATGTGGACGAAGCAAAAGTTGTGTGCCAGGATCGTAGCGAATGGCAGGACGTGGTCTCTGCTTCTCCCCTGGGAGAAAGTCGTAACGTTATGTATGTGTATTCCTTAGATATGGTTTTGTATGATATTTTTCATAATTAATGGCTTTATAGTTGGAGTATATACATAAGGAATGTATCGCTATATTATAAGGACCAACCTCTGCGACGCACGTGGTCAGTGACGTCGTAATGGTATTGTCTCGGGTCTGGGTGTTGTGGGCGACACCCTTAGAACTCAAAGTAGAAGCAAAACCTTATTTTGAAATCTGATAGTGCTTATAATTAAAATTTAGCGTAAATAAATAAATAACCCAAGACATGCCACGCTGGGCCACACAGCGCCACCTAGCCCCAAACTAAGCCAAACACAAATGCTTGTACTGTGCGGGAATCGAACCCTTGGCTCAGAGGGCTGAGGTCACTACCAAATGAGCCACGGAGCCTGTCAAAATATCTATTTATTGTGTATAGTGTTTACTTTTTCTTTTAATTTGATTGATGTAACTTTAAGTGTTGTGACGTCCAAACTAATAAACATTCATTCTTTAAAAAAAATATTAAGACAATACTTTACACGAGTTTTTTCCACCCTCGGCATTATACAGGGGAAAGCTTTCATGGTGAAATAAAAGAATGAAATTGTGTACATAAAACCAGAACTAATATAAGCGAGGTGGAACATTCACTCAAGCCTTGATATATTGCACTTAATATTATATATAGTTTGGTTACATTACTTAGCGGTTCCGGCCGCTGGGCCGAATGTAGGGTGTCCTAAGTTAAAAGCAGGTAGCGACTTAAAAACTTTAAGTGGACTGCAATACGCTGATCATGACTTTAAACACCAATCAATATTTCATATAACCTTCTTTTTGATAGAATCACAGCATATATTTTCTTTATAGTAGCTCGACATAATAGCTTCCCTACGCCTGATGGAAAGCGAAAGCGAAGCCCAAGCCGCTGTGACAACTGGCAAGTAAACTGGTCAGTTATCTGTCAGTTGCCACCGCCATGCCGGCCCAACCCTAACCCCCCACGAGCTCCGGAAACCCTACTCACCGGCAGAAACACGACCCAGAGGTCATTTTAATGCGGTATTCTATAGGGTGGAGGTCCTTCCCCGGACGGGCGGCTCAATTGCAGCGAAGATTCGCTATGCCCTACCTCTCTTTTTTCTTGATGCTTCGCGACTTACTCTTCTCTTTGGTGTTGGGAGGAGGTGTTGAGAGACCAATAAATTTTGCTTTTATACCAAGAAGTTTTCACCCCGCTACGTCCCATCACTTACAGACCAAGGTGCGATATTGTCTACGAACAATACGTAATGCCTCACCGCGTGATAAATGCGTTCGCGTTACATTGATAACACCGGCTATGTGTTCCCACCAGTTTTTACGTTTAATTCCCGCCGCTCCCGGAATTAGCGGCGTTCGCGGCTCCCTCAGGATTTGTTTATATTACGAGAGGTGGTTGAACTGATTTTATATTCATTACATGGCTGTGGTTTTTGCGTAAAATGTAGAAGAGAGAAGTAAGGTAATACTTACTCGACAGAATGTTCATCAACATCATTAGGCTTCCAACGTCCACTGCTGGACATAGGCTTCCCTATTAAGAAAGTTAATGAATAGAGAGTCAACCTGTATGTCTCACACACTTGTCCAGCTTATCAGCTTGCAGCTGCGAATTTTCCAGATGGATACGACTGAGGAACTTCCTCTAGAACCAGCAATGTACTGTACAACCAGTCTATCCCACAAGGTTTTATAAAAGGTAGTCGAGTTGAAACACCAATGATTTGCAAATCAATTAGAGAAGGCACCCAGCGCGGACGAGGTTCGGGGATAGACTGGCGTTCGTGAGGCGAACCTAGTCGGTTGGGGCCTAAACTGTCTATCTAGCATTTTAAGATAGAGCTGCCTTTCAGACCATATGTATGTATTGGAAGAATGTAACAGTACCCCTAATTTTGCGATCTATGCAGTCTGCAGTGATTACCAGTACCATCAGGTGATCTTCAGACCCATTTGCCACCTTTGTATTAAAAAATAACCAATTTATCTTTGAAAAATGCAAGGCTACCCCAGTTTTATATGAATAGTGTGTGAAAGTGCTCTTATGGTCACACAATACTGCAACGTTTCACCCCTAAACACATTTTGATTCCGTATTTCACAGTTCGCTCATTAACATGCAAATGTATTCAGATTTAATCAAATCCACAATATCAGTGTATCTGTTATTATTCGATTCGACACTGCATTAAAACCCATTTAGTTAAACACTGAATTGCCAACATGGACGAAACAAATGACGTTCGCCAGTTAATTTTACCATTGTCGGTTACAATTGCGCTGTGGTGGTATGAAAAAGTTCGCTTTTAGCGCAAACCATTTCAGATCTTACGTTGTGAGGTTATAAGGTTTATTATACGCTGTGGTTTGCTTAACAGTACAATGGCAGAGTTTTTGTTTAGAGGACAAGTTGAGGTCTACAGTAACATTGTTTGAAAACGGAAACTGTGTGGCGTTTTTCTTTTGCTTCGTAAACTTTTCTCTCGTCGGATTGCTTTTAAATTATTGATTTTGAATTTATCGAGTTTCCTATTTGCACTGGAAGTTGATTATGTTAACTGAGTTTTTTTTTTACTTTTCAGTGTAATTGAAATGAGTTATTCTGATTAAAAATTAAAAATGGCGGTACAGCGTAAGATTCCTCAGCTCTTGTTATTTAATTTAGGAACTGTTTCATTTTGTTGGTTTTTCTTTTTAAGAAACCTACTATGATGGCAAAGATAAAAATAGTTTATTTATTCGAAACATGTGTTTGTGTACATAGATGTAAGGTCAATAATACAGGTTTCAACATGTCGTACCTTTACGACACCTTTACACACATCGCCATCTAGCCCCAAACTAAGCCGAAGCTTGTACTATGGGTACTATACAACTGATCAACTTACTTACATACTGTTTTTTTGTAAATAAAAACATATTATACATAGTAAACACCCAGACCAACATAATATGAAAACGAATGTAAAAGAAAATGCTACCGCCGTGTTCGGAAAGTAGATTTCTACCGAGAAGAACCTAAGTCCATTCGGAAAAGGTGGCATGTTTTATAACCATAAGCTTCATAACTACAGCACAAAAGTAACGCTCCTCTTACATACCAAATGAGTTGACATCAAAGTAACAACACTTAACCAACTCGACTGTGTACAAATAAAACACACCAAAAGCCATAAGCTGTTTATATTTCGCGTAAACCGTTCATATGTCGCGTTGGGATAATAAAAAACAAATGCGCTATATTCCGTTTGATGGTCGACATCAGACCAGGTCGCCTGAGGTACTCTACGTCGGAATGGTATCAGGGACGTAGTAAGGGAACGAAAACATCTGTAAATTATTATCAGATATTCTGAAGCGATGTATGGACGCACCTACCATCGTTTCTCTGCAAGCCACCCTCATCTGCCAGTAACAAACGAGACTCTGGCAACCCACTGGTGCCGGTATAACGATGACGATTGAAGGCATAGCTAAATACTACAGACCGATGACGGGCAGCAGCGTCACCTGACTGAAGATTGCTTCGCCCTGTAATAGCCAACCCACCTGCTCAGCGTGGCGATTATGGGCAAAGCCAGGTATTTCCCCCAGTGGTGAACAACTGAAGAAGCCTATCTTCGGGGCTACTTTAAAAACATCATCATCGGCCCTTCGCAGTCCACTGCTGCGGACATAGACCTCTCCAATTGTGTGCTACACCCATCTTTTTGTGGACAAAATGATCTTCTTTATATAGTTTACTATGTATATAGTTTCGTATTTAGAAATGTTTTTATAACCTGTTTTGTTACTATGGTGTTTGTTTCTTATTGTTTTTATGTTATAGAGCTAGTGTGTTTTACAGTCAACCGCGGCTGTGTGCTAAATATAGTGATTGTGGTCCCTTTTTAGTATTTGATCCCATCCCTTAGACGCCATCAGATGCCACACATCCCCTTACATATTTAGGAATCTGAGTGAGATTTCCTTACACATCTAGTAAATTGTACACTTACTAGATGTGTAAGAGAATCTTTTTTATTGTTATCATCATATTGTCCCCTGAACACAGCCCTGGCATGGACAATTTTAAACGCGTATACCGAACAAAGTACAAATCATAATCAGAACACTGACAGCCTTTGATGTAACGTCTTCTCTTCGTTTATCTTCGCGTATCCTTTTGCGTCAACTTTATCACACTAGCGCCGGCTCTGTCACTCAAATGTCAGCTCTGTCTCTCTGTCTATTAGATTGAAATTTGTTGAGCACAAAAGTTTGTTCCGTGACGTCTGTCACTATTGAGACTGGTTTACATGTTAATGATGTTGGATGTGGGAGTAACAAGGTGGCGACAGAACGGAAACGTATTAAGGTAGAGCGGCGGAGTTTGCGGTAATTGCATAGTTCAATCTTGTTCTACTGGGTAGAGACAAAAGTCAAACGTTCAAGATTTTTTTAAGGTAGCACGGCGTAATGGCTTCCCAACGTCAGCTGGAAAGTGGGAAGGAAGAAAAGCCCAAGTCCCTGTGACAAGTAACTGTCAGAGGGACTTGGGCTCCCTGTCAGTTGCCACTGCCAATACGGCCGGTAAGATGATTCTTTACGACCCGTTTAAACGATTCTATATCAAAGGCAGGAGAAAACTCACATGGATAGTGAGGGGAAAAAATGATTGCCGCCTGATGGTAAGCGGTTACCGCAACCTATTCAATGAAGGAATCATGACCCTCAGTATTTAGATGAAGGGGGACAAGAAAATTTTGTACTAACACGTATTGCGTGTTTACGTTGATAAATAGATGAGGACTTTTGAAATCATAAGAGAAAAGTACTAAAAGAGTAAATATTATATTGCTTTTGATTGTACCATACTTTTAGCAAATAAGTATTTTACACTATTTTACAAAACATATTATTTATTATAATTATATTCTATTTATGTAACGACCAATTTAAATTCGATGCTCTTTCTAAGTATGTCTTCTAGTACTTGTGTCAAGCAAAAATCGTAACATAATTAAAATGTGTGTATCATAGCCCCAAGCGTTCGTTTTTCAAATACTTGAAATCTTTGCAAATAAAAAGTAATTGCAGTTCTATCTTGATATGTATCTGTGACAGACGATCCTTCTCCAAGATCTAAAGCTTTGAAATGTACAGAATGTTCTGTTTGTCGTGTACCGGCGGATGTAATCGTGAATGTCCAAGCAGTTGTTTGATGTGGGAAATCTGACCGTGTTTGAGATAACTATTCTTAAACTGTTTCTTTCATAGATAAATAAACCAAGACATGCCTTCAATATTTGAATTACATACAATCCTCTCAAAGTCATACCAAAGACTCTTACCAATGTAAATGGAAAGCCAAGTTCCAACTATACTTGATCAACATTACAGACATGTCTTAGTGTTCGGACTGGGAAGTTGACAACTAATCCCTGGGGCCTATTCAAACAGTCGCTACATACGGAGAGGACATGCTAATGTAATTGGAATTTCATAGAAATCATGTGAGTGTAATTGGATTCGCAGATAGAGAAATGTTGGAAGGGATAGTTGAGTTCAGTTTGTCTCATGATAGTTTTGGTGGGCATAAGTTTTTTTATCGTCCTGCCAGATAACAAATGAGGCTCTGGAAATCGACTGACGGTGGTATAATCATCACATAACTAAATTTATTTATTTATTTATACATTCATTTTTTACATCCCGGCTCACAGTAAGTCAAACACAATAAAATAATGTACACACATGCATAAATTCGATTATCATCACAAATGTCAATATTAAAATATGTCGCAAAATTAAATACTACGTACATACCGACGACGGGCAGCAGCGTCACAGAAGCGAGAAGCTACGCCCTGCGATTGCCGAACCGCGTGCCTAGTGTGGCGAATTTGGGCAAAGCCTATAGTTGTTTGCCCAAAGTGACGAACAACTGGAGAAGCCTATGTCTAGCAGTGGACTGCAATATTATAGGTTGGTGATGAAGTGTTGAGGTGAGGAGGTGATTTTTCTATAGTACCTAGCACAGCATAGTAGCCTCAGATTGCCTAATGTCACGGGAAAGAGAAATTAAAGCTTCTACGGCATCGGACAAGTAACTAAAACAATTACTTCGCACAATTGGCCTGTACGATTATTCTGGCTGATTGATCACAAAATGCAACCGAAACCAGTCGGTTACCAGAGCTAGTTGTTATTCAGTAGGATGCACCACGGGCAGGTTAGAGTTACTAGGATTGAAAAGACGATAGGTCACTCTTTTAGATCTCTCTACGCTGGTTGTATGATGTATGATCTCTTTGAGACAAACTCATAGCCAGTATTTTCTTGAGAAAATTAAATTAGCCCCTTGGTATATTTTAATGTTCATCTTAATAACGTAATCATATAAATAACAAAAACAATTAAGTGGAATGCGTACATACATTTTATTGGCCACTAGCGAGTCAGAATTGCGTCTCAGAAGTACATTTATACATCTTGACCTTTCTTAGCCTGAGGATAAAGTAACGTTACCTCGACCTTAGGTTGCTCTTAGGATAATAGTTATGAGTATATTAATAATGAGAATTAGGGAAACTCATCTTCGAAATATAAGGATGGTGAAGTAAAGTTGCTTGAAGATATATAGATAAGACAGTTTCAGAGATAGGTAGATATACTCTTTATTGTACACGATAGAATTTACTTAAAACTATGAAAGTATATAATTGTTGCACAATATAGGCGGTCTTAACACTATGAGCATTGTCTCCCAGATAACCTCAGACAAGACATAGTAATAACAAAAATAAAAAATACTAAATATTATGCACTACAAAAATGGTAAAAAGCCGTCAAGCCTAGTAGGAATCTGACTTAAAAAATCCGAATTATTTCCTGAGAGATGGAATATAATTTACGTGACCAACATAATTTATTGACGTACGTAAATATTTAATCAGGCAGATTAACAAAAAGCACATTTATTTCCTGTTTAATTACATACATAACTGTTCGCTTTAATTATTAATGCGCCAATTCTTGGCCGACTACGCAATTTTCACTGTAATAATATGAGCACTAGGTGCAAAAGAAATTATCTCAATAATACTAAATAAGAACAAAGCAACAGCGAGAATGCAACAAATGCAGTAGAAATGCATTCAGAATGGTAGTTTTAATAAAAATCTTGTACATTTACATTTCTAGGACAACGCGAAACGGTTGGAAATCTTATTAAAAGCAACGAAACGCACTTTCTTTGCATTGTAAAGCGTTTTAAAAGTCAGATTTCTTTTTAAACAAACAGTAATTAGATTCGCGAAGCTAATAGACGGGGAAGCGGGTTGTTTGCGAAGATGCAACTTGGCACTTTGGGTATGAAGGAGTTTGAGAGAGAAACTTGGCGAGATTTTACTTTCAAGTTTTTGGTCGCGCGTTATGCAAATGTATGTGCACGTTTGAAATGTGGACTAGACTTTTATTTCATAATCTTTTTATAATATATTTTTTTTGTCTGGCCGGATCTTTGCGGGTATTATTTTCAGTATAAATGTTTATATCATAGAAATTAATCAAGAGTAGAACGGCCATCGCGTATTATTTTCAAACGCAGCATTTAAACTGAATCGCGCTACTCTAAATAAAACGTTTGATAGAGGGATATTTTTTGTTGCATCATACAGTTGACTTCAAACTAGGTATAATAGGTACATACTGTTAAGGGGTGGACTAGTGAACGCGACACGGACGGGTAATTTATATATGAGAAATGTTCACTAACCTTTCTCCGCTGCTCGGTAGATGTGCCCGGCCGGGACAATTTCGGGTCTGGTCGCCTTCAGTCTAACACCTTCATACAAAACATCCATAGGATGGTACTTGTGTTGCTTCGCTCCGACACACCACGACAGCGTTGGTGAACACGTAATGTCGCACCTCCAGCGCGCTCCAGAACACGTTATGTTCCATAAAACCACGCTGGTATCGGATATAAGACCGTCGTGTTACGAATCTCGAGAGCGAATCTGAATGCACCACTTTAACGATAGCGGACATTCCTCTGCCGGCGGCAGGTAGGAACACATCCCTTTTTACAAATTACCCGCAAATACACGAACAATTATTATTGTTACTATTTCTAAATTGTGTTGCGCTCAAATTAAAATTGTACCAAATATGAAAAAACCTGTTTCAGTACGAAACTCATACACACATATTTGTTCTACAATTTCGGCGGTTTTGTCGCTCAAAGCGATCACAACCAGTCGGTAGAAGATAGTTAAAAGGAAGAAGTGTGCTGCTATCAACTGATTAGGATTTAGTATCAAACAAATGGTTAGGTTTGACATGGATGCACGCACAAGTAACGCTAAACATCAACAAGATTGCACGTTCTTTAAGAAACGAGCTTTAGAATAGGTACATACTCTAGGGGTCTATGATTGTTTTTTCACAAATAACTAATTTGGAGTTGTTATTTTGTTAACAGAGTGATATTCTGAATGTGTAATGTATGTGAACTATTCCGATTATGTTCAAATTTGACGTGCAGGCTGACTGAGTCGCAAGTTATTACTGATGAGGTGTGAAGCCCCCAAGTTGAGTTTGGGAGAACCCTTTTTTTTAAAGAGGGGAATGCATTAGGCACCCTCATGCCGTCTCCGGGGGGAGGCGGCATGGTGTGTGGGACTCACACCTCCCAAAAGGGAGGGCATACCCACTAAACCCCCCTGTGTCGCCAGTGGGCAGCAAGTTGCAGGGACACGGGTAGCGCCGAAGCATACGGCCATATCCCTGCCTGCCCTGGCCAGCCGCAGATGATAAGCGGCCGGCACTCCTGGTCCGGGGAGGGCAAAGAACCCTTACTCAACGAATAACAGTTATACACCACCGTGTAACTAAGGACAATAAATTCGGCGCCATTTGTCGATATACTAACAGGGGTCTGAGGCCGAAGATTAATCGAGTGTGCGAAAAATGAAAGAGCGGTGTTACCTTAGGAACGCGCCGTCATCTATTATGCGAGCTTTCCATTATTGCGCGGGACACACCGCTGAACGGTTCTGGGAACTGTCTTGAAACAATTTAGGCTTCAATTTTAATTCGTTTATAGCATTGGAAATTACTAAATTAGGGCTTTTATTGACGACCGTTTTTGACATGGAGATGTAATGAAGCGACCTATCATCTTTTCGCTCCAAGCGTCCCTCACCTGCCCTTACCATCAGCCTATTGCAGTCCACTGCTGGACATAGGCCTCTCCAGTTGTTCGCCACCTGGGACAAACTTCCGGAGGATATACCCATAATCGCCACGCTGGGCAGGCGGGTTGGCGATCTCAGGGCGTAGCTTCTTGCTCCGGTGACGCCGTTGCCCGTCATCGGTATGTGGTATTTTGCTACGCCTTCTATCGTGATGGTTTTACCGCCACCAGTCGGTTTGTCAGAGACTCGTTTGTTGTTTGGCAGGATGTACCACGGGCAGGTGAGGATGGCTTGGAGCGAAAAGGTGATAGGTCGCTCCCTTACATCCCAAAATACGCCCGACAATATGCCCTTAGTGCATATTGTCGAATAACACAAGAGACTCTGGCAACCGACTTGTGACGATACCGCTATGGCGTTGGTTCTACAACCATCACGATAGAATCCGTGGCTAAACACCTCAGGCGGATGACGGTCAGCAGCGTCACCGGAGCGAGGAGCTTCGCCCTGTCAACCCGCCTGCCCAAGGTGGCGATTATTGGTAAAGCGACGTCATCTGGAGATGATTCCCCAAAGTAGCCAAGAACTATAGAAGCCTATGTCCAGCACTGGGCTGCGATAGGCTGATGATAATTATTCTTCTGAAACGGGTGCTAGAACACACACTAAGAATGCGTATTGGATGAGAATAAGCCACGCTTGGACCACACCAGCTCGTTCTATCCTTGATACATTTCTGTGGTCGCCGCCAGAGATGTTGCTAAAGTAAGGATTGCGACCGCTCTATCAAAAGTGACAGTGTAGATAAGCAAGTATATATGTCACCTGAAAATAGCAAGAATCGTAAGTTGATCAATTTCCTAGGTAGTTGATTAACTTTCGGAAAATAATAAACGGCAGTTGAAATGTATTATTTAACGTATGTATTTTAGTAAATTGATCATTTTACGGGGTCTTGCCGTAAAATCATCCGACGAAGGTGAGGTGAACATTGATTGGTTCAATGGCTCACGTGGCGTTATCCCGGCAACCAATCAGGGACCAGTGTATAAATAATACATTGAGCAACGATTGGCCCATTTGAGGACGATTTCACTTGTGTCAAAATCGTAAATTATTAAATGACTGTCAGGCTACCGTAAATTGATCAACTAACTGAAATTCATTGCGTTAAATAATAAATTTCAACTACCGTTTGTTATTTTCTGAAAGTTAATCAACTACCTAGGAAATTGATCAACTTACAATTCTTGCTATTTTCCGGTGACATATACAACGGTAAAGAGGCTCATGCCATTCGGAAGGCCTGGAGCCTAAACAAGGAACTTCTTGTACTTCAAGAGTCCAGGATCCCCTACCGGACTACGTAGTAATGTCTCAGTAGTAAAGATAAAACCGATTGGCGAACCAAGTTGCACGTGTGTAAAGCTTGATACGCATTCCTTCTCATACCACGTGAACAAAAGTAGATATTCCACGCTTATGTTTAAGTTAATGTTGGAACGTCTAAAAAAAAATTTGATAATTTAATTATAATTGGTTGGATCTTCATCTGAGGGCTTAGTGATTTGGTTTAACATAATAAATATTGATCTAAAAAATCACATAATGTTATCTAACGGTTCTTCTTTATAAAAGCTGCAATCCGAATCCGGTGGTAGTTTAATTCCTTTCAATTTTAGCGGATTCCTACGTCATAGTATTAGCTTTAGACGTGCAAAGTCTTAGCCCAATCGGCTTAAAATTGACAAAGTTTTATACAAACTATTATCCCCTATTTTATTCCCTTGGGGCAGAATTTATCACATTCCTTTCTTAGCAAATGCCTACGTCATAACATCTACGTGCATACCAAATTTCAGCCCGATCCGTCCAGTGATTTGGGCTGTGCGTTGATAGATCACTATATCAGTCAGTCACCTTTGAGTAATATACAATTTAGAAAAATATCATTCCTCAGTGATATCTTGTATAAGCAAGGAGAATCAGCCAATATCGACCTAGCTGATCCGAGCTGAACTTGCATTTGCATAGATTAGTGTCAGTATCGAATGGCATCGTAAACTACGTTCTTGCGCAAAGCGAAACGTGTTGCCGAATATTCGGACGTTGCTGGAAACTGTCGTGTCGTGCTTGTTTTGTGAATAGTGATTGATCTTTCATTTGAACGAACGGACACTTTCTTTTTTTATTGGCATAGTGGCTTCTCTTCGCCGCCGTGGTAGCCTAGTAGTAAGATCGTCGCTTTACACACGTGAGGTCGTCGGTTCGAATCAGCGCGAGCCACGCACCTCTGGATTTGCAAAAATCTATGTGCGGAATTATACCACTAGCTTAGCGGTGAAGGAAAACATCGTGAGGAAACCTGCACATCCAGTTTAATTCTGACCAAGTGTAACCATGATCCAAATTTGTCTGGTTCCCCTTTCTGAGGGTTACGAAGGTCAGATGGATCGCTTCAATGTAATAACCAGACTATCATGGTCAAAGCGGACCCAGGGCCTAGAGGCACAAATCGGGACAACGCTAAGAGGATGACGATGAGTGGCTTCTCTTCGCCCGATGGAAAGCTAGAGAGGAAGACCAAGTTGCTATGATAACGAGGGAGAATACTTCACTTTCTGGCCCTTAAAAATGCTTCTTCACGCTTTATTTATAGGACCCCATACTATAAGAAGGTAGAGACACCATAATACTTATGCTTTATTGAGATGAGCAAATTTGTTGATTTAATAGTGAACATCATATACAACGAAATGTCGCAAAAAAAATTGTGATAATACTCCCCCAATCGGATTTCAAGTACTGTCAAGCAAATGACGCTACGAGTTTCCGGTTACGAATACGAATTCTGTAGAAATTTCTGCCATGAAATGCTCAGTGCTACTGAGTTATTTTATGGCAGAAAATCCTAGTCATCATCATCATCAATCAGACTATTGCCGTCCACTGCTGAACGAAGTAACTCCCCCAGAGAAAGTAATCTCAGTCAGAAAGTACGTAGACCCACAACATTATGATTATGGTGATACGATGGAGCGCTATCACCCTGAAAAAAATCCCACCACAAACGCATGACGAATTCACAAAGATTTATACACGTTATTTCGTGCGAATCCCACTAAAGAACAAAGAAAATCATAGCACCTAATTATCTATTCGCTTTCAGCTTATTCCATTTTTTACCAAAGACCCTGTAACCTTAGCTACTGAAGTACATAATATACGTAACCTTTGAATTGTTTATAATACAATTGTACGTATCAATAGTGAAACAACGTATAAATTGAAACGTTGGCGCGTACATCTCCAGTTTCACTGATTAATTACCAGATTAATTCCCGCTCAAATATGGTGGGCTAGTGTTGGGTACAAACTTCGTTAATGATTTCGAAGGCAAATACACTCTCGTGGCCGAATTTCAGCCACAGTAGATGCTAACTCGTACGCAGAGGAACATTATAGAGGGGTAGGATTTTTGAGAGGTAGGGCATAGCGACTCTTCGCTCGAATTAAGCTGCCCGTCCGGAAAAGGACCTCCACCCTATAGAATACCGCAGCCAAATGACCTCCGGGTCGTGTTTCTGCCGGTGAGTAGGGTCTCCGGAGCTCGTGGGGGGTCAGGATTGGGCCGGCATGGCAGTGGCAACTGACAAGTAACTAACCAGTTACTTGCCAGTTGTCACAGCAACTTGGGCTTCTCTTTCGCTGTGCATCAGGCGTAGGGAAGCCATTATATCGAGCTACTATATAAAAAAATAGAATGGATGTGTGTGTACAAAGAGAGATGCACTCTCAGCCTTTAGTATCTTAATTCGATGCGATAATAAGATACCAGTGGAGAGAGATTAGACTCAGAACCGAGCGACCTAACTCCGAATTTTAAGTTTTTTTATGAATTTATAAGAGCAGTATGATTTTGACCAGACTCACAAATCAAACTCAGTACTTATTGAACTTAAGGCGGCGCTTTTAACAGGGAAATTATTACATAGTTTTTTAACCTGGGCACACTCACCTTTTATGTGTCCAGTTTGTAAAAAAATTTATAATTCCTGCAAATGTATTTTGTTGTTTTTATAAATAATGTAATATTGTCGCCGCTACCACTTTTTTTAAATGAAACCAAATGTAATTTCTCAAAAATAAGGTGTGTAAATAACACAAATCACGTGGTATTAATCCAAAACGCCATTTAGTCCTATTTTTATTAATGAAATAATTTAAAAGAACAAAATGCTGAATGATAAGAAATCAATGACGAGTTCCTCAAATACAAGTGCAGTCTAGGTAGAGTGACGATTTGCTCAAAATGGCTGGCAAGTCAGAGGAGGCCCAAGATCTATCAAAGCAACGAAAAATTGGAAAGATAGGTCCTGCAGTGGACAGCGAAAGGCTGATGATGATGAAATACAAAGAAGAAGTATTGTCTCAAAAATCTGTGTGTTAAATTTCGTTAAAATACGATCCCATCCCTATTGCGCATATACGCCTATGTCTGTCGTTTGATTGGAGCGAACAGTTTTGAATGTTGGAGACGGCAATTAATCACTTAGCGCAACATTACCGTAATGCGTCCTCGGCTCCTTTTAAACATCCGCGCTGTGTCGAGCGAATCAGACTCAGGCCTCGTCTGAGTGAACATTTGTCGAGGTTGAATAAGATTAAATAAACATACATGGGGATGTAAGGGAGCGGCCTATCATCTTTTCGCTCCAAGCCATCCTCACCTGCCCGTGGTGCATCCTGCCGAATAACAAACGAGGCGCTGGCAACCGACTGGTGGCGGTATAACCATCACAAATGATGGCGTAGCTAAATACCATAGGCCGATGACGGGCAGCAGCGTCACCGGAGCGAGGAGCTACGCCCTGCGAACGCCAACCCGGCTGCCCAGCGTGGCGATTATGGGTATATCCTCCAGATGTTTGCCCTAAGTGGTGAACAATTGGAGAGGCCTATGTCCAGCAGTGGACTGCTATAGGCTGATGATGATGATGATGAAACATACATGAATACCTATATATACGACACTTCTATAATTTGAATTTTGGAGGTATTCCTGGAAATCCTCGAAGCGCACCCTTTAGTTGCGCTCACGATAGCAATTAACTGAAAGGTGCGCTTCGAGGAACAGTTTGGGAGCGCTTCGTTAGGAGCGCTTCAAGGTATACCGGCGCAGTCAAGCAAATTCATTTTGAATAAAAAACAAAAAAAATAAACCTCGAAGTTAGTGTTCAAGTACAGAAACCTATTTCGGTTATTTCGATTTCGGTAATTAGTTAATAATCAACAAGCCAACTTTTAAGATTATTTTAATGTTGTTTGTCAAAAAATAATATTTAGTATTTCCCAAAATGTGTTAAAAAGAAACAACTTCGCCAAAATAATAAAAAATACATTTTGAGCAATAAAAAATAAATCATTTAAATGTCCTTTCATCACTCTAAATATACGTCAGAGAACAGTTTGTTACATCACTACTTGTCCTGAAAAAGAAATCCATTATTTTCCGTCGACCCATTCAAACCTAATTTCACCAAAACCTAGCCTCCATTTTTATTTGTCAAAGGCAGTGACGAATTTAAATTGTATTAGTAATGTAAATTAGTGTCTTCCCCGCCATACAAATTTATTAAAACGGTTTACTTTGCCAAGTGTGCTTAGGACAATTCATTAAATCTTAATTTCGTTATTATTCCTTACGAGATTTTCGAACTGAATGGCTGCTTGCCTTGAAATTTGTTTATTCAATATTCTCTATAGACATTGGTTGAAAATATCTATTAAATTGAAATCTTCAATATAGAAAATAACTTATTTGACTATTTTTTATTGATAGGGAAACATTAGTGAATAAAATTGGCCTATGGTATTGGTAGCTTCCGAGTTATCACAATTTGAAAATCACTCTATCGTAGAGTTCAATAAGCAGAGTATGAAACGGCTACGTGAAGTCACTTACGAGTATTAATTCTGCTTTATGTTAAGGTTGTATATGATTGGTCCTACAACAAAATGTTCTATTTTATAATGTAGCTTAATGGATGTTACAAATACCTCTAGTTTTGAGAATGAATACTACACTTTCACATTGCAGTTTCTCGATCCACTGTGAAGGCTTATTACAAAAATTTGGTAAGATGCTATATTCTCTATTGAGAATCGATTCTTATCGCTATAAGCGATCTATTTCAGACATCCTTTAGATAGAAAGTAATTAAAAAGATAGGGTGGCGTTGTATGATATTTATTTATCTGTTAATATTTATTATATTTATTCACTACCGAGCCCCGTACGATCCTCGTATTCTCAGTCAAGTTATTTTAGGCAAAATATTAGATAGACTTAATTTAATTAGACCTAAGTATTTCGGGAGAGGTCCCCAAAGGAATATACTAAAACAGTATGATTTGTGTCTCGTACTTAAATTTATTATACTCCCTTAATAACAAGTCACTGAGGATAATTATTTTATAGTGCAGTCAATGAAGCATTATAGGTCCGAATTTTTTTACTGTGATCCGATTTGCATGAAATTTTGGAATTAGGTTCATCTTACCATTAACTTCAAAAGTGAAAATGATTTGAACTCCGCCACCACCCTGGGGGTGGTTGCCACCCCTTCTCGGAAGTCAATGGTTTTCTTTTCAAAATAACCTCGGATATCGATTGAAGGTCCAAATTTAAGCAAAAAATCATATGTAAAGTTTTTCGAAAAATCTAATACTTTTCATGTTATTGGCAATTGAAAACTTGAAAATTTTTCACTTTTTCCATCGGTTTTTTTCAAATATCTCCAAAAATATAAGTTTTATCGAAAATTTTATAAGGAATAAAATTGAAGCAGGTTAAAAAATTAACAATTTGGTTTTTTATAAAGTATTCTAAGTGCAATATTAAGCTAGATATTAAAGATCAAAGCCGTTTTTTATTTTATCTGAAATTTCATCGATGTAGTCAATACCATCTATCAGCGAGCAAATGCATTTTATGCTTTCTAATCAAAAAGGGTTTTGTAGTGCTTGAAATAAGCTTTAAAATGAGCACTATTAAAAGTCTTTTACATGTAAAATAAGTGAGCTGTATTGCAAATAAGAGGAGCATCGCCTGTTTTTTCTTTTGAATCAGTGGGTTTAAATAAGTGCCATTTCCACCAAAACTAAAATTAATCATATTCCGCCTAGAATTAACTTAATTATAAAGACTTTGATAGATTCTATTAGTTTGGCTGCTTTAGGACACATAGTTTTCAAAAAAGTCGTGATAGAAGAAAAATCTAAAATTTCAAATTTTAAAAAAACCCACCTTTTTTTCATAATATCTCAAAAATTACGATAGATACGTATAAAAGTGTAGGGATTAAAAATTTAGGTATTTTTCTGACAAACAATTTGGTTTCTTTGTTTTTTCTATCAAATAAAAATTGACGGAGATATGATTGTTTAAAGAGCGCGTGGCAGCGCAATCACAGCCTCTCTTAAGCCCTTTCACCCTTCACCGTTTTAAAACAAGGTTTTTCACTATATATTGCAATAAAGGATGTTGTAGCTCTCTTAATTACCTTTACAATGGTGTTTCATAAATTGTGATAGCATGAATATTTAAGGAGTTTAAGGCCCAAAAACTTATCATATTTTTTTCTACTTAGTAACTGAACATTTCGGAGTGTGAGTATTTGGAGCAATGTGAAATGATTGGCGACACATCCAAGTTATGAGATGTCTCTATGAAGCTGCCACTATGTCCGGAGCCGAAACGTGGACATGAACTGTAAGGCTAGTCCACAAATTAAAGGTTGCTCAGCGAGCTATGGTAAGGGCTATGCTCGGCGTCTCTCTGCGGGATCGAATACGAAATGAGGTGATCCGACAGCGAACCAAAGTCACCGACTAGCTCACTGGATTAGTCAGCTGAAGTGGCAGTGGGCTGGCCACATCAGCCGCAGAACCGATAAGCGTTGGGGTAAACGAGTTCTGGAGGGGCGAGGACGCCCTCAGGCCAGGTGGAGTGCCGATTTGCGCAGGGCGGCTAGCTAGTGCTGGATGCGAGAGGCCCAGAATCGATCTAAGCGGCGAACATTAGGAGAGGTCTATGTCCAGCAGTGGACTGACACGGGCTGATGATGATGATGATGAAAATATTACTTACTCTCTACTTACATCTTTTTATGTCATACCAAAATATTTTTGTGATTTTTTCAATTTAGGGGTTGTTTGCTTGGGTTGTAAGATTTTCAAGGGGTTGAATATGATTTTAATATGAAGTAATTGTATTAGAAAACACTTTACAATTTCAACACTTACTATTAGACTGGTTTCTAGCGATAAAATGGCTTAAACTTAATTTTTCCATTAAGGGGTCATTTAGACCCCTTAAAAATAATTGGCGGAGTTCAGATCGTTTTCACTTTTGAAATTAAGGGTAAGATGAGCCTAATTCCAAAATTTCATGCAAATCGGATCACAGTAAAAAAATTCGGAGGTTAGCCCGTATTTTTCGCTTCATTGACTGCACTATTAGTCATCTCCCCATTTACAACGGTATCGTTGTAAATGGGGAGATGTCATAATTAAGATCGAGACTAAGACTTTGAAGTTGAGATGCATTCTAATTAAATCTCTTTGTCGCCGAGGGTAAAATAAATCCTTATTATAACCAGAATGCAGTACATTTTGATGTGATTACTGTGATTGTTTGATGCGATAAAGACATAATAGACTAGACTAGATTTTCGTGCGCAGTATCGCACGCGCTGGAGAAATTAAGTATAATAATTTTCATTATGCACCAGAAAACTCACACCAACAACTTGGTCGTAAACTAAGGTTTGCCTTTCTTATATGAGTACCAAATGATGACATATCCCAGAAATCGCACACCCGAGACAATTTACAAAAGCTAGTTTTCTCAATTGGGTCACTTTCTATTAAATTAGGAAACGACGTCTGTTTATTGGCTAGGGCTTAGTCTACGTTAGTTTTTTTATAGTAACTCGACATAACGACTTCCCTACGCCTAATGGAAAGCGAACGAAAAGCCCAAGTCGCTGTGACAACGGGCAAGTAACCTGTCAGTTGCCACCGCCATGCCGGCCCAACCCTAACCCCCTACGAGCTCAGGAAATCCTACTTACCGGCAGAAACACGACCAGGAGGTCATTTGGCTGCGGTATTCTATAGGGTGGAGGTCCTTCCCCGGACGGGCGACTGAATTCCAGCGAAAATTCGCTATGCCCTATTTCTCTTATTGTCAGAAATAAAATAAGGCGGTAGCAACTGACAAGCAATTGAAATCTTCTTAGAACTTTCGATCACAAGAAAGTGACATTCCTTATCTACACACAACTACATAAAACAGTACAGTTATTTAACCATTTAACAAATGTACAAAAGTACTCTACAAGGAAAAGAAAAATCATTAAACAAGGTAAACATTCCTAAAGGATACTTACCACAAAAATAAGATTTCGAATTAACTCAAGCGCACTCCCGTGACGTCACGGGACTCGACAAATTCATAACAGAACACATTGAATTGTGCCGCGAACGTAACCTTCCCTGTGAGACGTAGTTTTTCTTGCGGAATTCTCTCATCTAATTTAAGTGTGCGGGGGTATGATGGGGTTGTGCGTTGTTCATCGATATGTTACCTTGAGTTGGAAATATTAACATATACCTAAGTATGAGACAACAAGAACAACCGCATATCTTGACTTTTAAGAGAGGTAGGGCATAGCGAATATTCGCTTGAATTGAGCTGCAAAGGAAAATCCGGAGAAGGAACTCCACCCTATAGAATACCGCAGTCAAATGACCTCTGAGTCGTGTTTCTGCCGGTGAGTAGGGTTTCCGGAGCTCGTGGGGGGTTATGGTTGGATCGGCATGGCTGTGGCAACTGACAGGTAACTGACCAGTTACATGCCAGTTGTCACAGCGACATGGTCATCTCTTTCGTTTTCCATCAGGCGTAGGGAAGCCATTATGTCGAGCTACTATAAAAAAAAAAACCAATCCCAATGGTGCGCATCCTGCGAAATAACAAACGAGGCGAATAACAACCACCTGATGGTGATATAACCATTACCTACAATTGAAGGCGTAGCTAAGTACCACAGGCCGATGACGGGCAGCAGCGTCACCGAAGCGAAAGGCTGCGTACTGAGATCTCCAACCCATCTGCCCAGCGTGGCGATGACGGGTATATCCTCCAGATGTTTTCCGTAAGTGGCGAACAACTGGACAGGCCTATGTCCAGTATTGGACTGCAATATAATGATGATGATGACGATGACGCCCACAGACGAGTGCAATTTCACTCGTTCGTGGGCCTTGAAAAGTCGACATCGATATAACCTCATTTACAACCCTACAAACACTTCACGGGCCACGGGGAATATTCATCTCGTCTCCTCGCAAATTCAATGGCAACCACGTTTTTATAAAAGGTCATAAATAAGATAGCAAGGCTCTCCGGTATTGAACTGTAGCTAGTATTGCGGGATCCCGCTGCAAAAATTTGTACGTTTTTATTATAAGGCGCCATCTAAAAGAAGAAGATCCATAAAGTGCCTTACATACGTAAAGGAAAGAGGAGGGGCACATGACATAGCACGAAAAGAAGAAGGGAGTCCCACAGAAGTGACCAAATGTGATATGGTGGGGGATTAAAAAGGTCACAAAATTCGTATGACATATTTGTGGATGGCGCCTAATGAAACATTTTCTTTTTTTTCTTTTTTTATAGTGGCTCGACATAATGGCTTCCCTACGCCTGATGGAAAGTGAAAGAAAGGCCCAAGTCGCTGTGACAACTGGCAAGTAACTGGTCAGTTACCTGTCAGTTGCCACTGCCATGCCGACCCAACCCTAACCCCCCACGAGCTCCGGACACCCTACTCACCAGCAGAAACACGACCCGAAGGTCATTTGGCTGCGGTATTTTATAGGGTGGAGGTCCATCCCCGGACGGGCAGCTCAATTCGAGCGAAGATTCGCTATGCCCTAACTCTCTTATTGTCAGAAATAAAATAAGGCGGTAGCAACTGACAAGCAATTGAAATCTTCTTAGAGCTTTCGATCACAAGAAAGTGACATTCCTTATCTACACACAACTACATAAAACAGTACAGTTATTTAACCAGTTCCCCACAAATTTACAAAAGTACTCTACAAGGATAACTCTAACTCTCACATAACTAAATCAACATTGTCATTCGTATGGTAATGGAAAATAAAACAAGTCACTGCCTAACTAAGGACTCATGAGATTACAGTTAGTCAGCCGGTGCCTTACCCGCTGGGTGACGACTATTTCAGCGAAACACATGTGAAGTGGCTTTGGTCGCGTCGACACCGACACGAGAATAAATGGGCCAGAAATTTGTATTCTTTTCCGTCAGCGCTTGTCCAATACGTTGGTCACTACATAGTACAAAACAAAGTCGCTTTTTCTGTCCCTATATCCCTAAATCACTATGTGCGCTTAAATCTTTAAAATTACGCAACGAATTTTGATGCGGTTTTTTTGAATAGATAGAGTGATTTAAAAAAAAAGGTTATGTATAGTGAACCGATAACCGTTGGGGTAGACGAGTTCTGGAGTGGAGACCGCGTCTCGGCAAACGTAGAGTGTAGTACGCCCTCAGGCCAGGTGGAATGACGATTTGCGCAGGACGGGTGGCAAGTGCTGGATGCGAGAAGCCCAAAATCGAGCACAGGGGCGAACCTTGGGAGAGGCCTATGTCCAGCAGTGGACTGATGTGGGCTGATGATGATCATGTATAGTGAAATACCCGAAGCGTAGCGAGGTCGGGTCGCTAATTTAAATTAAAAGAGCACGTAATTTAAAAATTGTAGATTTCTGTACACTTTTTTGCTGTGGGACCTTAGTCTACATTAGGATCATGACTGCGTCGGCTCAATACGACTATTGCTCTGTATTTTGCTCCCCTGAAAGAACTGGCAGTAAACTGGCCGCTACTGCCGCAGTTTGGCTTTGAATTCCCTGAATATCGAATCGGTTATTTTTTTTTTCGTTTTTCGATCGGACTATAGAGCTTCGTATTTGTTAGGACACGTATAAGGTAGGTATATGGTATGTCGCAAACAAAAATACTTGACTAGATTAGGAGGACGATTCTTAAATGTTGACTAGATTGGTAATTGGTAAATTGGGTGTTTTCTATGTATAATATGTATTTATTTGCAAAAAAAAATGTATCTAAGTAAGTTTATCAGTTGTCTAGTACCCATAGTACAAGCTTCGGCTTAGTTTGGGGCTAGGTGGCGCTGTGTGGCCCAGCGTGGCATGTCTTGGGTTATTTATTTATTTAAATTTTTTCTCACAACACCAAATATTATGAGGTTGTCTGGAAGAGATCGCTTTTGAATAAATTGTACTTGTTACTGTTTATTTGTAATTGTTATTTTTTTTTTAATGTCTTATCGCCTACAACGATCTCTTGCAGACAACTTGGGAGCCTTCAAGAAACGAGCGTACTCCTATTTAAAAGGCCGGCAGCGACCCTAGAACTCGATTTGAGTTGCCATGGGCGGTGTCGACTGCTTACCATCAGGCATCACATTTGCTCGTCTGCCGCCTCTTGCGTAATAATAATTTTAAAAAATACCATCAGGTAGAGGAGACCAGTATCATCAAAGATATGGGTAACCCAGTGCAACTATCTGTCTATTTCACATTAAACATCTTTGCTTTAAAACCGCCCTCAAATCGCTGGGCCCTTGATTCCGTAAAGTCAGGCAACGGGCCCAATCTGCTGATTAAATAAACGCTACCATTTAACTAGTTGTTTCAAGTGGACCGAATTTTAACTACAACAAATTGACCGGCAAACAACGAAGTCAGACGTTCGGAACTTTAAAGTGGTCCGTTTCATTAGTGAATTAAGGTGCGTTTACTTCTGAATTGAGGTACAGACAATAAAAGATCCTCTGTTCCCAGTTGCCCCCACAAGGATATCCATCGGTGTCAAATGGGAATGAAAAATCCCATTTGCCACCAGTGGCGACTGGGAAGTTATTGCCTTACTGTGCGGTGACGGAGAAGAAATAAATCATCGCTTTCTTATTCCCGTAGGTATTATAGAGAGCCGTGGTAGCCTAGTGGTAAGATCGTCGCTTCACACACGTGAGGTCGTCGGTTCGAATCCGCGCGGGGCGCGCACCTCTGGATTTGCAAAAATCGGCCGTTAGTTACTTGTCCGTCGTCGCGGCATCTTAGAGAAAAATAATCCCGGAATGTGGTAGTGCACATCCGAATCAGGTAGACACAGAAAAACATGAATACATGTGATTTTGAAATTGTAATAATTCGGTTTGATTCTTTTCCATGAGACTACATATAAGTATCTATAGAAAATAAAAACAGCATTTAGACGACGCAAAATCCTTTCATTTCTCATCAAACGAATACAACATTTAGTATCTACCCGTGTAATATCATAGTACGTAGGTAGATAAAGGGTCCCTCCTTGAAATGTTATCATATGAATTTATAAGCGTGTCCATGGATACTCCTGAAATCTATATTCCACTCTCTATTAATATGTAAACTAAAGGAACGAATATAGGAGACCATGAATACATATTAATATTTATTCATACAAAATCGTGTTCAGCAGCGAGTATTGAGTGGTCAAAAGCGCTATACTTTTGATTTTGATGTGATATAGATTTCAGGAGTACCTATCCATGCTTGTTTTTTTATTTATTTTTTAACTAGCCTTTATTGTCCCACTGCTGAGCGAAGGCCTCCCCTTAGTCTCTCCACATGTCCCGACCATCAGCCACATTTTGCCAGTCTTGCAGATGGTTGTCTAAGTCATCACGCCATCTTTTCTTTGGCCTGCCTCTCTGACGCCATCCGTCTACGCTTGTAACTGTTCTTTTTTATTGGTAACTATTACATCAGATAAGCGTTCTTTCTTATTGGTAGGCAGCGGTAGGCCACTAGGGCTTTGCCCTTAGCAATGCAAAGTCCATGAGCGGCGGTAACTGTTTAACATCAGACAGGCAGACAAGCACGTCTGCCATATTTGTCTTAATAAGAAGACATAGGGTTGGGTCAGCATGGCGGTGGCAACAGGAAACTCACCAGTTACTTGCCCGTTGTCACAGCGACTTGGGCTCCACTTTCGTTTTCCATCCTAGGCGTAGGAAAGCTATTATATCGAGCTACTATATAAAAAAATCTAAGGGTTTGCCTTGAACTATGATAACTAGGTACAATTGTCAGATGGGACCTAAAATCCAGCGGCAAGTTTCCACTAAACCTAAGCCTATACATATTTATAAACTTTACCTGACTGCTTGGCAGTAACATGTAAGGGATGTTTTATTTATCGACATCCTAAAACTTCTAAGGGTAATGGATAAACGTCTAGTATAAAGTGTCTACGATGAACAATAGACTTACAAAAAAAAAATTTTTGCGCTAAATTTCTTTGAAATTGTCACTCTACTTGGCCTGAGACTCTACGGTAGCCGAGAAACGATTTCATGGTGGTGACGACCTTACTTAATTTTCGTAGTCAGCAGTTATCTGACACGGAACTCCGGGAATACCATTACTAGTTTCAACCCTCCAACAGGACCAGTAAGCTTAACACCAAAAAACATTTTAATGATACAAATTCATAAGTACCCAAACATAATTAGTGCAAGTTGCCAAACTCGTCGTCATTAAAACAGCGCGGTACCTCACAAAGAGCTTAGGGCAAAAAAGTACAGTGACTTAAAAAAGCGTATTACCACTTTTGAAACAAAAACTTTTCGCTGCCGCACATCGCTCGGAGTTCATAGCGATGAAAGAGAAAAATATGTTTGCCTCTTTTGAACCGAGAGGTTTAAAAACTTCATTTTTTTTTCACAGCTGTATTAGTAAAGTAATTTATAAAGATATTCTATAAAAATAGAGAGATAAAATAATATTTTAAGTCGTAATGCCCAGACTTCTAGACCTATAGAAGAAACAATGGGATTCCGACGCCCGCGAATTTTGGGCCTTACCAAGTTAAACATTATACGTTCCATTACAATTAAACCTTAATTAGCGAGCTGACTGCTTCTAAACATATTGTTGCAATACAGCCGGAAAGTCAAGCTGTGAGTATATGATCACTCGGCGTACATAAAGACTCACACGTGATTCGTTTTGTCCATGATAATATGTGTCGCGTAAGTTCTGATAATTTAGTTAGATAATTTAAGATGTATTGCAAATAAATTTATGAATGTTTAAACAAAATAGACATCAGTAGTTTAAAATAAACATAAGTTTTAACAAAACTTTAAGTTATGTTGATTTTAGTTTCAATTTAATAATTTCTCTATTTCTTCTTATTAGTTGCATTGAAGGGCGTAGTTATGATTGTAATAGCGAATTTATCGTTTAACCGACAGCTGTGGAATTCATAGTGAAGAAAGTTTGCTTAGAAATTAGTCATGCATCTAAGAATTATAAATTAGTTTCATTTGGAATTATTATCCCAAACTGATACTTAATGAAACTGATGGTCATCTTTTAGGATCGCAAATGTCTACATTTATCAATTTAAATAATGTATTCCAGTTTTAAAGGTGAAAGTTAATTAGGTTATTCTTGAATAAGCGCGCTTCACCATCGACTTAATATAGCTTAGTTCCAAGCGTAAACCATAACAACTTTGCCTTTTGAGTTAGCTCTAATAGATGGCTATTCCTTACTACAAAAAAATATTATTAGTTTTATCACTAATAATAAACTGCCAGTAATAAAAAAAACTATGATATCCGCAAATGGAATCTTAAAATGTTCTGCGCTTTTGGATAAAACGTATTCACCAAAGTGGTCATGAATTTTTAACAATGAATACAAAATGAGATGAAATCCCCATTAACAAAACGCGAGTATTTCTATTCTATTCAACTTGTTACGGATACAAATGAGCCAACTTCGGCCAGACCTATCATTCAAATGACCACGCTAGACTATGCAGTAACAGCTTTAGCCGTAATTCGTACCTTCCAACCAATATTTCAACCCAAGTCACCAAACTCATCATCATTAATTTTGCAGCGAAACTTGCACAGTATCTCTCAAAGAACTCGCCGAGCAAAAAAGTACGTACAGTAAACTCGAAAAAGTGAATCGCTACTTTTTAAACTTTCCTACATTGCAGCCGAGTAGAAGACGGGCGTCCGTATTTTTATTGCAGGGAAACAAAATGTATCAGATGGCGGACCACTTTTCACCGCGAGTGTACTTAGGCGCAGCTGTCTCGAGCGTGTGTGATTTTGTAAGGTTTAACTTGAGCTAAATATAGATCTTTGTAAAGGGGATTAAGTTTATCAGGGTCTATAAAGTTTGAGCTGTCAACGCCGATTTAAATAATAAGGGCTTACGAGAGCACACTGATAAACAACTCTTTGATCTTGTCTCGCCCTTACGCTTCCTTAACAGAGAGGTGTTTGAGACGTCATGGAAATTATATTGTGCAGATAGATAGTCATCGTAAGAACCGACTAAGAAGTTCCATAAGAGGTTTCTTAAGATTTCAGTTTTTAAGCCGGTGGTTGATGACAATGCCGCCTTGGCCATCATCATAGTCATTTAGTCAAAAAAAATGCTGGTGGCAGGGTGGTTGACGGCTACAGAATACTGGACGATACAACCGTAAGGTGATATCAATAACGTTTCATGGTCGGTCGAAGCATAGACCGAACTTACAGGTCGGTGATAACAAGTCATTTTTATCAGAAAATATTTCTTTTTCTTGGCAAATATAAAAAAAAAATCTCTTGAATACCTATTTACAGTCCCATCATTTTATTTCTGATCATGTAACTCCCTACTATTATTGTAAAAGTCAGCCCAACGTTGGCTTAGCAAACCTTAATGGATATTGAACAACAAAACCAATCTATAACCGAATCGAACAAACAAAGGCTTTGTTCCAATGTTTACACGAACTCTATAAATATTTATTTAATTACGAACAAATTAAAGTACATGACTTGTTTGCTAAATCCCTACCTCAAAATTCGGTTAAGCAAAGATTTGCAAAGACAGCGACTTAAAAATACGAGCGCAATTTGTAGACAAATATTTCGCAGCGAATTTCTGTACAGTCGCCGAGAGAAGTGGTCTCTTGGTACTTTATCTTACAAATTCAGAATAATATTATATTATCTCACACAGAAAAGTCGTTATTGTTTTTATCGTTTCTTTTCTTTTCAGTGGTGAAATTAATTGGCCAAGAAAACATTTTTTTTGAAATATTAAGTATGATAAAATCTTGAAAGTAGCTTGTAAATTCACATTACATTCATTCTCTAGATAGAAAATAGTATATTGCAGTAACTTCTAATAATTGTACACTTAACAAGCAAGACTTTACTTGGTACAAAGGCGGTTACCATTTACGTTTCAATGTGTATACTGATTAGTAATAATAAAGAACAATCTTACATCCTATATGGAATTTTTGCTTAGTCATATTATCATCATAATTGGGATGATGACTAAAAAATAATTTAATGTCCATCAGATAGATTAATGAAAAATATTGGATACGTATTTTTTATTTTACCTCTTGTTCAAAAACTTACGAAGATACATTGATTTTAAATGTCACATGACGTCACGTTAACTCTAACGTTTTACGTCACGTTAGAGTATATTTTGTACTCACAAAATATACTCTAACGTGACGTAGTTAGCCCCCACTCCGTAACTTTAATGCGCTATATCTAAGTATTTTCTTGTTATTTCGACAAAACAAAAAATACGGGTCTTATATTTTTTTATTATCTAAGAGACGGACTAATTATTTTCTTCATTTTCATACCTTGTCATCATCCGTATTATATCGATCGGTGGCGAACAGGAGGCCTATGTCCTGCTGCAGTGAATTGCAATAAGCCTAATTTAGTTCATTGTTAAACATAGGATCATCAGCCAATGAGGATATCATGCAAACAACGTGCACATTTATAAAACTTATGCCAAGTGAGGCCCTTTTACATTGGATGTCGCAACAATGGCGTGTCCAGAACTGTCCAGTTTTCTAGTTTTGATAAGCGCTTTGATTTAATTTTTTTTAACTATTTTTGGTTATGTTTGTACTACGTGTTTTCTCCATGTAATAAAGTTTTCATACATAAAATCTAAGTAATCCCTTAATAAAGATTTGCGAAGACATAAAAATACGCGCAATTTCCCGACAAACATTTCGCGAGTTACAGTGTACAGTAGCGTAGACAAGTGGTCTCCAGCTGCAATATCTCGCCGCGCGTGCAGCCAATAAACACACGGCGCTTTGTGTCCGCTATGCGGAACACTTTTCCGCGTGGCTGTACCCGTAGCGTTTGCACAGTTTATTTTACGTAAAAAAATATTTTAAAAATGTTAAAAGGTTACAATAGGTGGATTTTGAAAGCGTGCGTTCCGTTTTTGAACTTGCTAGTTTTTGTATTTTTAGCCAGGTGTATGTTTTCATGTTATTTAAAATGAAAAAGGTTTAATGTTTGGCGAATTAAGAGATCATTTTATAAAATAAACCTGTACGTAGTTTTGAATACTTTTTCAGTTTGTGACGAATAAAAATGTTGAATTCACTTTGATAGTCGATTTAGAGCTTGTATTCATAGTAAGGTAGTATTTTTTTAAATATGTTCTTTTTACGTGGGTATATTTTTTCACAATTACCTGACAGTAAGCTGCCTGAATATAAGTAGTCTAATATGTAACAGTCTAGATGTTAAGTATTCTTCTTAATATTAAAATACAAACCATTTAGAAATAATGGGTATTAGACGATATTACATAAAAGTCAAAATTGTTCGAATGTAACATCTTAGTGAAAATAAAAATATTATCAATAACTACCTACAATATGGAGCTTATAAATAAATATTAAAAATAAACTTACTTACGACTAAAATAGAGAGAAGAAAAATAGCATCGTTCTTGAACGTAGTAAATAAAAAAACAAAGAAATATGTGAGCCTTTTTCTTTTATACGCCGTTCAAAAATAGCCTTACATCAATTACGGCTTATGTGAAATACGTGCCACCCTAACAATTTGCTGCTAAATCTAAATCTAGCCCGACAATAGAACATTTTAGGTGCCAATACAATCGCTTCTCTTTTAAAGTGAACCCTTTTCACTCTTACGGCGTTTCGATACGTGCCCGATCAATTTCGTGCTTGGTCATTACCTTTTGGTTGCAAAATCATCATAGCACATCGGTTTTTTTTCAAAGCGAATGTTGATTCCGATTTTGGTCATCATAACAACAATGTGACTGGCTCGGTGGCTAAATTGGTAGTGACCCTGCCTTCTGAGCCAAGAGTCGTGAGTTCGATTCCCACCTGAGACAAATATTCGTGTGATAAACACTTGTGTTTGTTCCGTGTCTGGGTGTTTAATGTTTATATTTGTATTTAAGTATTTATTTGTGGTACCTTCGTTGTTCCGATACCCATAACACAAGTGCTTAAGCTACTTACTTTGGGATCAGAGCAATGTATGTGATGTTGTCTGATATAAAAAAAATAAAAAAAAAATGTCCTAACTCAGCTTGGTCCTCAGTCATCATCATCATTATTATCATTTTCTCACAGTCCACTCCTGTACATAGGCGCCCCCCACTGTTCGCCACTTTGCTAGATCTTGGGCTTTTCGCATCCATCATTTTCAACCAATTGAGCCAATTCAAACTTGCTCAAACTCCAATAGCACGATCTTTAAAACCATTAGCGGATCTTTGAAGGATTGATATCCGATGGTTCCCATGAAAACCCCTGCATAAGAGACGTTTTACATCGAAAACCAAAGATCTCTGCGTATGCTTGGTCATAAATTGTTACAATTCCCGATAAGTTTAAACCACGTTCAAACCAACATCTGGGAAATATACCAAGGTCTTTACCTATTGCGTTTAATTGTCCGTACATACCCCACCTTTCTTTGCAGCTTTGAAAGATAAGGGCGCCGAAAGCTCCATAGCCTCGAAAACACCCAAGATCGATTAACACCCACTCGACAGATTAACAGATCCTTTGATGTCCTACAACTCCCGAACCGAAGTAACGGGAGCACGTCACACTCAGCTTATAAAAAGTGAACTTCTAAAGGAGTACTCCTCAATATTTCCCCGAGCGAACTTCAAAACATGTCAACGAAAATACTCGTAACAAACGCAAAACCTTTACCAACACGTCGCCTCTTGGAATACTCTCATCCCTCAACGTGGCCAAGTTTCTCGGGTCACCGAAACTTCTAGAATCGATCCGGGGACATTCGAGCGATTGCGGTGGACCTCGGCCGGTTATAATGATTAAATCCGGAATTGGTCCGAGAAGGGTTGACTTAAAGACGAGTAATTGCGTTAGAGTATCGAGCAGGATATATGTAGTATGAGTATATAATACTCGTGTGTAGACTCCACATCACATTGACATGTGGATCTACAGATATTTTTATTGCACATGAAACATCACATGTCATGAACACAGAAATAAAACATTTACAGGAAAAAGGTATTACAGGCGTATTGTAATAGGTACAATGTAAGCGGATCTTATCTCCTCTGGATGTCTTCCAGACAACTTTCAGGTAGAGGACATAATAATGCTAAAGAAAGAATAAAGTAGTGTGTACGGAGTACAATTAAAATAATTAATATTTCAAATTATGTGATGTTACACAATGTAATAAACTAGCATATCTCTAACTATTAGGCAGCTAGAGACATTTCGTTGATTAGAACGAAATGAACTTTCATGCAAACGGGCAGGGGATGTAAGTGAGCACTGATCAGCCTATCATGTTTTCTGTGATCCTGCACTCTCAATCTGTATCAGCGTATCGGCGTCAGCGACATCCTGCCGAATAACAAACGAGGGCTGGCAAACGACTGGTGGCGGTATAACCATCGCGATTGAAGGCATAGCTAAATACCATAGGCCAATGACGGGCTGCAGCGTCACCGGAGCGAGAAGCTACGCCCTGCAATCGTCAACAAGGCTGCCCAGAGTGGTGATTACGGGTATATCCTCCAGATGTTTGCCCTAAGTGCCGAATAAAGCTTTTTACAGAAGCACTCCGTCGCAATAAAGGAAGTCGCTGTGGCAACTGACATAATAACTAAATCGATCATTCATAGGATTTCATTCCACTGTCACACTTGACTTTATGATTCTGCATCAAATTATCGCAAATCGCGACCGGAGTTGCTTCCCCGTGAAGTCGGAGTGTACGATGGTCTCCAGGCAAACGGGTAAATTCTACCGCCGACCCCGAAGCTGAAAGAGAAACTTAAGAACTTTTTAGTCGATTTTTACAACAGCCACGGGATTTGTATTTATTTCCGTAGTAACCACCCAGCCATTGAGCTACGATTATCTAGTTCACCTTGAGTGAGAAAAGGATTTTGTATTTTGCCCTTATTAAAACTTTTGTACTAGGCGCCTAGAAATTTAAGCCAGATACGTCCGAATTCATGAAACCCCATCTCTTGCAATAGATAAATAAATTTGCTATGAAATATAGGGATATTTCATAGCATTCATTAAATTCAATGAGACCAGGAGGGCCTGGTCTCATTGAATTTATCTCTCTACAGTCATACAGAATTCTTTAATCGATTTAGCTACATCTGAACGACAACAATATACTGGGACGATCAAAATAATGAAATCTGGAATTGGGCCGGAAAGGGCTGGCTTAAAGAGAATTAATTGTGTTTGAGTTTCAAGTGGACCTTTTGTCGATGAGATTGAAGGGTTGATTACGTACATAATATCGCACCACCAGTGCATTAAAGGAGTATGTCCACATGTGCGATTTTTTTTTTATTTTATTAAACGATAGAAAAAGTTCTAATACATGTCCCCTATTTTTTTCGTATTTTTATCTGTAATAGCAATAAAAATATATTAAAAAAAGTAAAAAGCTACTTCAACATGAAACACAATATTTGACTACCAAAAAACACGTACATAGAATTACTACTCACATATTTTGTTAGAGTCCCTAGCAATAAGCGCGTGAATGCGATCCCGCCTTTTTTGCTCGAGGCATTGAAGAAGGTTTGTTGGAGCAAGTTACTTACTCCTTTAATGCACTACATATTTTCGGAAGAATTTTTCGTAACTTCACATAAGTAAAGAATGTTAAATATTGTCTTATGCGTAAGTGCATTCACTTATCATTGATTTCTTAAATTATATTTTAAGTGAATTACTCCTTTAATGCAAGTACCCTACTTTCGTCGCCGAAATTCTTAATTAGACGTACAGCAAATGTTTATCACAAATGTTCAGTGTATTTCCAGTTAGTGACCGCATAGTTTTAATAAAATTAATAGAAAATTAACAAAGGCAAGGCGAATGCTTAATTTAATTGATGGTGTTTGTATGGTAATATGAAAAATGATGGCGATAAGTACTTCAGACTTTATTTTATTTACAAATACCATACTCAGGCTTGCCAGCTGCCTTAACAAACTGGTTTTCGGAGCGAGTACGGCACCATAGATCACATCCGCTCATTGTGGCAGATTATTCAGAAGACAGAAGAGTATAATCAGCCCCTTTGTCTTGTATTCGTGGACTATGAGAAAGGCTTTGACTTGGTTGAAATCTGGTTTGATCTGGAGTCTCTGCAGCAATGTCAAGTAGATTGGCGATACATCCTAGAGCTGAGATGTCTCTTTAAAGCCGCCACCATGTCCATCCAAGTATAGAATCAGCAAACAAGGCCTGTATCGTTGCAGTGAGGAGTGAGAAAAAGGGATGTCATTTCCCCAAAGTTGTTCATTAATGAAATGAAAGATATGTTCATGACACTGAACTGGAAAGGACGTTGCATCAACATAAATAGCGAATACATCTCTCACTTGCGATTTGCAGACGTCATCGTCATAATGGAAAAAGCGCTGCAGAACTTAAAACAGATGCTGAATGAACTGGCTGCTTCCTCTGTGCGCATCGGCCTACGGACGAACTTGGATAGAACCAAGGTCATGTTCAATGAACATGTTCTACTGGAACCGATTGCAAGTACACAGCGCTATTGTACAAAAATATTCGGGCAGACATTGCAGTTAGGTGGAAACAACTTTGAGGACGAGGTGAATAGGAGTATTCAGCTAGGCTGGGCAGCGTTTGGGAAACTTCGTCGAGCCTTCACATCGTCGATCCTACAGTGCCTAAAGACGAAAGTCTTCAATCAGTGCGTTCTACCGATTATGACATACGGAGTCGAATTAAAGGTCGCTCATTAAAGCCACAAATAAAAGGTCGCTCAGCGAGCTATGGAAAGGACTATGCTCGGCGCCTCTCTGCGGGATCGAATCCGAAATGAGGTGATCCGGCAGAGAACCAAAGGCAGTGGCCAGGCCACGTCGGCCGCAGAATCGATAACCGTTGGGGTGAACGAATTCTGGAATAGAGATCGCGTCTCGGCAAACGTAGTGTAGGACGCCTTCAGGCCAGGTGGAATGACTATATGCGCAGGACGGCTGGCAAGTGCTGGATGCGAGAAGCCCAGGATCGATCAAAGTGGCTAACATTTGAAGAGGCCTATGTCCAGCAGTGGACTGACATATTCAGAGTATTGTCTCGTTGTTTTTATGTAGAATTCCGTACCTAAAGGGTAAAAACGGGACCCTATTACCTTACCTTAGTAATAGGATCCCGTCTTAACTTCACCGTCTGTCTGCCTGTCTGTTTGCTTGTCAGTTGCCAGGTTAGATAGCTAAAATTATAAAAGATTATGCATGTCTATATTAATTTAGATACACAAAATTTCATAATAATTATTTCATAAAATATTTAAGAACTATAATACATTTATTGCTTTATTTGATTATGTAACTGAGACATAACTTCATATGAATTATATTGGTAGCTTCGACGATTTGTAAGTGTTTTTTTAAACCTATACAAATAAAGATTATTTTGACTTTGTTCTTCATGTGCCTTATGTGTACACCTATCAAACATTAGCTTACATTGAACATTTACACAATACTATAAAATATAAAACTTACCTATATAAAGCATTGTGTGATTCAAATGCTACTATGAAAGTTATTACCAAAATTTGGTTCCCCTTAATGATTCCCAGGGTGATGAAGATGATGATTACTGATTTTTATACCAAGTACATTTATTGTAGAATGTGATTATGTGACTTTGAGATATTATTTAATTTGTATTAATGCCATACACACATATACGTAACACTTACCATAGATTTAATTAATGTTGTGTTTGTACAATCGGTTACTAGTATTTTGATTGTTTAACGATGAAAATTATTTTTATGACACTTGTCATTCGTTTTTGATACCTTATTATATGTAATAATCTGTTATTATACAATATTATCTACGGTGTATTACATTGGTACGAAGTTTATTAAGCTCAACACGTTTCATAGTTTTGACTTCGAAAGTTTTTATAAAGTACCAAGTATTGCTTGTATTCATTTTGTATTTTAATTATGTAATGTACCAAAGATATGTTCTAAAGATTTAACGTACCTATCGAATGTTTACTTAAATAAAATAAGAATGGCAAGATGTTGCACAAGAGTTATCAATAGTCGATATTTCCTTTGAAAATATCGGGAGAAAGGTCTTACACTGCGTTGTATAGGTACAATTTGGTATTTTTTTACCTTTATAGGCGTGAAATGGTGTTAAGAAGAATAGATTTTGTTAATTTTTAATACAATTACTAAAATTAATCTCAATTGTGGCAAAAAAGACGAAAATAAATATTTTGAATTTTTTGAAGGTAATTTGGTTGTATTTCTGTAAGTAATCACTCAATTTTAATTTAAAATACACATTAATGTTTTAAAAAAATATATAATTTACCCACAATTAATACTGTCATTTGAATGTATACTTAATTTTCATAGTTAACAAAATGTATGAAAATATTTCCATCTCGAAAAATATTTTCATCATGCAATAAATATGTAAGACACATACTATGTAATGTTATTAAGAAATACCCCTGCAATAAATATTTAGTACAAATCACTTCATTGCAAATATTGAAAAAAACCGTGCAAAAAGTACGTAAAGATTAGTGATCCGTATTTTTTTACGAAAAGACACGTGCATTAAAGGAGTATGTGCACATAATCTATATAATATTTTAGGAATTGCATAGCAAAATAATCATATATTTACTTACTATAAGTTCTTTGTGAATTAAGCTCATGCATTAAATATGTAATCGTTTCTTTTCTCTCTGAGTATTAAACAAGCAGTCTCTCCACAATACCAATCAATGAGAATTAAAGAACGTGTGTAAAGCTTTCTAATGATATGAAATACATAGGAATAACATAAAGGGTTCAGAAGTTATAACAAAAATAAAGTGTTTTTTTGCTCTCCTGAAAAGTTGGTGTTTTTGAGTTACACCTTTAATGCACGGGTGGTGCGATATAATTATACTCCTATTATTTGTTGTACACTAAACATTGGATACGGAATGAGAACATCTGACATCGAACCAATGTCATCGGATTAGTAAGATGAAGTGAGGGTGGGCTGACCATTGAAGGACTGCCTTTTTTTGCAGATAAGACAACCGTTGTAGTAAACGAGTCCTAGACTGGATACTTGGAAAATGTATTGTAGGATGCCCTCACGCAAATTGGAATAAAAATTTGCGCAAGATGGCTGGTAAAAGTGCTTGATGCGAGAAGCCCACGATCTATCAAAATGGCGAACAATGTAGAAAACCTATGTCCAGCAGACTGTATGGATTGCGATGGCCTGATGTTCAAACAGTTGAGAGTCCCTTAACAAGCTATAGAAAGAGCTAAAATCAAAATTCTTCTGGGTAGGAGAATTCAAATTGAGCATATTCGCAGATAAAACTATGATGAAAATAGCAGAAAAATTACCAAGTTGAAATGACAAGGATGGGTTGCATCACTCTCAGAGCCAACCAGAGTAAACTCAGGATGTCATCCTGATAATATTATTCTGATATAACAATAGTGGAAAACGTAACGTATATACCTAGTGGTGGGGCCACTAGGTATAGAAAGCTACTTAGAGTGCAAACGTCAGAATGTGAAGAATCTACTGAAATAAAATGGGTAAATAATAAAGCCCGTGATGGCATCAATAAAATACCGGAACTTTATGAATTTCGAGCAACAAAATGATACAGGAATTATAATGAAAAAATGTGGAAACTTTTTCAAGACAACTTTCAACAATGATTTAACAATAAGATTTTTTTTTCATAATAAAAAATAGTAAAACAGCCCGTTACAGAAGGTTTATAAAACTAGAAGGGTTGTAATATAGTACAGGGTAAGTTTTCAAACGGGACACCTGTTTCCGAACCGGAACATCATTTACTATTCGCTTTCCTCCAGCTTCCAAAAGTAAGTATCTCCTCGGACGATATATGGCGTGCTATAACATCTTCTACATGACACCTACTTTATCTAGACCTCGAAACTGCCTCGAGTTAATATCTCTCGCACCCTAGGGGCTAAAATGTTGAAATAACGAATATATCGAAAGGTTCCAGCGATTTAGTGGGTCACATCTCTGCGTGAACGTGGATAAGTTCTTAGATGTAACGGGTGTGTTTTTTGTCTGTAGATTTTTCATACTCAGTTTCAGAGATGTATCTGCCAAATCGCCTTGGATTTTTCATCGCAATGTTAAGTATTCTCTGTCAAGTTATGGATAGGTATACTTAGATATGTGTTTTGTTCAGTTTGCAAGTGCCTGTTTTATTGGTATTTTTATTTTAAAAGTTCGGAAATATTGTCTACCATACCATTGTCTTTGTGAAATTATTAAGTAGAATGTGGATAATGTTAATATTTCGTCCACTATTATTGTAAAGTAATCTTTGCGTAAATATAGATAATATTAAGAGTATTTTAGAGAAGCCGGAATCAAATTCATTAACAGGATTATCTAAATAACTTTCACTTCCAATTAGATCTTTCAAATTATTATTGCAAAAATATTTCGTATTTTTGACATGTTATCTGCAAAGAAATTAATTATATTACAGTTGGACAGATACAAAAATGAACATTATTATTCTCCAATATCAAATACTATACATTTTTAATATAACCCGTGCTTACAAATAAAGAATATTTTTTTTTTAATGAAAACCTAGACTTTTTTCCTCAAACCATCGATTACTTATTAACAGCCTAACATAATTATCTAATGGATAGCCCATTACAACTCCATTTATCCTATCGATGACGTTCCTGTTAAAATGGTCCACTGAATAACACCACCCCCACATTACAATGGCCTTAATATCCACAGATCAACAAAGAGGCTTCACAAATACCAACCCGAAACCACAATAAAACAAAGGCTCACTATACATCAAAAGAAACTACAATCGTAATTAACAGCAGTACACTCGCGCTCGTAACTCATAACATAATTCGTATAAAATAATAAACGGCCAACGTAACAACGAAAAGGCGTGGACAGATTTAAAACGTCAATTAGTACCCCACGGGTTCGCTGCGCTACTAAATTTGTACGCGAGGGGAGCAAAAATAGTTTCATGGGTTTAAAGTGTTGATGTAAATCGGCTGGATGCGGCTTGTGGCGCTGCAGACGACCGCAGACACATTAATTATTTGGACCGAATGTTTGTGTGTGACGAAATGGAACTGCATGTTTGGTTTTAATGTGATTGTTACGCGTTTACTATTTAGAAAGGACACTTTAAATTTTTTAACAATTAGATGCCATTAAGTAGCACATTAAATGAGACAGCCTTGTGATTTTCTATCGTGAAGTGAGAAGATTTTTTGTACTTGTAATGTATTGTTAATGTTTTTTTATGAAATAAGGGGCAGACGAGCAAGCGCTAATTTTCTTTTTTAACCGACTTAAAAAGGCGGAGGTTCTTAATGCATAATGTTGTCCAAAGTTGTCATATTATATTTCACGTATAAAACTTTAATGACACTAAAGTAAGGGCAAAAATTTTGTTGTTTAATAAATTGAAAATCATATGGTACAAAAACTTGTAAATTTTATTTTGAATTAATTTTCAGAAGAACGATTATTGATTTCCATTTTTGGGCCATTTTTTAAGCTACTTTCTAAAAGGTAGCAACTAAAGTTATGAAGATCTAAAAAGTTAAGTTATTATACCCGTAGATAGCTACCAGAAACACAATCTTAAGAAATATGAAAAAATCATTAGAAAAATTAGCAAACTTTAAATTCACAAAGTTAAATAACCAGTTTTCTAAGAACGGAAAAAGATTTCTCTCTCACTAACACCATCAAGCCATAAAGGCCAAAGCTACAAGTTCATCAGCCGGCCTCATCCCGCCCGGCGCCGCGCAGCTGTCGGGATGTTTCTGCTCGGTTTTAAAATTTAGTTTTACTGAGAGCGAAAAATACGCCAAGACTCGCTCGTAAACCAGAGTCGCGTTTATGACCGCGCGCGATGCTGAGTGAAACGCTTCTCGCTTCGACTGTACTTGTCCGTTTTAATACTTAATACATACACGTGTATAGTTACATGTAAATGCTAGTTTATCTGCAACATATCAGCTTTTGCTGGTGGTATGACACCGCTTTTGGCTATAGATTTGACGACCAGTTTGTATGTATTTACGAGTGTGAATGACTGCATTTGTAGTGAACGCTGGATCTGTTCCGATCCCCGCACAGTCCAAATATTTGTGAGCAAGAACATGTCTGTTTAAAAAATAAATCTAAGCAAGTTTATCAGTGTCTTATTCCCACAGGACAAGATTCGGCTTAATTGTTATTAGGGGCTATAATATGGAGACATTCGGACGATCGAAGGATTTTCGCGAACACAATATCAATTAAGAAAAAATGTCACTTGGTGGAATATCAAATCCAGAAATAAAGAAAACAAGCTAGATAGTTATTTCAAACAAAATTAATTGAAATACCTACCTTTAAGCATGACTGTACTTGTTAAGCCTGCATCTAATCTTATTTAGTATTTATAAATATACTTTAAGACTCTTAAAGCACGAGAAATTTGATATGAAAACTTTTACTAGGTCTTCATTTTATTATAAGTGCTATCACTGTAGCTCATACCTAGCCTTGCCGTCTGAGCTGAAGGTCGCGGTTTCGTATTTCTCCTAGGATTTTCAACATTCATGTAATGTTATTTTCGTATTGGGATTTAAATATGGACATACGTAACGTCGGTTGTTTTTTCCATACAAATAGGTATTTGAGCTCCTTATATTCTTATAATTATTATGATAAATGCAATGGAACATCACATTTCTTTTTTAAATTTTAAGATGCTCATGTGGACTTCAGTTAGCGTTAACCCCAAACTTGAAATCAAGTTATTTTTAAAAAGTCTCTGGAAACTCGAGTCATGTCCAACACTAACCCATGCAGAGCATTCGCGTTTATGACTGTGGTGTTTTCCTCGGCTGAGTGAAACGCTTCGGACGACTGTACTTGTCTGGCGAAGTTCAACTCGTAACTTGCAGCTATGCGCGTGTTACTGTTTCCCGTAATGGCGGAGATATTTCAAGAGTCTGTTTTATAGCCTTAAAAAGAACAAAGGTTGGGTGAAGGAAATCTGACATGTTTGCAGTTTTTAAACGGGTCAGAATCATATACGCAGCAGTTAAAGGATAAATTTAGTGTTATGAAGATCAGAGAGTTGAAGATGCTGCTGAAGCCCAGGAAATACCTAATGAAAATGTTCCACCAACAAGAGCGTAGCTCTTTGAATGAAAGATCAGTCGGTGTAGCTATCTTACAGAACGGCAACTGGCTTCACTTTCACTTTTTAGCAGGCAAGAGGAAGTGACTCCACTGTGCCACTAAAACACCCATCGGATTAAGAGCGTGACGAAATAAAGAGTAAACCTGTGTTTCCGAAAACACTTGTATACTTTAATATCTCCTCTGTACTTGGCTTGTCTTCTCAAAGATTTAACGCTCTATAGAAATTCGGTCAGACGAGAATACAAATAGTACGAGTAAAATACCTTATGCTAGTTAAAAAGCTACATATTTACACAGACAGGATAAGAAAATTAATTGAGCTATTTTGGTCACTCAAGTGTCCGGATATATCATGGTACCATTACTAATCCTTCAAAGTAACGCCCAAATATAGCACACAGCTGAGCTCAGTATTTCCAAACGCAACCATGTAGCATTCAACACAAACATGTTATCTCCCCCCAAAGCAACCAACTTGCTCTTAGGAGCGGCGCCAACTCGTGGCTGAAACAGATTTACTGCACCAAGGATTGCAGGAATCGTTTATACTGAGGAACTAACTAAGCTAGAGTTTGGAATTAGAAGATCTAACACTTGATTTGCCTTGCTTGTGTGATACATAGTGAAAATTTCTTGATACAATTTTCTTGGAACTTGATGGAGGTACGAAAGGTAAGTTGCTGCCCACTGGCGACACAGGGGGCTTAGTAGGTATGCCCTCATTCAGGGAGGTGTGACTCCCATACACTACGCCGTCTATCCCTGAGGCGGCATGACGCCAAAGGTAAGTACTCAGACTCTGATAGAATATCATCTTAAACTCGTAAGACCGACATTTACCAACACAATAGTTTTAACAGTAGAATAAAAATTATAAAAGGAAATTGTACCGAATTAGAAAGCTGAAGTGGCAGTGGGATGGCTATATCAGCGATAGAACCGATAAACGTTGGGGTTAACGAAATCTGGAGTGGATATCGCTTTACGGCGAACGTAGTATATTATGATGCCTGGCGTGAGCGATCACGCCAGGTAGAGTGATGATTTGCGCAAGATGGCCGGCAAGTGCTAGATGCGAGAAAGCCAGGATTGAGCAAAGTGGCGAACAATTGGAGCAGTGGGCTGCAAGATGCCTCTTGCAGCCCACTGCTGGACATAGGCCTCAGCCGATGATGATGATTATGTGATTATATGCTCCGCTGTTCCATAATATGGACGCGCTCTTTAGCAGTAAGTAGAACACGGTAGGCAAAGTTGATAACTGCTTCTACCAATAAATTACTCTCTAGAAGAGCATTAAGCAAATGATGTTATTTGTTTCACTAAAGCTGTTTCCATCTTCATCAAGCAAAGCCGATCCAATATCATATTAATAAATAGTGAACAGAAGTGACCTTTGATCGCGTCATTTAAAATTCATATTGACTAATTAACATTTTGACTGAATAATTTGTGATCGGACGGGAAAATACATGACGTCACTATAATTTGTGGTGTTTTCGATATAGTGGATACTCAGAGCAGTTTCTGGTACACCATGGAGGGATACTTAGGCCTCTCCAGTTGCTCGCCAGCTTATCCAAACACCTGGAGGATTTACCCATAATGGTAACGGATTGGAAAATTAAATAAATAAATATAAATAAATATCAGACAACATCACATACATTGCTCTAATCCCAAAGTAAGTAGCTGCTTAAGCACTTGTGTTATGGGTATCAGAACAACGAAGGTACCACAAATAAACACTTAAATACAAATTATAAACACCCAGACACGGAACAAATACAAGTGTTCATCACACAAATGTTTGTCCCGGGTGGGAATCGAACCCACGACCCTTGATTCAGAAGGCAGGGGTCACTACCAATTGAGCCACCGAGCCAGTCTTTGGTCTTAAATTGGTCTTAAATCTCAAATACATAGGTTATCACCACATTATCTGTTAGCAAACGAGTGTTCTTTTCTTATTGTGTTATTAGCAAAGAAGCAGATTTAGTGGCCATATACAAATATTTTCATGATTAAACTCTCAAGAGTTTTTTTTAGAAAATTCCAGTTATTCGCTCCGTTCCTACCTACGTCCTTTTTTTATTAATCTTGATTTCCTACTAGATACCTGCTACTAAATTCCAGTGTTTATTCCGCAGATAGCCCAAATTCCTACCATCCTACATAGCTAGTTGATCCCCTGTTGCACGTTTTTCCCGAATTTTTACCAATTCCTACTACAAAACCGTGGAAACGTCTGGCGGTGGAATGTTTAGGTAATTTCTTCCACTAACTCACTAACTAAATATTTTATATGTACTTATATTATACTAAGTATCTTGTATGTAATACTTATTATTGTACTAGCTGTGCCGGCGGCGTCACGCGCTTGTATATCGGGTTTCAAAATAACGGACTTCCATAAAATGGTACCTAAATTTTAAGTTAGACTTCTAACTACACATGGGTGAAAACCGCGTTCAATTCCATGTAGTAGTTTTTACGTGACGCGCTTTTAAACAAACAGATAAAGGATTCTCCCGTTTTCCCAACACTTCCCTTCACTGCTCTGCTCCTATTGATTCTAGCGTGATGAAAAGTATACTATAGCCTGCCCAGACATATAGACCGAACATACAGACAGATAGACAGACAGAAAGACGGACAGACAGACAGACAAAAAATTTACTGATTGCATTTTTGGCTTCAGTATCGATCACTAATCACCGCCTGATAGTTATTTTGAAAAAATATTTCATGTACAGAATTTACCTTTCTACAGATTTATTAAACGTATTATAGATAGATAGATAGATAGAAGATATAGATAGATTAACTTTCCTATAACAACTTGAATAGAATTGATAATTATTCAGTCAATCATTAACTATAAAAATTCGTGAAGTAATAATATCTTAATGGAGGACAATATAATGTAGATAAGACAATAGGTGTTTTGACAGGAATATAAATGTCATCATCATAATTATGATTATTTATTATTATTATAGTTAATGATTGACTGAATAATTATCAATTCTATTCAAGTTGTTATAGGAAAGTAGATAGCAAAACAGATTTGGCTATGTATTATATTTCACATTTGTCGGATTATACTGGATATTACTTTGCATGTTTGAAGTCTTTATTAAACGTCTAAAATCTAATAATCTTGTGATAAATTTACGTTCCTTCTCGAACTTAATTACAAGAGAAATTGCCTCCAATTTTTCCTGCCGAGTTTGTACCGAGTTTTTTCTCCTATGGGGGAGGATTCCGGCATTTGCATATTTATTGGGTGCTAAGGACAGCTGGTCTAATCGATATCTACCAACTAGGAGCTTAGCAAGATTCTTTTTACATGTCACAGATGCGGAATGGTAAATATAATCTGCTCCAGCTCGTAATAGGGTAAAATCCAGGGTAAAATGTCCAGTAGCTGTATTATAAATAAAATAAAAATACAATTTAAAAGGTTTTTCGTTACAATAATAATGATCTACAAATTATATAAAGCTCATAAGATTTTACATTAAATAGAAATTTGATGAGTAATACGAGTATAACATCAATTTTTTTTTATAGTAGCTCGACATAATGGCTTCCCTACGCCTGATGGAAAGCCAAAGAGAAGCCCAAGTTGCTGTGACAACTGGCAAGTAACTGGTTAGTTACCTGTCAGTTGCCACTGCAATGCCGGCCCAACCCTAACGCCCCACGAGCTCCGGAGACCCTACTCATCAGCAGAAACACGACCCGGAGGTCATTTGGCTGCGGTATTCTATAGGGTGGAGGTCCTTCCCCGGACGGGCAGCTCAATACAAGCAAAGATTCGCTATGCCCTATCTCTCTAATTAGTCACGCACCTCACGATTTCCATACAAATATTTTTTTTATGTCCCTGGCGGCAGATGAGCAAATGTGATGCCTGATGGTAAGCAGTCGACACCGCTCATGGCAACTCAAATCAAGTTCTGGGGTCGCTGCCGGCGTTTTAAATAGGAGTACGCTCGTTTCTTGAAGGCTCCCAAGTCGTAGCTGTTCGGAAAGACTGTCCCAGAGAGTTGGTTCCACAAAACCGATGCGCGAGGCAAGAAGTTCCTCATAAAGCGTAGAATGGAGGATCGCCAATTATCGTGATGAAGAGGATGGAATTGCAGTCGGTTACGTGTGGCGCTGTGAGGAAACTCAGCTGCAGGCAGTAAACCAAACAATTCTTCAGAACATTCCCCGTGATAGATGCGGTAGAAAACGCACATGGATGCGATAAACGTGGATTTATTTTTCAGATAATCAAAGTAAATACACGTAAATACCTATTTCAGATGCATTTATTCCTTGTTGTTAAAATATATCGGACAACCACAAAAAATGTTTTAAATTCAACAGTGGCGTCAAAAGAATTTTGCGGTCTCACAATTCATGGGCCCAGAACGATTTATGTTATGTGTGCACACGGTACCTCCAAATATTACATACAATATGCGTACTATATATTTACTAACAACGTGAAACGTTTCGACCGCCCTATTACGTAGAGTTAAGGTACATTTTCTCAAGGCATACACTTGAAACCGACCGTACTTTTGCGAAGGGAACGCTATTGTTTCAAACCCATTTCATCCCGGGCCGTTCCTTCGATGCGTATAGTCTTTGGTTGGAATTTTTGGTTTATTGCTAAGAATGGGGGACAAAATGACTATGTGAAATATTTAGTTCAAATTTGCAATACAAGGGTACGAGATAAAATATTCACTAACAACATCTGGGCCTTCCTGAAGTCGGGATACGGTTTTAAAAGGGATGTACCAACGTTATGCAAGGTTAGTATAAAAGTCACCCTCTAACGTTTACCTTCGCTAGGAAGAATTTAGAAGAAAAGGAAGACCGATAAAGGAATGGATGAATTAGAAGCTACGCCCTGCGATAGTCAACCCACTTGCCCAGTGTAGCGATTATGGGTATAGCCAGATATTTGCCTTAAGTGGTGAACAGCTGGAGAGGCCTATGGACTGCAATAGGCTGATGATGATGATGATGAACTATGTGAGAAATGAAAAGCGTATGTCAAATGTGAGTGTGGAGAAGAGGGCTGATAGAGGAGAGTGAAAGAAGAAACATGTTGTGCCGACCCACTTAAGTGTGTGATAAGGGCAGGAGAATGATGATGTTTACCTTCGTAAGGTAGTCTCAATTTAAATTTTAATTTTATACAGTCACCTTCATCAGCCTACTGCAACCGCCAGTTTGGTCAAACATTGGCTTTATTCATAATAGCCACGCTCTGTACAGGCGGGTTGGCGAGCACAGGACGGAACTTCTTCTACCGGTGACACTGTTGCCCGTCATTGGCCTATGGTATTTAACAAGCTACACCTTTAATCGTGATGGTTATACCGCCACCAATCGGTTGCCAGAGCTACTTTTGTTATTCGGCAGGATGCGCCATGGACAAGTGAGTAGTTTGGAGCAAAAAGATAATGGATAGCTTCCTTACATCCTTTTTTTCATTAATATAAAATAAAAAAGCGAAAAATTTGGCATAGTGCGTACACATTCAAAAAGCAGAATCTTTTATACATTTATTTTAAATTAATATTAAATAAATATTTTGATTATAGGTAATATTCTTATTGCACACTTTTAATATACATCATAATTAATGCATAATAATTATTGTTTTTAATAACACACTGACTCTCCATAATAGGATTTCCATCATTTTGTTCTTTAATTTTCCGGATTTTCAAAAGGATTAATATAATTTTAAAAGATTAAAGCATTAATTAAAAGTAACACATCCTGTGGATTCTTTTCCAGACAGCCCAGGACTAGTTGTTTGAATTTTTTTTTATATTGGCTCAACATAATGGCTTCCCTACGCCTGATTGAAAGCGAAAGGGAAGCCTAAGACGCTGTGACAACTGACAAATAACTAGTCAGTTACCTGTCAGCTGCCACCGCCATGCCGTCCCAACCCAAACCACCCACGAGCTCCGGAAACCCTACTCACCAGCAGAAACAGGACCCAGAGGTCATATGGCTGCGGTATTCTATAGCGTGAAGGTCCTTCCAGGCAGCTCAATTCTCTTAATAGAGCGCTTACTAGCGATTAGGCTGCCTAAATGGTACCCTTTCAGTAAATGTTGGTGCAATATAAAATATCCATCTATTTAACACTAAGTTTAAAAGTTATCACCTAGTTCAGTCAGCTTTGTGAACGTCTTTCAAGGCGGACGTGCGCTCAAATATTTTAGACCAATATCTCAATTAGTTGTGCAAAACTCGTACTATTTATCAAGCAAACAGTGTTATTTGGACTCATTATCCTGTGAAGCTAGCGAAGTGATTTATTGTAAACAAATCGCGCACTGACAGTTCGCGAACATCACCAGCGAGCGGGGTGCCCTCATTCCTCCCCGCTGTGATCCGAGAGGTCTGCTGCATTAAAGTGCATTACGTGCTGTCTCTTTCTTCGCACTTACGGAAGGATCTAGAAATAAATCATACAATGAAGAAATGCTCAGCGTGTACCCGCGAAATTGGAAACAATGATTATCTACGGTGCGCTAAATGTGACGAAGTATTTCATTTTCTATGTCTCGGTATATGCCCTGAGAATATTGCAGATTTGTCTCCAAACGCACTATCTAACTGGATCTGTCCCATGTGCATGGTCAAGCAGCCGAAAGGAAATAACTCCGAATCAGTGGCTCGTCCTTCAACACCTACGGCGATCGCCGAGATTTCATTTAATAATGTTACACGTCGTAAGGCGCTTTCTAAGATTGATATAAACTGCACAGATAGCACGAGTGATTATGTACTTCGCTCTGAATTTCGAGAACTACTGCGGGATGAAATGACTAATGCTATAAAATCATGTACCAGAGAATTGACAGTAGGTATTAGTGCAATGAATGAGCAACTAAACAACCTAAAATGCTCGATTGAATTTATGAGCGACAAATTCGATAGGACATCAGAAGAATTGTGTGCACAAAAACAAGAATTAGCGTCAATAAAACAAGAAAATGAATTCTTGCGCAATGAGATTAATACCCTCAACAGTAAGATAAGTCAACTGGACCAACTCTCCCGTGCATCTTCTCTTGAAATACAATGTGTGCCCGAAAAGAAAGCTGAAAATATCGTAACCATAATAAAGCAGCTAGGAAATGCCATTGGCCACACCGTGGAAGATCACGATATCATGTACTGCTCTCGTGTCGCCAAGCTCGATCCCACCAGCTCCAGACCACGTACTATAGTGGCTAAGTTTAGTTCACCGCGTATACGTGATTCTGTGCTGTCTGCAGTGAATAGGTACAACAAGAGGAACAGGGACAACAAGCTTAGCACTCACCATCTAGGCTTTGAAACCGATGGAAAGAAACCTGTCTTTGTGATCGAGAATCTATCGCACGAGAATAAACAGCTGCATGCTGCAGCCCGCAGGAGAGGAAAAGATCTCAAATACAAATTCGTTTGGGTGCGCAGTGGCAGAGTCTATATGAGGAAATCAGAGTCTACCGAAGCCATTATCATACGTAACCTCGAAACCCTCGAAAACTTAAAATGACTTCTTGGTATTGTGACTGTTGTTATGTCTCAGTTAAGTTATAAAACAAAATTCCTTGTGTTGTTTTGTTGCTTTGTTTTTTTGTGGATGAACCGTTCAATGTATGAAAGGTATGTAACAGGGCCCCCGTATAACCTGTGCAATACGTTTTTTGGTTTTTGTGTTGTAAGTATTAAAAGATTCAAATTGCATGCAGACTGTATAAAAGTAGGTATATGGATCCATATAATAAGACAAATGGTATTTTGTATCCTTATTATATATGTAACGTTAATAATAATAATCATAATAACTTTATGCCCACTGTTTTGCGCTGAGGGAGCTCCTATATTTATAGTGCCTAAATTAGGTATAAGACAGTTTGACCCTAAACCAGGGTGTATAAAACTTTCCTCTGAAATTGTGATGTCACTTAGATATTTAATAATTTACCACTATGTCTGTGAATGTTTGGCGATTGGCAGTTTATGCAGTTTATGTATTTTTTTATATGTTTATATCCTTAAATTATGTATTCATATAGTATGTATACGAACTCACAAAACTGATATTATAGTGAAGTTAATGTGCATGCTAATAAAGGATTACAATAAATTTATTAATACATTATATTTTTTATTTATTTATCTCGTCTACAAATCTTGTTGTTACTTTACATTGGATAAAATTATATACTACCAACATGAATATACATATCACTATATAGACAAATCAATAATATTGACAGTTCTTTATTGTGGTGGATTTAGGATGCAAATGTATACCTCTAACCTACTTATGGTCGCAGTTTCTATTACTGTTTATTATTACAATGGCTATGTATGACAATAAAATTAAGGTATACTACCAGAATGTGCGAGGACTCAGGACGAAATGCTTAGACCTGTACAATGCTATAGCGAGTTATAATTATGATGTATTGTTATTTACCGAGACGTGGCTCCAGGATGACATCCTTAGTTCCGAATTGTGTGATGGTCGTTATGACGTCATACGTTTGGACCGTAACTTAGCACGTACAAATAAGAAATCAGGCGGCGGAGTAATGATGTGCATAAAAAATAGATACGGAGCACAACTTTATCAGGGTTTCTTTTCTGGTTTTAACACTGAACTATTATGTATAACCTTGCCTGCATCTGGTCTTGGGACCAAGTGTAATTTGAGTATAGTTTTGGTTTACATTCCTCCTGTCCCGAGCAACATTCCGCTCCAGTTAAATGAGATACAGTGCTTCATCCAGACAATGTCTGAGCAGCGCCCCGATGATAAAATTATGCTCGTGGGCGACTTCAATCTTCCGTGTCTTAGTTGGCACGATGGCCGCCACGAGCTGTTGTCCAACGCTGGGACGGACATGCAGGACGCGGCTGTATCATTTGTGGAGAACATGACATACCTGGGTTTCTCTCAATATAACTGCACTTTGAACGGTAATGGACGGACACTGGACTTAGTCTTTTGTAATTTGAATACTGAGGTCTCGAGATCTTCTTTCCCTCTTTTAACAGAGGACATACATCACCCATCCTTATTCATCGATGTTACAGATCTGTATATAGCGCCGTTTAAGGAGGCCGTTGTATTAAAACGCAACTTTCATAAATGTGACTATGCTGCCGTAAATGACTTTTTTGCAAAAATTGATTGGGATACTAAATTATGTAACACATCAGTGGACGAGGGCCTGTGTTCGTTTTACGGGGTGTTGGAGGAATGTTTTGCGCTCCACATACCTCTAAAAAATATAAGTAGTTGTAAAAAAAAGTATCCGATTTGGTATAGCTATCCTTTAATAAAAGTTATGCGTCATAAAAATAGGGTGCATAGAAGATGGAAACGCTATGGGAATCCCCGTGACAGCTTAGGGCGGAGTGCTTTGAGAGATACATTCGCGGAGTGGAGGATGGAATTCAATGTTCCCCTAAGATCTTTTGGTCTTATGTCAAATCTAAGCGTGGTGGCTCTCAGTATCCCAGACAATTTAATCACCAGGGTAAGTCATTTTCGGAGGGCCGCACTATATGCAACGAATTCAATACCTACTTCCAAAGCATGTTTTCTGATAATTGCTCTCAGCATGTTGCGCGTTTGTCACCCGTCTTCGCTGAATCTGCGGTCGGTGGCGACCCAGAGGACAAGTGCTGTACGGCAGACGTAATATCTACTATAAATGTGACAAAGGATGACATTTTGAAGATGCTTAAGGACTTGGACACTGCAAAGGGATCCGGTTGCGATGGGGTACCACCTGTATTCTTGCGAAACTGTGCGGAAACATTGGCTCATCCCATTTACCTACTATATAAACTGTCCCTTGAACAATGTGTGATGCCGACAGTCTGGAAACAAGCACTTATAGTTCCGGTTCACAAGAAGGGTTCAAGAGTGGAAGTATCTAATTATCGTCCTATTTCTATCCTGAATGCCTTGAGTAAGTTGTTTGAGAAGATAATTTACAACAGTATCTATCCAACGATTACCAAAGGCATTACGCATCATCAGCATGGTTTTTTGAAACATAAGTCTACCGTGTCAAATTTGGCTGAGTTCAGTGACTATGTACTTTGCGGGATGGAGGAGTGTGGACAGGTTGATGTAATTTATACAGATTTTGAAAAGGCGTTTGACCGCGTGGATCACATCATCCTTCTAGAGAAGCTATATAAACTGGGTATTAGGGGTGATCTGCTTAGGTGGATCACCTCTTATCTCTCATATCGTTCGCAGGCTGTGGTCATTGGAGGTTATAGATCGGATTTCATAAGTATACCATCGGGAGTTCCTCAAGGCTCACACCTTGGACCTTTGTTCTACTGCGCTTACATCTACGATATTAATCAGTGTATCAAATTCTCTAATCACCTACTATACGCAGACGACAAAAAAGTATTTATGAGGATCACCTCGCATAGTGATTGTGAACTCATTCAACGTGACTTGGATAATTTGTATTTATACTACACCCGTAATAACATAACAGTTAACATAAACAAATGTCAGTGTATAAGTTTTACCAGAAAGAAAAATAAACTAGTTTATCCATATAACTTTAATGGTGTGAGTATAGAGCGAGCGGAGATTGTGAGGGACTTGGGGGTTCTTATGGACTCCAAGATGATGTTTTGCGATCATATTGATAATATCATTAATAGAACGTATCGCAACTTGGGATTTATTTTTAGGACTTGTAAACCATTCAAAAAATATAAATGCGATAAAGTCGGTATACTATGCATATTGTCGGAGTATCCTCGAATATGGCTGTACCATTTGGTCACCGCAATATGCTAAATATATCAATCGATTGGAGCGAATACAAAAAATATTTGTAAAGCATCTTAACTTTAAAAATAGCAAACGTCCTGGTGTATATGAGGAGGACTGTCTTAGGTATGGCTTCTTGTCGCTGGCGTCTCGCAGGGAACTACTTGATATGTGCCTTTTGTATGATATTCTGCATAGCAACCTAAATAGCTCCGTACTCTTGGCTGGCATTGGGTTCTGTACTCCAAAATACCGCACTAGAAAGACTCCTTTGTTTAGTATACCCAAACATCGTACAAATTATGGTCAAAATGCTGTTATGACACGTCTACCTAAAATATATAATAAAAAATTTCACAGCATTGATGTGTTTAGCATGTCCAAGCCTCGCTTTAAGCGCCACCTTCAAACAGAATTGTCTAATTTAGAGATAGATAAATAACGAAGAGATATAACAAAGTCTTATGTATATATATATATATATATATATATGTATATATGTATAAGTATATTTTCTTTGTTGTGGTTGTTTCAATTTGTTTATTATTGTCTATAAATATATGGTATATATGGTTATCTATGTATATATAGGTATGTTTTTTATAATATTATATATATATATTTACTTTTCTGAATTATTTATTTTTATTTAAACTGTATATGTACTTATTATATGCATATTATATTCTAAGCATATTTTATTAATAGTATGTAATATATTGTATGCATGCATATTGTATTTTATCTACACATTTTAGCATTCATTTTTTTTTTTATAAATGTAGGTATAAATCGCTGTCAATCTCCGCTTTCAAGCTGTTTTGCTTTTGTTTTTGTTTCTTTTTAAATAAAAAAAAATATATAAACTCTATTGTGTGTTAGGTACGTTGTTAAGATATTATAGTTAGTGGTGAGACTCTGTAAAGGCTAAGAATTATTGTAATAGTTACCATACATAAGAACATTGTGTAAAAGCTGTTGAGTTTCCAATAAATAAATAAATAAATAAATAAATAAATAAATAAATAGTTCAAAGCACGCAAACATCTTAAACCTTTAGTTCCATAATAAAAATAATTTCTACAGTTACCCGTAACATTGCAAACGGACCCGTATTACAATGCAATAAAGGCGAACTTATAACAAGTGTTGGAATCTCAGTGAGCTATTCAGAGTGCTAAAGTGTCGACACGGTCCGTTGGACCCGACGTACGTACCAACTTTGACAACAAGATTATAACGTACTTACTGTGGGATATTATCTTTGTACGAAGTGAGGAATTCCCTAAGGTTTCGGTATTAATGCCATTGTAGCGAAGTTTACGTTCTAATTTGGCGTTTTGTTCATCGTCTGATAAACTAATGTTATATGCTTACTGATGACGTTGGTTTGGACATGTGGAGAGGATGGAGGCGGATCGGGCAGTCAAGCGAGCTTACATGGGACGGCCAAGCGGACGACGCCCGGTTGGGCGTCCCAGGTACCGCTGGAAGGAAGAGGTGGAGAAGGACCTGCTTGGGCTACAAATCGGCAACTGGTCTGAGCTGGCTCAAGATAGGGAAGAATGGCGTCTTGTTGTGTCGGAGGCCAAGATCCACTACGGGTCGCTGAGCCAGCGGAGTAAGTAAGTAAGTAGGTATATGCTTACTGAAAAACTAATGTCGTGGTTTCCGTATAGGCCACGATTTTTATGCTACGTAAGTGAGGCCCTTTTATATTGTCACAGCCGTAGCTGTTTTTTTTTTATTGTATAAAACATCGTAGTGGCCTCCCATCGTCTGATGAAAAGCGAAAGGGCCAAGTCGATGCCGCAATGGTCGTGTAATCATTTGTTCGTTGCCACTACTAGCGTTAAGAGAGGTAGGGCATAGCGAATCTTCGCTTGAATTGAACCGCCCGTTCGGAGAAGGACTTCCACCCTATAGAATACCGCAGTCAAATGACTTCCGGGTTGTGGTTCTGCCGGTGAGTAGGGTTTTCGGAGCTCGTAGGGGATTAGGGTTGGGACGGCATGGCAGTGGCAACTGACAGGTAACTGACCAGTTATTTGGCCGTCATCACAGCGAATTAAGCTTCTCTTTGTAGGGAAGCCATTATGTCGAGCTACTATAAATAAAATACCATATTGACCTGTAAGATGATTCTAGCTGAAGGTACGCAGATCCCTAAAGGACACCGAAGTCACCGTTGTTTCGCCGAGTGATCGCCAGCCACGCGGATAAACCGGCTCAGTGACAGTGATTTTGTTCCTTTTCTTCACTTTCAAGAATTAGTTCCATCATCATCATTATCAGCTTGATTAATCATAAATACCGATATGAATATAATAACAGTTAAAAGTAACTGTAATAATTAAATTGCAATTTGCATCACAAAATAATAAAGCTTCTTTCTTCGAGCTTCGAGCACACGTAAGTAAATTCAAATAAGTCTTATTAAGGTAGAGAGGTGTTGAATTTTTTATAATAAGTCACCTGACTAATGGCTTACTAAAGGCTTACTTAGTGAGCCAGTGACGTAAGCGCAAATGGAAGTGCATGCAAATCTGCCGATAATCCGTTGTCGAAGGAAAAGTCTAACAAGGTTCTTTGTTTTACCAAACACTATTCCTTCTTAATATAGATAGACTACTCTTTAATACGTTAAAGTGAGGAAAAATTTCGCCATAGGTGTACATCACACTAGCCATCTAGTCTTAAGTTAGACTTTCCTCTTGAACTTACTTAGAGCATTACATTGAGTTTTTTTTTATAGTAGCTCGACATAATGGCTTCCCTACTCCTGATGGAATGGAAAGCTAAGTCGCTGTGACAACGGGCAAGTAACTGGTCAGTTACCTGTCAGTTGCCACCGCCATGCTGGCCCAACCCTAACCCCCCACGAGCTCCGGAAACCCTACTCACCGGCAGAAACACGACCCAGAGGTCATTTGACTGCGGTATTCTATAGGGTGGAGGTCCTTCCCCGGACGGGCGGCTCAATTCGAGCGAAGATTCGCTATGCCTTACCTCTCCTATATTAGTTCCAGAACACCCTTTCTGATTATCGGACGAAGACAAATACGGCTAATAGGCACCGTTATTGTGCATGGTGCAAGTTCCAAAGACTCACACAGCGCGTTCGCTTATACTTTCAAAGTGCAAACGGTTAAGCTATGGAACTCTTTGTCGGACTCATGCTTGCCCGATAAACAATCTTCCGATGTTCAAGGCGAAAGTGAAACGGTGTTTGCTAGGTGCGATATCGCTTACCTGACATTAGCTCAGCCAGTGAGCAAGTCTTAACACCATCTGGGACAGCACATTAAATGGGACATTTTTTTTTATAGTGGCTCGACATAAAATAGGAAAAATAGGAAAAGTTCTGGAACTTTGGCTTATGAGCCTTAATTACGACGAAACAGAGAAGCTGCTAGTAAATTAAATCATGCTGCTCGCTGCTCCAAACATGACCTTATTCCTACACACACATACACATTGACACACACACAAACTCTCACCCATACAAACACTCACCCTGGATTCCCACCTATGTCATATTTTTTTTTATATACATTTTTTTTTATTTTTAGTTTTTTTCTATTTATTACATATTTTTTTTCTAATATCATCCTCAATTGTATAATCGCCAGGATTGATTTTTAAAACATTTTTATTTTGTTTTCTATTCAAATTTTTTTTCCTTTAAACCTAATTTGTCAGAAACAGTTGCAATGTTAAGATCGCTCGAGCTGTGCTAGTAACATGATTAAGATAATTAAGGACTGGACTCTGCGATACAAGCTAAGCTTAGTGCAGAGTTCGCTAGTTTTAAGCTTTCTGTAATTCTTTATTGGCAAATAAATGATTTATTTATTATTATTTATTATAATGGCTTCCCTACGCCTGATGGAAAGCGAAAGAGAAGCCCAAGTCACTGTGACAACGGGCAGGTAACCGGTCGGTTACCTGTCAGTTGCCACCGCCATGCCGGCCCAACCCTAACCCCCCACGAGCTCCGGAAACCCTACTCACCGGCAGAAACACGACCCAGAGGTCATTGGACTGCGGTATTCTATAGGGTGGAGGTCCTTCCCCGGACGGGTGGCTCAATTCGAGCGAATATTCGCTATGCCCTACCTCTCTTCTCTACATATCTGGAGAGGGACTCCACCTGAACCTATTCTGCTTGCTTTGGCCATCCTGACTAAAACTGTTTAAAGACATCTTGGTCAGCCAAGGCAACTCATGTCCAGGTGAACAAGAAAAGCCAGACTTTAAGAGTTCATCGTAAGGAAGCGTTATCGATGGATACAAAAAGTTGAAGGTTACAATAAGCTGGCTTATAACACCCCTTACCGCAAGCAAGCAGCGGGTGGACGCAAATCTGACTTCATAGGTAATTCGACGTACGATGGATGTAAACGCGGCTAAGGGCTCCAGTCTAACTAGGTTTTACGGAACAATGTGTTACATCAGTATATTATCAGGTAGACTCGTAATCTAATAGATAACAGGTTTGACCTTGTTTGTTACATAAAGGTGCCGATAGCTTCAAATCTATACTTATAATAAAACTGTAGGGAGGTCAATTCTGTACATCAAATATTTTTTCAAAATAACTATCAGGGGGTGATTAGTGATCAATACTGATGCCAAAAATGCAATCAGTAAAATTTTTGTTTGTCTGTCTGTCCGTCTGTCTGTCTGTATGTTCTTTATAGAAAACAAAAACTACTGGACGGATTTTGACGAAACTTGGTACAATTATTCTTCATACCCCTGGGCAGATTAAATTATACTTTTCATCACGCTACAATCAATAGGAGCAGAGCAGTGATGGCAAGTAGTGGGAAAACGGGAGAATTTTTTATCTGTATGTTTGATCGCGCATCATGCGAAAACTACTGCATGGAATTAAATGCGGTTTTCACCAATCTCAATAGATTGGTGAAAACCGGTGAATGGTGTCACTGATTGGTGACCTAGATTGCTAGGAGCCTAACTTAAAATGTAGGTTCCATTTTATGGAAGTCCGTTATTTTTGAAACCCGATATCCACGCGTGCGACGCCGCCGGCACAGTTAGTATATCTTATGGTAGTAAAAGTAGCCTTCTACGACTCACGGAATGATAAATAATAGAGGTTCTATTCTAAATTATGCTGAAAGCACACGAGCAACACACACAACCATTGCAGTATACTCTTGCAATGGTGATGATGATATGGTGGTACTCAATTCAAGAGAGGTAGGGCTTAGCAAATCTTTGCTCCTTCGCAATTGAGCCGCCCGTCCGGGGAAGGATCTCCACTATAGAATACCGCAGCCAAATGACCTCCGGGTCGTTTTTCTGCCAGTGAATAGGGTTTCCGGAGCTTGTGGGGGTTTATGGTTGGGTCGGCATGGCGGTGATAACTGACCAATTACTGGCCCGTTGTCACAGCGACTTGGTCTTCTCTTTCGCTTTCCATCAGGCTTAAGGAAGCCATTATGTCTAGCTAACATAAAAAAAACCCACAAATATATAGCCAAATCCGTGATATGTATGTAATCGAATTAGCGTTATAAGCCGAGTTAATGCAACCCCCGTCAGCGAGCAATGTAAGCGGAAACATTGGAGTATGTATATGGTACGTCTGACGACTGGCATTAATCCGACACACGAAGCAAGGGTTGAGCAGTACTAATGTAACATTTATTTTATTCGTATAATAACTAGGCAAGTAGCTAAATAAATGTACTCTTTTTTAAAACTGACTTCAAAAAAAAGGAAGAGTTTTTCAACCGTTTTCGACTGTTTTTTTTTTGTATGTTTTTTCGTATTAAACGTACTTCTTAGTTGTTCCCATTGTCACTATATTAAAGTCGGCTAATTTCTTTTGATAAAAAATGCTGTTATTATATTTGGTTAGAAATCGTGAAAACAAAGAATTTTCTTACATAAACACGACAAATTACAATAAACTAAAGCTTTTGAGACGGACTGACACGGGCTGATGATGATGATGATGAAAGATTTTGAGTTGTTAAACAAACCAAGGTCCCGTTCCTTACATCTCAGCCTACTCGTGATACATCCTGCTGAATTACAAACAAGGCTCTGGCAACCGACTGCTGGCGGTATAACCATCACAATTGAAGGCGTAGCTAAATACAACAGATCGATGACCGGTAGCAGCGTCACCGGAGTGAGAAGCTACGCCCTGTGATCGCCAACCCGTCTGCCCAGCGAGAAGTTTATGGGCAAAGCCTCCAGATGTTTGCCCAAGGTGGCGAACAACTGGATGGGCCTATGTTCTACAGTGGACTGCTGTGATAGGCTGATAATGTATGACCCAGCGGTTATTTCATCATCATCATCATCATCATCAGCCTATTACAGTCCACTGCTGGACATAGGCCTCTCCAGTTATTCGCCACTTAGAGCAAACATCTGGAGGATATACCCATAATCGCCACGTTGGGCAGGCGGGTTGGCGATTGCAGGGCGTAGCTTCTTGCTCCGGTGACGCTGCTGCCCGTCACCGGTCTTTAGAATTTAGCTACGCCTTCAATTGTGATGGTTATACCGCCACCAGTCGGTTGCCAGCGCCTCGTTTGTTATTCGGCAGGATGCACCACGGGCAGGCGAGGTTGGCTTGGAGCGAAAAGATGATAGGCCGCTCCCTTACAGCGGTTATTTATTTATTTATTAATCCAACACAGACGCAATGATACAGCCAGAACAATTCATTATTTATTCGTATAATAACTAGGTAAATAACATGTCGTCAAGTTTAACTTTCGCATACGAAACTTCCACTTTCGCTTTCTTGTTCAAAGTGAATTACGAACTTTGATGTGTCTCATTATTTTGGTAAATTAAACTTTTGTGCTGCTTCTGAAATTTTACCTGATTTTACAAGGATCGTATTTTATAATGTCTTGTTATACCTACTCGTACTTAGATGGAATGGTATGAAACTCACACACAACAAGTCACTTACAAAAAAAATATTAATATTATTTTTGTAAGTGACTTGGCAACCGACTAGTGGTGGTATCACAATTGAAGGCATACCTAAATATCACAGGCCGATGACGGGCAGTAGCGTCGCCGGGGCGAGAAGCTACTGCCCGTAGCACTGTATCAATTAAGCCTCCAAACGATTGACAAAAGTGGCGAACATTTGTAGAGGCCTATGTCCAGCTATGGAATGCGATAGACTAGGATATGATGACGAACCGGGGCAGGCAGGGATTTGGCCGTATGCTTCGGCGCTACCCGTGTCCCTGCAACTTACTGCCCACTGGTGACACAGGGGGGGTTAGTGGGTATGCCCTCCCATTTTGGGAGGTGTGAGTCCCACACACCATGCCGCCTCCCCCCGGAGACGGCATGAAGGTGTTTAATGCATTCTCGTTTAAAAAAAGGATAATAATTATGATGACGAATATACTTATAATATATGTATATGTCTATGGAATATATAATTCTTGGTATATTTATGTAATAATTTTACGTATTTACGTATTTAATATAAAATAGTTAGATAGTTTTGCACTGGGTTACCCATTTACTTAGTCAATCTGGTTTCCTCTACCTGAAGGTTGTCTGGAAGAGATGGCTATAAGCGATAAGACCGCCTAGGTTGTACTTTGTTTTGTTTGTAATATGTTTTCCTGTAATGTCTGTGTTTTTGTGCAATAAAGAGTATCTATCTATCTATCTTAAATGCAGATTCCTGAAAGAGATTGTGGCGTATACAACGTGAAAGTAATAAAGCGTTAATCCCAAAAATTCTTCATACTCGTCATGGCTAGCAGTCGATTTCACCTTCCAGTAAATTTTCATCGCGTTTTTTGGTTGAAAAGTTAATTAAAACCTCGCATAGCCCCGTGACTAAATTGCATGGAGCCGAAAAATTCGCTTAGCGATGCAATAAACTGGCAATAAACTGGTCTACGTGAGTGAAGACCCACACAGAATACCTATAATGGTGCAGGAGTAGCACTTTGTATGAAGATGAAACTTTTTTATGCAATAAGGCCTTAGGTCTTCAAAACTCGCAACATTTTTGTAGATACTTTAAAATAAACTGTATCAGATATAATTAATTGCTACTTTATACATTCGCTACAATTCAAAATGACTTGGTTGTATAAATATTTTTTGTTGATAATAAAAAAATTATACAGTCTATCAAAAATTTTCTGTTAATGCGTAACGTAAACGGTTACAGTTTACTATTTATACCTATGTCTATTTAAAAAATAGACAAGTGGAGAAATAAAATAGCAATCTTGGATGTAAGGTTGTGTAACTGATATAAAACCGTAATAATTACGGTTTTATATCAGTTATATAGCTATATGTATAAACTAAAGTGTGTTTTGATAAATTATTTATCAAAACACACTTTAGTTTATACATATAGATATAGATAAGACATATCGATAAAACTATTCGCTCGGGCTCGATCTGGAGTTGCTACGCCAGATGCTCCAGGCTTCGCCCTACGCAGAACCTCACTATAATTATGAAGCTCGGCTTGAGGCCCCTACAAAATAATGTGCCAGTGTCACCATTTTACCGTCGCACCACTAGACGCCACGGCAGGGTCCATCCATACTATTTGGAAACTTCCATCAAGAATTTTTTGTTTTCAACGTTCGTTTTTTCCGCATCTGCTAAGCTTCGAATGAAATGAGCTCCCAGCCGCGGTGTTTCCTGATCGCTACGACTTGTCCTTCTTCAAACGTGTTCTAGAGATAATTTTTTGCCCAAGATAGGCAGCGGCTAAGCTGTGCCTTTAGCATTGCAGAAGCTATGAGCGGCGGTAACCGCTCACACATCAGATGGGCCGCTTGCTCGTCTGCCAACCTCAGCAATTAAGAAAAATATTTACAGAAAAGAAAACTCACCTGCCAGCTTTAATCCAATGCGTTTCCCCGGTGGTTTCAACAGCTCTATGTGTGTCCGCCGTAGCCCCCGTTCGGTGCACAAGCCAGAGTCAGTCGATAACGATGTTTGGGACTTGAACACTGGAACAAGAAAGTTTCGGTGTTAAACTAGCGCGCGGTAACAGGCTGATGGTTAATGAAATACGTTGTGTAATCTCAGTCCGTGTTAGCTTCGTTGGAAATGTGTGAGAAATTCTGTATATATGGGAAAGGGGAAGGTGTGTCAGTCAGCATCAAATATATAATAGATCACGTAAACTAATCATTGTAATAGAAAAAAGATCTCATCTCATCTCGTCTCATACGGGAGCGACCTATCATCTTTTCGCTCTAAGCCAACCTCACCTGCCCGTGGTGCATTCTGCCGAATAACAAACGAGGCGCTGGCAACTGACGGGTGGCGGTATAACCATCACAATTGAAGGCGTAGCTAAATACCACAGACCGATGGCGGACAGTAGTGTCACCAGAGTGAGAAGCTATGCTAGGATGATGATGAGATAGGCAGAACCCTTTATGTGTTAAAAAACAAAAATGAAAAACGAGATTATGTTTGAATTAAAAAACGTGATGTCAAAATGTCTCTACCCTATGTCATAAATGACACGCATTACATACGTTATACTAAGTGGAGGCGCGAGTCATTCCTAAAATATATAGACATCAAAACAGCAAAAACAATATCATCTTATTCGCATCTTTCATCGCATTGTTTTGGTTTGCTTCGGCATTCCAATAAAAAGAATTGCGCTCCCGGCAATATTTCATCGGCAAAGAAACGGAACAAAAAACACAATATTACCCGGGGTCTACACTTATAACATCTTGGAGCTCTTAACTTGGCGTTTTACTAAGCATGATGTATGTAAATGTTTAAATTGAACTAGGTCTATTTAAACATTTACATACTACCTATGTGACCTGTAGGATGTCATAAAGTAAAGTGTTTGCAAAGTATTAGGAAAAAAGTGCGAGTAGCTCACGTACACCGAATGTTTCGTAGAAGTTTTATATTTTTTTTTATTATGTAGACATTTATTAATATGAGGAGGAAATGATAAAAGAAGTTCGCGGCATGAGCGCATATCACGAACTCCGGTAGGTTGCAAGAATTTGAAACGTTCTTTCAGGTAAAGCCGCGGCCACACATTGGAGATATTTGCACTAACGTAACTTTTTGCGCCCAATGCACTAATGTGTGTATCGGTACTTTGATTCAATGAAGACATTGAGCGCGTTAGTATTAGGCATTGGACAGTGATTGGACTCAAAGTTGAATCCAATGTGTGGCCGCGGCATAAGGGGATGACAGAATGTTGTAATGGAATGTAAAATAAAATTATATTTTATTCATTAAATGCAAAATTACACAGTATGAACTCAGTCTAAGACTTGCATTCAACAACAGAAGTCGCCCGCGACTTGTAACGAGATAAAATACCAGCGTCAAAAAAGTTTCTCACAAATTAGAAGCGGATAAAAAGTAATCCTTCTTTTTCAGAGCGAAACGTCAAGTTACACTAACGACCTACGGCCGACGAAATTTGCAAACAACAATGCAAAACGGTTTGGTGCGCGGTTAAAGACTGGAGCGAGAATGTACTTAATTGTTAAGCGTCACATCGAAAATAAATTAACTGTTTTAAAAATACTTCAAACAGGAATGAAAACACGACTATGATACGATATTCAAGTGTCTATCTTCCAGTTTTAACAACAAACATCACAACCTAATCGTGGTAAAAGTTCAATTAAGGACATTTCTAACAAATCCAAACACAATATTATGATGCGGTGCTCTATCATGAAGTATTTTTAAACAGTCGTCATTTTTTTTGCGAGAGGCGGCAGACGAGCAAGTGTTATGCCTGATGGTAAGCAATCGACACCGCCCTTCGACACCCGCAGCTCTAACCGAGTTTAGGGTCGCTGCCGGCCTTATAAATATGAATACGCTCGTTTCTTGAAGGTTCCCAAGTCGGAGCTGTTCGGAAAGACTGTTGCAGGAAGTTGGTTCTACAAAACCGATGCAGCATTAACTAAGCTCGATGCTCACATTTTTCTAGCCAGCCGAACATCGCAGAACGCAGTATTTTTTTTTTATTTTATAAAAAATACATTCAAGGTGCCTCACTCCAGCTGACAAGCGTGTCCAAATGATCGTGAGGTCCAAATGTTAGGTCGACAGGCACACCACGCATAACATATCGCTGCAACCTGTCGAGAGCCTCCAATAAATTCTTAGCAGAACCGTCCTAGGGATGAGAGCAATACTCCACACACGGACGAACCTCTGTCTAATATAAGACACAGAGCTGCACCGGAGTAAAAACCGTCTCACTCTGTTCAGGATTCCGAGTTTGCGTGAGCTGTATTTCATTTAAGCGCCTTCATAATGCGAACGGCTAAACTATGGAACTCTTTGCCGGGCTCCTTGTTCCCCGAGAGATATAATTTTCCGATGTTCAAGGCGAGAGTGAATCGGTTTTTGCTGGGTGAGCGCGTTCCATCGTAGACTACGATATCGCTTACCATCAGGCGAATCGCAGTCAAGCGCAAACTCATTTTGAATAAAAAAAAATAAAAAAAATCAAAAATATATATATCTACAAAGCCGCTAAACTAAGGTATAAGGCCGATAAGTTGAAAGCAGCAGCTCTCAGCTCATCACTTACACCGCCATCATTCGAATCTGCTTCAATATTGTGCCGGTTTTCATTTCCACTTTGAAAAAACGCTGACCGAAGTTCGCGGAGCGTTTGGCGGCCTTAATGTTGCGACAATCAGCACTAATGGTGTTGTCGATGTTCGTGAACATGATGAGATGAGACTTGACGCCTTAAAGACAATAACAGAATTTGAGTTATATGATGGGAAGTCGGGGGTAGGGGTATTTGTCCTTCCCGGACCAGAAGTGCCGGCCGCTTGTCAACCGCGGCTGGCCAGGGATTGTTTTTTAAACATGGTACTACATAGTAGCACTTTGCTTGGTTTTATATCTCGACATAATGGCTTTCCTACGCCTGATGGAAAGCAAAAGATTAGTCCAAGTCACTTTGCTTGGTGGGAACTAAATTAGTTCAAAAACATTGGATTTCTACTAAGCTACTGAAACAAAAAGAAATATTTTGATTACCTTACCTATCTACTCTACTGAACCAAACATGAAACGAATATTCGTCTATAAGAAATAAAAAATATCTCACTCAGTTTACCCGGAGTCATTAAAGTGTTAACTGATGACTATGCCAACATTTAATCGAATACTTAATTAAATTTTCATACCTCACACTTACACAATCCACAACCCGAAACATCTCGTTCGTGAACTGACAGGTTCAATTACGTGTAAGTAATCTCTGTAATCATTGTGTTAAGAAATAAAAGAAATTGACACAATTTTCTCGCAAAACCAACCCCACTTTCAAATCTCAGTTCAATCACAAACCAAATTCCACAGACACCATAATAATAAACGCTTATCACTGACATCACGCCCCAAAATTATGGAAATGGCCACTAAACCCAACCCATCCGGCGACAATAAAACTGTGACCCGAACCAATTCTCCATACGACACGCAGTAACCGCAAACACGCGCAGAGGCCGCAAATCATCGTTATCGATATAGGCGCAGCACTAAAGGCGTCTTTAGGGGTGTTCAGCAGTTCGCGAGTGCAGTAACAGTAAAACTTGTCTAACGAGCGGACGTGGGTAGATTTGTTCTTGCGACAGATGATGGGAACAAATTGCGGGAGTATTTTGCAAACACTATCTATGAATCTATTTAGTTAAAAATGTTTGATCCTTGTTATTTTTAGAGACTCTCACAGCACGTTTAGGCGTGTAAGGGAGCGATCTAACACCTTTTCGCTCCAAGCCACCCTCACCTGCCTGTGGTGCATTCTGCCGAATAACAAACGACTCTCTGGCAACCGACTGGTATAACGATCACGATTGAAGGCGAAGCTAAATACCACAGGCCGATGACAGGCAGCAGTGTCACCGGAGCGAGGAGCTGCAATCGCCAACTCACCTGCCCAGCGTGGCGATTAAAGGTATACTCTCCAGAGGTTAGATCAAAGTGGCGAATGGCTGGAGAGGTATAGTGTCTATTGTAGACTACGATAGGTTGATGCTGATAAAGGCGCAGCACTAAAGGCGTCTTTAGGGGTGTTCAGCAGTTCGCGAGTGCAGTAACAGTAAAACTTGTCTAACGAGCGGACGTGGGTAGATTTGTTCTTGCGACAGATGATGGGAACAAATTGCGGGAGTATTTTGCAAACGCTATGATGTCTCATCTATGGGGCATTTTTCGTTCTATGGCATCCTCGCCTGCCCGCGGTGCATCCTGCTGGATAACAAACGAAGCTCTGTCAACCAATTGGTGATGGTATAACCATCACTATAAAAGGCGTAGTTTAATACCACAGACTCAGTGTTTGCCCAAAGTGGTGAACAACTGGAGAGGCCTATAAACCTACATCCAACAGTGGACTACGATAGGTTGATAATGATATACGAGTAGGAGCAGCACTAAAGGCGTCTTTAGGGGTGTTCAGCAGTCTAACGAGCGGACGTGGGTAGATTTGTTCTTGCGACAGATGATGGGAACAAATTGCGGGAAGTATTTTGCAAACTCTATGATATTGTCTATCTATGGGCCATTTTTCGTTCCTCACCTGCACGCGGTGCATCTTGCTGAATAACAAACGAGGCTCTGTCAACCAATTGCTGATGGTATAACCATCACGTTAGAAGGCGTAGTTAAATACCACAGACTCAGTGTTTGCCCAAAGTGGTGAACAACTGGAGTTTGTGAGCCTAGGATGATATTTGTGTACTAAGGGGATGTAAGAGAGCGACCTACTATCTTTTCGCTTCAAGCCACCCTCACCGATCCGTGATGCATCCTGTCAAATAACAGATGAGGCTCTGGCAACCGACTGGTGGCGGTATACCCATCACGATTGAGGGCGTAGCTTTAGCTGTAAATAACCTCAGACAATCGCACCTGCCCGTAGTGCGTCCTGCTGAATAACAGACGAGGATATTTATAGCACAGGCCGATGACGGGTGTAAGGAGTATTAAATTTTGCAAGCACTATCTTTGATATTTCTCAATTTTTTTTTTATTTTATTTATTTATTTATTTATTTTTTTTTTTTTTTTTTTTTTTTTTTTTTTTTTTTTTTTTTTTTTTTTTTTGGGGATTTTTTATTTGATACTAGCTGTGCTCGCGACTTCGTCCGCGTGGAATAGGTTTTTTTTCCCGTTTTTTTTTTACATTTTCCATTATTTCTTCGCTCCTAATAGTTGCAGCGTGATGTTATATAGCCTAAAGCCTTCCTCGATAAATGGTCTATTCAACACAACAAGAATTTTTCAATTCGGACAAGTAGTTCCTGAGATTAGCGCGTTCAAACAAACAAACAAACTCTTCAGCTTTATAACATTAGTTAAGATAATGTCTATTCAGGACAATATCTGACGATGTTCAATTGTTAGTTATCATCATTGGGACAATAAAATTGATCCTGCAAGCACGATTCACCATACCCCATTTCACGCTTACCTCCAGTCTAGATGTTTGTTCAAGCGGTACAATAAAGATGTTGAAATGACGTAACAAATCTCCGCGCGTCCGCTCGTTAGTGACGAGTTTTACTGTTACTGCACTTGAGAACTGCTAAGCGGCCCTAAAATAATGCCGGCTAGTGCTACGCCTGTTCTATTGTCGTTAAAACTGCGACTTTGTAAAGGAATAGGGAGGCGCTGTGACATCGAACGGGAATAAAGTTCGTTAAAGCTGAAATTGCCAACCCGCATGCCCATATCGTGGTGATCGTCGACTGGCTCGATGGCTCATTTGGTAGGGCCTCGGCCTTCTGAACCAAGGGTCGTGGGTTCGATAATATGTTATCATCATCATCATCAGCCTATTGCAGTCCACTGCTGGACATAGGCCTCTCCAGTTGTTCGCCACTTAGAGCAAACATCTGGAGGATATACCCATAATCGCCACGCTGGGCGGCGGGTTGGCGATCGCAGGGCGTAGCTTCTTGCTCCGGTGACGCTGCTGCCCGTCACCGGTCTTTAGTATTTAGCTACGCCTTCAATTGTGATGGTTATACCGCCACCAGTCGGTTGCCAGCGCCTCGTTTGTTATTCGGCAGGATGCACCACGGGCAGGTGAGGTTGATGATAGATGATAGGCCGCTCCTTTACATCCCGAATAAAGTTCGTTTAAGCTGAAATTGCCAACCCGCATGCCCATATCGTGGTGATCGTCGACTGGCTCGATGGCTCATTTGGTAGGGACCTCTGCCTTCTGAGCCAAGGGTCGTGGATTCGATCCCCGCACAGTACAAACATTTGTGTGCATGAACATGTCTGTTTGTATTGGTCTGGGTGTTTTCTATGTATAATATGTATTTATTTACAAAAAAAAAGTATTTAAGTAAGTTTATGAGTTGTCGAGTACCCATAGTACAAGCTTCGGCTTAGTTTGGGGCGATGTGTGGCCCAGCGTGGCATGTCTTGGGTTATTTATTTATTATGGGTACCTATAGTCTCCAGAAGTTGCCAAAAGTGATGAACAATAATTCAAGAGGTCTATGTCCAGCATGGCGGATGTAAGGGAGCAACCCTTCATCTTTTTGCTCCAAGCCACTCTCACTTGCTCGTAGTGCATACTGTTAAATAACAAACAGAGCTCTGACAACCAACTGGTGGCAATAACCATCACAAATGAAGGCGTAGCTAAAGAAATATCTTAGGTCGATGATAGGTAGCAGCGTCACCGGAGTGAGGAGTCGTAGCTCCTGCGATAGTCAACCAGCCTGCCCAGCGTGGCGACTATGGTATAACCTCCAGGTGTCTGGCCAAAGTGGTGAACAGTGGAGACGCCTATATTTAGCAGTGGACTGCGATATTAAATGATAATTATGATACCTTGTGACCTACCTTATAAAATGACTAGCTGTGCTCGCGACTTCGTCCGCGTGGAATAGTTATTTTTTCCCCATTTTTTTTACATTTTCCATTATTTCTTCGCTCCTAATAGTTGCAGCGTGATGTTATATAGCCTATATAATATAATATAATATATTTTATATAATATAATAATATATAAGTTAAGATGATAAGTAATTTTCTTTATTTCAAAGGTAAGCTATTTTTAGCAATATTACAATGAGCTTGAACTGTTGTCGTTAAAACTGCTACTTGGTATGTAATAAGATTTAACAGTTGGTGAGTGCATAACTGTAAAGTTTGGCGCTAATGGGCGGACGCGGGTAGATTTGATGCGCCCATAACACGTGAGTAAGCTAACAACTGTGAATCACGAGGGTTCGCTAGAGACTTTTACTGCACTCTTTTTTTTAAATGTGTTCTTTTTAGAACATCTGACGGTCTCGGTAGCGCAACGGTTAGGGCATTCAGCCGAAATCGGGAACGATCCGAAGGTTCCAGATGCGATTACTAGTTGGGTTAATAAAGGAACTTCCCTTTTTTAATTGTCTGGAGTCTGTGTGTTCTGGGTTGTAAATAAAATACCCAAGACATACCGTGTTGGGCCACTCAACGCCGTCAAACTAAGACGAAGCCTGTTCTATGGGTACTAGACAACTGATACACTTAGATACTTTTTTGTAAATAAAAATCTATACTTATAATAAATCTGTAGAGAGGTCAATTCTGTACATAAAATATTTTTTCAAAATAACTATCAGGGGGTGATAAGTGATCGATACTGATACCAAAAATGCAATCAGTAAAATTTTTGTCTGTCTGTCTGTCTGTCTGTCTGTCTGTCTGTATGTTCGTTATAGAAAAAAAAACTACTGAACAGATTTTGACGAAACTTGGTACAATTATTCTTCATACTCCTGGGCAGGTTATAGGATACTTTTCATCACGCTACAATCAATAGGAGCGGAGCAGTGACGGGAAGTGTTGGGAAAACGCGAGAAATTTAAACCTGTATGTTTGAACGCGCATTACGCGAAAACTACTGCATAGAATTGAATGCGGTTTTCACCAATGTATTGCTAGAGGTCTAACTTAAAACTTAGGCACAAGGTATAGATGGGTATTATATGGAAGTCCGTTATTTTTGAAACCCGATATCCACGCGAGCGACGCCGCTGGCACAGCTAGTCCTAACTAAACCTTTAAATAGACGCTACTTTTCTCCTCTACGCAACCTTATAAGTCCTATTTAAACGTATCTACTGGATAAAATAAGCTTCAAGGCTACCCCAATATCAATTCTCGTATCTAAGTAGAATTCAGACATTATGTCGAAAGATTTCTCGTCTTACAATAGAATATTCGTTACATCCCAAAATAGTCGGTAGCTAGCACGGATACCCCTTATTACATCATGTCATGACTGACTCTGTATCGAAATTGCTGTAAGTAACAGTTTGTTAAATATAGCTTTATTTGAAGATAAGATTCTCTTTATTTGAAAAACGTCGAGCGGTCGTATGGCGGTTAAGGGCAGACATTTTTTTATTTATTATTGATGTTTTAATTTCATTTTGTTATAGTTTTTTAAGTATTTACAAATTTTTATGTGTTTACAATGCCTTGCCTCGTTCCATGATCGAATAAAAAGGATTTTAATGTATTTTTAAAGGACATAGCTGTTATTGATATTGTAAGATAAATTAAAATTGAAAATGAGGACACAACAAAGGCAGTCTTATAACTTTGAGCGGTCTCTTCCAGACATCCATTGTAATACAATATACCTATAAGCAGGTGAAGATGTTTATTCCTTTTATCTACGAGTATATCAGATCATAATACCATAATACTTAGTTAAGGCTTTATTCCTAGAGGTTAAAGTAGGGCACCAGATTTAAAGTTCCGAGAAAAATTCTTATTGAAACGCGGGAGCTTTTAGTCACTAATTAAGTTACGACTGCCTGCTGTCAAGACTTATGAGCATTTTGAGCCGATATTCAATAAGGTTTTTCTGATACGATCTTTACAATTTTGGGAATCTAGTAAAAACAGTGTCGATTTTAGTACAGAGTTCTCAATATTTTTAAAACAAAATGTAATAAAAAAGCTCTTTTGGTTGAATTTCGGGTACCTACCAAAGGAAACCAAAGGGACACTTAAGCAAAGAAGTTGAAGTTTGTGTGCTAATTAGTTATATCGAACTTATGTTTTTGTCATACCATACCAGAGTCTATGCACTTACGTAGTAGTAACAAGGTATTTAATTACGCCTTATTTATATGGCTTAGCAGGCAGGTATGTGACCATAGTAAGTTTAATTTGTACGCAGGTAAACACTGCTGCCATTTCCTGACATTCCCTTATTTGTCTGTACGACACCCACGGAATGAGACTGGGTAGACCTGTTCTAAATTTGACCACGCAGACATTACAAATCGGCCCTGAGTCAATTAATTAAAAGACAAATTCCATTTTCCGTGCTCCTGAAAACTCTGCTCTACAAAAATGTAACCCCAACATACTCGCAGCTCGTAAAAGCTGCAACAAAAGTAAAAATTCCTTAAAACAACTACACGTAAAGCCAGAAATTAGCTAACATTCCACGACGAGTCATTTATCAAGCGGTTGAAATAAGAAATATAAGCATTAGTAAATTGCGGGCTCTCGTTAAATCTGCAATCCGGGTGTGGTCGCAGTGCTAGCAAGTAGCGAATACGTTAATACGTATTACGTTAAACGCATACTTTATCTACAGATATTGTCTAATGACAATCGTACAACATTTACTTGTCTGAAATAATGAAAAATACCTATGTTGTCCGTGTGGTTTTCAAACTCAGAATAGGATCATCATCAGCCCACCACAGTCCACTGCTAGACATAAGCCTCTCCACTTGTTCGCCATATAGCGCATACATCTGAGAATATACCCATAATCGCCACGCTGGGCAGACGGGTTGGCGATCACAGGGCGTAGTTTCTCGCTCCGGTGACGCTGCTGTCCTTCATCGGTCCGTGGTATTTAGCTATACCTTCAACTGTGATGGTGATACCGCCACCATTCAGTTGCCAGCGCCTCGTTTGTTATTCGGCAGGATGGACCACGGGCAGGTGAGGTTGGCTTCGAGCGAAAGATGATAAGCTGTTCCCTTACATCTATCAGAATAGGATCATCTCATTCCGTGAGTTTCGGAAAAGACGACCAAGAATATCAGGAAACGGGCAGCAGCGTTTACCTGGGTACAGATAAAATCTACTGCCGTTTCCAACCCGTCTGCCAAGTGTGGTGTGGGGACTAAGGTCCCTGTCCCTGTCCCCCTAAATTATAAATATAGGAGGCCTTTTTCTTTGTTTGTCTTTGGTTGCAGGCAGTCGTCTTAGAAGATGATTAAGGCAATATTAATGAAATGACGACTTGTAGACAACCACAGTAAATTAAATTCTTATAAGAGAGGTAGGGCATAGCGAACGAATATTCGTTCGCTCGAATTGAGCCGCCCGTCCGGGGAAGGACATCCACCCTATAGAATACCGCAGTCAAATGACCTCTGGGTCGTGTTTCTGCCGGTGAGTAGGGTTTCCGGAGCTCGTGGGGGGTAAGGGTTGGGCCGGCATGGCGGTGGCAACTGACAGGTAACCGACCAGTTACCTGCCCGTTGTCACAGCGACTTGGGCTTCTCTTTCGCTTTCCATCAGGCGTAGGGAAGCCATTATGCCGAGCCACTATTAAAAAAAAAAATACCGACTCCGCTACAAGAAGGGCCCCACAACAAAATAAGTGTGGCGTCGCGCGCGTCGCAACGTATGCGTCCATTATATGCTGAAACGGAATCCGCAGTCTATTCCTGCGAAGACAGGTGGCGCGGTGGTGCCGTCGAGTCAGGCTAAACCGACACAAAATATTCCCCTCCATTCCATTTCCGTATATCCGATTGTGCGAGTGATCCGATTGTATAGTAAAGCAGCTTGTTTGATAAATCAAATGTGAAATTTTTATTTGGTCGAATGGTCGCAAGTGCAGTTTGTCGATACGGATCTTATGTGGCCTTTTCTTTGCAGAAACTTAACTGACAATTCAGGAAATGAGGTAAATGTGGTAAGTTTCAAATCATGTTAAGTCGGTAAGTCTTGTGGTTACTAAGATGATCCTGTCTATTCATTGAACAAATTTTCTTTCTTTCCTTCGAACGTTAACATAATAGGGAATATGCAACAGTAAAAATACAGTAAAAACAAATACCTACTATACACTTAGGAAAGGCACTGTCATGTCCGTAGCATATTTTTGTTAGACTAATAAACCATATTGTTTATCTCAAGGCATACTGTACATAAAGATGCAGTGTATATGTCATAAACAATACATTTCGTTACATTATACATTTTATTGCGTTAAATTATACATTTCAATTACCGTTTGTTATATTCCGAAAGTTACTCAACTACCTAGGAAATTGATCAATTTACGAGTCTTGTTATTTTCTGTATGTGACATAGGTATATAAGAAACACAGATGACGAAACGATAAAAACTTTAAATTGCCATGAAACATAGTCTTAAATAATAAGAAAATTCTACCAAAAATGGTTCCCACCATTATTGAGCTAGATATTTATTTACAGATCGAGAATTTTCCCGGAAAAACCGTGTTTTCTTAATTAATTAGCGTTCGTGAAACTCTGGATTGTTTTCAAAAAACATTCGATGTAGATTGGAGCAGCGAGAAAGAATGGAACATAAATAACAAAGATCCTAGCTAATATTATCATGTATGTAAAAATGTGTTCGGCTTTTCCATATTTAGGGCAGTAAAAGAAACGGAACGACACTATTTGCATAGGCGTGATTTATAAATGTGAACTAGATAACAAATAGGTGCTATATCCCGGATAAACAAAGGCTTACTAAGGGATTTGCAATAACTCCCCGTATTAAGTTGTGTGTTTCAAACTTGTATGACATTTGAAACATATAACATTTACAAACCTCTATTTTGCATGTAAGCTTTGTAGCTATAGTTTTCTAAAGTACTTATAATAATAGAAAACTTTCATCATTATCATCAGCCAATCGAAGTCCACTGTTGGATATAGGCCTTTGTATTTAGTATAACCTCCAGGTGTTTGCTCTAAGTGGCAAACCTGGAGGTTATACTCATAATCGCCACGCTGGGCAGGTGGGTTGGCGATCGCAGGGCGCAGTTTCTTGCTCCGGTGACGCTGCTGCCCGTCATCAGTCTGTAGTAACTAGCTGCGACTTCAATCATCATCATCATCATTAGCCTATTGCAGTCCACTGCTGGACATAGGCCTCTCCAGTTGTTCGCCACCTAGGGCAAGCTTCTGGAGGATATATCCATAATTGCCACGCTGGGCAGGCGGGTTGGCGATCGCAGGGCGCAGTTTCTTGCTCCGGTGACGCTCGCTGCTGCCCGTCATCGGCCTGTGGTATTTAGCTACACCTTCAATCGTGATGGTTATACCGCCACCAGTCGGTTGCCAAACCCTCGGTCGTCATTCAGCAGAATGCACCACGGGCACGTGAGAGTGGCTTGAAGCGTAAAGATGATAGGTTGCTCCCTTACATAGAAAACTTTAGCAAACCTTTTTAGGATTCCGAATCCAAAGGGTAAGAACGGGCCCCTATTACTAAGACTTTGCTGTGTGTTCGTCTGTCCGCCTGCCTGTCACCAGGCTGTATCTTATGAACCGAGATAGCTAGACAGTTGAAATTAAGACAGTCCACTTGCATCAAAAATAAAAAAAAATCCGGCACAATGCTTACGTCATAATTAGGAGAACATTATTCACTACCAATACTGTTAACAGTAATAACTGTCATTTCTGCTAAACCTGAGGTCAGTAGCAGGTAGTCCTGTTTTATTAAGTAGACCTTACAGAAACTTCCAGTTAGTCACTCCACACTTCCACTCATATGGAAAACTCCTATCAGTTTCAATAGCTTGTTTTGATTAACGAGCTAACGATGTGCAGATTTGTGCCGCTTTGATTTATACGGATAGCCCACAAAAGGAACAAAATTGAAGTTATAAATATGAAGTTGACTTGTGGCTCGCCCAAGGTGGAGACGCGCAAATAAAATAAGTACGACATCGGTCTTGTGCGGACGTCCTGTCTGATTCAGGCATAACTGCATATTTTTAATTTGCTAAGAACAAATGAACGTCGGGCAAAATATGATGATAATTATCCTTTTAGTAGATGGCTAGTAAGATCAACGTTGTCTAAATCGAGCCCATTTAATAGTATTTCATAGTTCAAATTGACGATGAAGTACATAACACATATAATGGGAAGGAGTGTATCCGATAAATAACACGAACAATGAATGGAATGGAATAAATTGGATGTAAGGGAGCGACTTATCATCTTTTCGCTCCAAGCCAACCTCACCTACCTACTACCTACCACCTTGGCATCCTGTCAAATAATACACGAGGCGTTGGCAACCGACTGGTGGCGGTATATCCATCACGATTGAAGGTGTAGCTAAATACCACAGGCCGATGACGGGCAGCAGCGTCACCAGAGCGATGTGCTACGCCCTGCAATGCCCCTGCAGGCCTGTGCTAATTAGCCATGCCTACAATTGTCATGGTTATACCTCCATCAGTCGGTTACTACAACCTCATTGGTATTCGGAATGATTCACAACGGGCAGGTAAGGTTGGCTTGAAGCGAAAATATGACGAGTCGCTCCCTTACATCCCCAATAATACATACTCCAATTAAATAGTGGAACTGTAACAGAAGTCCCAGTAGTAGCTGATAGATAAATTAGATTACTCCAAGACATTCAGCCGGCGAAGGTAAGTTAATTAAATCATAAAATTGCCACTTTATCTCCACTTCGTTTCATTACCTACGATATTGGAGCTTTCAAGGGAGCGGGGACATGACGACTTAGGTTACGTGTTACGTGTAGAACTTTCTTATTTTTTTCCCTTTAATTTAAATTTTCCAAGAAAGGAAGCTATTTTGGAAGCGTTCGCAAAAGTTTTGAGCATTTTTTCATTTAACACATTCCAGGAAATAAAATGGACGTCTTATCAATCAATCATTTCTTCAATATGTAAGATTATTTTGATACCCATAACACGAATGCTTGTACTTCTCACTTTATCTTCTGAATCTTCGCTCGAATTAAGCTGCCTATCCGGGAAAAGGACCTCCACCCTATAGAATGCCGCAGCCAAATGACCTCCGGGTCGTATTTTTAATGATGAGTAGAGTTTCCGGAGCTTGTGGGGGGTTAGGGTTGCGCCGGCATTGCGCCATTGCTGTGGCAACTGACAGGTAACTGACTAGTTACTTGGTCGTTGCCACAGCGACTTGGGACTTCTCTTTCGCTTTCATCAGGCGTAGGGAAGCCATTATTTCGAGCTACTTACTATAAAAAAAGCTTAGAAACAGAACAATCTGTGTAATGTTGTCTCATTTGAAAATAAGTACAAGTCGATTAAAATACTGAAACGAATAAGTAATTTGACATTTAGTTCCTGTCAACCATAGAGGCACCAATGTTTCTGATATGTATGAGTCTACTGAATAACTGGTATCTATATTTATACTTTGCAGGTACGTAGGTATATTATTATGTAATTACTTACCACGGCTTATTCCTCTAATCGACATTGCTCGCGTACTTAGTAATTACGCCTTTAATATTGAGCGAGCGCTTTGCTAATACAACCCTCGTCGTAAAATTTCAAATTAGCTAGTTCTACTTCATTCTAGCGAGACTGGGGAAATAAGCCACTGGATCGGGGAACTATTTTATTACGATATTGTATCAAAATAATAATTTTACTGCTAGTTTGCGGTGGCTCAGAAGTTTTCGTTGGCAAAAGTTGAATTAGTTTGGTTCGTTCGTAGTAATAACGCTTTAAATAACATTGTTATGAATGGAAGAATAGATTTATTCTAGATTGAATTTGGGATTGGAACTTGTTATTTTACTTTTATTTGTATTTTCTTTTGTTATGTCGTTGACCTATGTTCAGTTTTAATCATTTCGTATTTCTTTATTGAGGTGTTTTCATTGTGTTTACCTGAATATTGTTTGTATCTGTATCTATCCATCTGTCAAATTAGAAAATAAGAGCTTCTAATTTGACAGATGGATAGATTGAAGAAATTAAATTAAATTTGACGAAACATGTACCAAAACTATATAGGTAATAGATCTAATTAGAAGTCATCATACATCATCATCAGCCCATTACAGTCCACTGCTGGACATAGGCCTCTCTAGTTGTTCGCCACTTAGAGCAAACATCTCGAGGATATACCCATAATCGCCACGCTGGGCAGGCGGGTTGGCGATCGCAGGGCGTAGCTTCTCGCTCCGGTGACGCTGCTGCCCGTCACCGGTCTTTAGTATTTAGCTACGCCTTCAATTGTGATGGTTATACCGCCAACAGTCGGTTGCCAGCGCCTCGTTTGTTATTCGGCAGGATGCACCACGGGCAGGTGAGGTTGGCTTGGAGCGAAAAGATGATGGGTCGCTCCCTTACATTAATTAGAAGTATATTTACACTATTAACCAGTCAAGAAAAAACACAAATGTTTATCGCATCGATATGTGTTCAGGGTGGGAACCGAACCCGTGGTTCAAATCGTAGGGTCAATACCAAAGTCATCATTCAATTCAAAGAATTCCAATTACAAGGAATCGTATATTTAGCTTACCGCGAAGCAATTCTCTGAATCACAAATAACGAAATGTATGTACGAGTACACTCTAAAATCTTTTCTCTATCGCATACATTTCCGCCTTAACACGCAACATTTTCCCCAGCATCGCAATGATCCCCAACATAAGTATGTTTGCTCTAACACAACCGTGTTTGGCCCAACATAAGCGTGTTTGCTCCAACATAAGTACTTTAGCAACTTCGTCGATAGCAAGGTTACGCATCGCGTTTTTTGAACACAACTCCCTTACAAGTTGCGTTGTTCATTGAAAGGTAAGTTTTTCGTAAATGATAAATGTAACTTCGGAAGTTACACAAAGAATACCGCCGTTGATTTATCGTGTAGTAAATTTCGTTGGCTTTGCGAAGTTTGCCCTTTTGCTATGGAGCATACTTTTCTTCACCTACATAGATGATTAAAGTCTTACATCCATCATTTTGATATTGTTTTATATGTCTATTTTTGCTTTAGAATTCTCTGTTCACTACAACAGAGATTTCACGTTGTCTGTTTGATTTACTGATTTAAAGTAGGATATAGGGCCCGCGTAGCAAGTCACGGACGCATCAGTTTAGAAATGAAACTAACAAGAAAGGACAGGTATCGTAATTATACCTATACTAGCTGTGCCCGCGACTTCGTCCGCGTGGAATAGAGTTTCATCCCGTTGGAGGTAGAATTGATAAAAATCCTTTCTTAGCGGATGCCTACGTCATAACATCTACCTGCATACCAAATTTCAGCCCGATCGGTGTAGTGGTTTGGGCTGTGCGTTGATAGATCACTATGTCAGTCAGTCACCTTTGAGTTTTATATATTTAGATTGTACAACAGACGTTTACTATACCTAGTTCTAAATCAATTGTATAGTGTGCAATGAAGAAAAAAGATAATTCTTTTTCTTCTTATTATTATAGATAGATATCTATATATAACAATGAACTTACGCTGCCTAAGTAACACCCACCAAAAGTAATCCATTCAGTTATTATAACGTAGTTACGCTATTTTCCGTATTGTCTCTGCGAAGACTTCCCGGCTAATTAAAACTAAGTGCACCATTGTCCACACGTGCCGAGCGGGCGTCAACTTGTGATAGTATTACCCTTGGAACGATTCGCCTCGCAGTAACCGTAAGCTGGCTTTTACTGCTTACTCACGAATATTGTAAGGATTTCAAATTTCAAATTGATAAATCATTAGAATTTCAACAAACCAACTCTTTTTAGGACGCCGTCAGGCCAGGTGGAGTGACGATTTGCGCAGGACTGCTGGCAAGGTTATATAAATAATAAATAAATAACCCAAGATATGCCACGCTGGGCCACACAGCGCCACCTAGCCCAAAACTAAGCCGAAGTTTGTACTATGGGTACTAGACAACTGATAAACTTACTTAGATACATTTTTTTTGTAAATAAATACATATTATACAATAGAAAACACCCAGACCAATACAAACAGACATGTTCGTGAACACAAATGTTTGTACTGTGCGGGAATCGAACCAACGACCCTTGGCTCAGAGGGCAGAGGTCACTACCCAATGAGCCACCGAGCCTGTCATATTCTCCAGACGTTTGCCCTAGGTGGCGAACAACTGGAGAGGATTATGTTCAGCAGTGGACTGCAATAGGCTGATGATGATGACATTTTTAGCCTGTGCTCAAAGCAAATTACGTCAATACCGCGGTAGAATACCCAATGTATAATTTTACTGGTTCAGAAGATATTGACTTAAGGAACTATTCGCCAGTTAATTAAAACCGAGTACCTAATAGTCTACATTGCTCTCTCTCGTGAACAAAGAACGGTGTGAACTAGTTATAATATTGTCTTTAAGCAAATTGGGATGATGACTAAAAAATAATTTAATGTCCATCAGATAGATTAATGAAAAATATTGGATACGTATTTTTTATTTTGCCTCTTGTTCAAAAACTTACGAAGATACATTGATTTTAAATGTCACATGACGTCACGTTAGAGTACAAAATATACTCTAACGTGACGTAGTTAGCCCCCACTCCGTAACTTTAATGCGCTATATCTAAGTATTTTCTTGTTATTTCGACAAAACAAAAAATACGGGTCTTATATTTTTTTATTATCTAAGAGACGGACTAATTATTTTCTTCATTTTCATACCTTGTCATCATCCGTATTCTCCATGTCTTTCTAGTACTGAAATTTTCGGCTAACAAGAACAGATGGATGAATGGAAGAAGTCGGCACATAGTGATTCGCCTTGCCCACTGCCATTTATAATTTAAAAACATACGGACGGACAGACAGACAGACATGACGAATCTATAAGGGTCCCGTTTTTGCCATTTGGCTACGAAACCCTAAAAAAGACAAAAATAACTCGAGACATGCCACGCCGAGTCACACATGGCCATGTAGCCCCAAACTAAGCCGAAGCTTCTACTATGAGTACTAGACAACTGATAAACTTACTTAAATGCCTTTTTTGTCGATGGCCAGCGCCTCCTTTGTTATTCGGCTGGATGCATCACGGGCAGGTGAGGTTGGCTTGGAGGGAAACGATGATATGTCGCTCCCTTACTATTGACCTTATTGTTTATTTGGTAGTGACCTCTGCCCTCTGAGCCAAGGGTCGTGGGTCGTTAGATTCTCACACAGTACAAACATTTGTGTTCATGGACACTTCTGTTTGTATTGGTCTGGGTATTTTCTATGTATATGTATTTATTTGGAAAAACTTCGGCTTAGTTTGGGGCTAGGTGGCACTGTGTGGCCCAGCGTGGTATGTCTTGGGTTATTTATTTAGATATTTGCTTTCCTCTTTAAAGATTAAGGTATTTTACACGATAAGATGTTCAATGACTCAAGTCATTATGTTTATAATCAAACAGATTCGCTACAAGTAACGGCGCGAGGTAACAAAATGAGTTCGCAGCTCGCGCGCTCCATAGTAATGGCGGACGTGCCGCAGACTACGAGGCGGAGTGACTTGATGCACGGCTCGTTTTATCCTTCGAAATCGGAATGAGGAGAATAAATATGTTCCGGATATTTTTTTTTGTTTTGTACTAGAGATGTTCGAATTTTAGGTTAAGCGTATGACCTTTACGAATATACGGACGTAAAAACACGGGACGTCCGAGACCTACGCAGCGGCAGCTAAATGTCCAGGACAGACGCTTCTGTTTCAGACAACAACATCACATACATTCCTCCGACCCCAAGGTAAGTAGCTTAAGCACTTGTGTTATGTATGGGTATCAGAATAACGAAGGTACCACAAATAAATACTTAAATCTAAACTATATTATATATTATTATTATTTATTATATATTTATATATTTTATATATTTATATCTTAACTAATATTATAAAGCTGAAGAGTTTGTTTGTTTGTTTGTACTCGCTAATCTCAGGAACTACTGGTCCGAATTGAAAAATTCTTTTTGTGTTGAATAGACCATCTATCGAGGAAGGCTTTAGGCTATAAAACATCACGCTGCAACTATTAAAAGCGAAGAAATAATGGAAAATGTAAAAAATACGGGGAAAAATAACTATTCCACGCGGAAGAAGTCGCGAGCACAGCTAGTACAACATAAACACCCAGACACGGAACAAACACAAGTGTTCATCACACGAATATTTGTCCCGGGTGGGAATCGAACCCACGACCCTTGGTTCAGAAGGCAGGAGTCACTACCAATTGAGCCACCGAGCTTGTGTTTCCCCATTAAGAATAGGACCACCCCATCTCATCCTGGTGTCGTAGAAGACGATTAAGGGAATATCACTAAATGTACCCACAGGATCAATGATCCTTTGTCTCTCTGGTAGAAAATGAACTAAATAACTTACGGGGTCATTGACATTCTATCTTTCTCAGTGGAAAATGCACTAAGGCTTCCTTCAGATTGACGTTTAACCGCCATCAAACCGCCGTCAAACCGCTACCCCTGTTCACACTACGAACGCGGCGGGGCGCGGCGTTCAAACTGCGGTTTGGCGGTTGATACAGGACACTATCGGCGGCGGCGGCCGCGTTTTGGCATCGGCGGGCTAGGACTGCTCTATAGTCAAATTGTGAATATCGATGAAAGTAGAAGACAAATGCCCATCGCGAATCTTACATTATGCAAAGTAAGCGTATCTGCACTACGTAGTGTCACTAGGAAAATAACTTAGTGCCGACGTAAGTTCTTTAGTGTAGGTACTCTCGTAATTAATGGTTCACAATTGGTGGGCAGCAATACTATCCATATTTTGGGTAAAATTTTCAGCTACTAAATATTTTTAGCTAGAAGATATACTCAATGTCGCAAAATTTCATATTCATTAATTCTAAAGAGGTTTGCTCTTGTCGGGTGAGCAATATCCACCACTCCCTGAACTCCGCCAGTGCCTTCAACTCCCATTACGTAAAACAGTACTCGAAGGTAATATAGAATAGGAAAGAAAGGATGAGAGAGGCCACGACGACCATTACACAACAGCTAAGGAGAAAGTTATTTAACTATTTCCTAAATGATAATAATGGCCCGTTTGCACTATAAAAAATAATACCTTTCTTTACTCTTTGTCGAAATATTTTCTCAAGAAACTATCCATTTCCATTTAAAATTATTTTACTTTTCAGCTTATTATATTTAGATATTATCGAAACTTTAATAGCACTATACCTCCATCACTAGCTAGTGACATTTCTTCTTCTGTTTTATAGAACGTAACTTTACACGGTTAAAATAAAATATGAAACAAATTTATTTGAATTTATAAATTATGGTGGAAAATATAAGTACACGATGAGGCCACACTAATTATTTAGAAATGGTTATTAAACTATAGATACATTTTTAGTTAGCATTTTTCTATACCAAAAATCAAACATTATTTTCTATGAAATACGAAATAATGGAAATCTGAACATGAATACTTATATCTACCTATTTTATGTGGCTTTAGGGAAAGGATTTTTTAAAAGAATATTAGTAGATTTTAATTAGTTTTCCTTATTCAATAATATAACATATTTTATTAAATTGAAAATGTAAATTGTAAGTAAATTAAAAGCGCCGTAAACTGCCATCGGTTCCGGTAGAACATGTTGCAAAATCTCGTTCCTACTTTCCTGAGGATTCAAACCACATAGAGATTTTGGTTAACGCCTGTTGTGATTTCCACGGCAGTAAATAGGCTTTCCAGGTGTAACTGAAACTTTCAAATAAATGCTTTTAACTTTAATTGAAAGTAGAAACAAGAAAGCAGTCGTGTCTGTCCGAGTTGCAGCGAAATCTACCTGATCCTTGTCTATAAATGTAGCCACCGGTGTCCAGGAACCGCTAGCAAAACTTTTCAAATCGACAAACGGTTTGAGTTTTTATTTTTATTTTTTATTTTATTTATTAGGGAAACAAACAGCTTAAATTAATACATAATAGCTTAAGAATAATCTAAACTAATTCACTAGCCTAATCAGTTCCCACTACTAGTTTATTCACTTTAATGTTGAATGAGACACTCGGTAACAAAAAAGTAATAATATAAAGGTATTAAAGCATTTGTGTCATGAATAGTGAACTAAATTGTTACATTGAGGAAAGAGCCAAAAAAGGAAAGAAAAATCTAACCCTTAAAAGGAAAGCCTATAATTATTTATCAATAGTGTGCTCCTTAAGAAGGCGTCGAAAATGCGCCATACTTTCGTGAAATATGTCGATGTCGCCGTAAGTACTATTGTATTTATTACTAGATCTAACAATAAAACTATTCTTTCTATAATTAGTCTTACAAAAAGGTACAGAAAAAGTAAGTTTATGCCGTGCGCCAGGTCTAGAACATCTAAGTGCCAATTTACTCAGCAAGAATGGAGAATCAATTAAACCATTCATGATCTTGTACAAAAATATTTGATCCTTTTGCTCTCGGCGGATTAGCAACGACTCAATATTTTGAGTGTTGAAATTTTTAAACCTATACTTCAACCGTCTAATAAAACTTCTCTGGATCGCCTCCAGCATGTCTATATACTTGGAGTACATTGGGTTCCATACAGAGGATGCATATTCTAACTGGGATCTTACATATGAATTGTATAAGAGTAGCAACGTTTTAGCATTTTTAAATTCGGTACTCTGACGCAGAACAAATCCAAGTAGTTTAAATGCCTTAGCTGTAACCTTATTCAAGTGTGACTCAAAATATAACCCACTGTCCATTTGAACCCCAAGATCTCTCACCTCATTAACCCGGCCTAGTGTTTTGTCATTAAGTTTGTAGTCAAACAATATTACTTTCTTTTTTCTGGTAAATGTTATAACATGACATTTATCTGCATTCAAGTAAAGTTTATTATCTGAACAGTATTCACTCAAACGGTCAAGATCTCTCTGAAGCAATTCACAATCGTTTATTGATTTGATAGCTGCGAAAATTTTTGTGTCGTCGGCATATAATAGTAATTTTGAGTTTTTAAAGAAGCTGACTATATCATTGATATATATATTAAAAAGCAAGGGCCCGAGATGAGATCCCTGGGGAACGCCGGAGGTCACAGGGGTAAAACTGGAGGTGAAACCCTTCACAGTCACTGCCTGAGTTCTATTTCTGAGATAGGAGTCTAGCCAACGCAGGAGATCGCCATGTACACCGACTGCTTCAAGCTTGGCAATTAACAATGAGTGCGAAATTTTATCAAATGCTTTTGAGTAATCGGTATACACAGCATCAACCTGTAATCCTCCATCCATACACTCAAGAACAGTTTCCAGGAACTCACACAAGTTAGATTCCGTGGAGCGCCTTGAAATAAAGCCATGCTGGTGACAAGTTAAAAGAGGACTAATTGCAGGGTAAAATGAATCATAGACAATTTTTTCGAGTGTTTTGGGAAGAACAGAAAGCTTTGATATGCCGCGATAATTCCGAACATTATGTTTATCGCCACTTTTGTGAATCGGAACGACGAAGGAGCGCTTCCACAATTCTGGCATAATACCACTAGATAGAGATAACTTAAATAGATATGCAACGGGAAATGATAACTGTTTGCTGCAATTTGACAAAAAAAGGGGATGCAACCCATCTGGTCCACTGCCCTTTGATACATTAATTTTTTTGAGATATCTTTCAACAAGATCTTGCGTAATTTCGATATTACTGATAATGCCACAGTTAGAATCTACGATGTTTACATTCACTTGCCCACCAGTATCGCGTACAAAAACCGACTGGAAAAATTCATTAAACAGTCTGGAAATTGATTGACCGTCTGTTCCCATGTCATTGTCCAATTTAACCATATCAGGTATGCTATTTATATTCTTTTTTGACTTAATATACGACCAAAAGTGTTTAGAGCATCTGTTAATATTTAATTCTGATCTATTAATGAACATATTGTAACATGAAGCTTCTAATTCCTTCACGGTTCGCCTTACTTCGGAATAATTATTATAGTCTGATAACCTACCATAAATTTTCCATTTTTTGTGCAACCTATTTTTCTTCTTTATCATTTTAATTAAGTTGTAAGAAAACCAAACAGGATACTCACTTTTATGATTGGTAATTTTTTGCGGTATATATTTATCAATGATGTTGTTTACTATTGAATAGAAGGTATCTAGAGCATTATCAATGTCCGAACTCAAAAGCAGTCTATCCCACGCAATACTATCCAGTTCCTCTTTAATGAGGTCATAGTTCGCGGCATGAAAACGGCGTATGGTCCGGGGAGGGGGCCTGAGCCACGCTTCGCTCTGGACGACCAGTGCATCTATTGCCAAGGACGGGTGATGACCATCCTCCGGCTCGGAAAGCGGTTCCGTTCGACTTACGCAGCTTTGGAAACTGGAAAAGACGAGATCCAAGGATCTATCGTTGTGATTAAGAATACCATTTGATTGATGCCAACCCGTTAAGGACATGAAAGCATATAATTGAATGGTTAATGAGTCGTTCGAAGGGTTAGCTAGAATAAAATTGTTAGTATCAATATCCTTTATCCATGAAGCATGAGTTACGTTAAAGTCCCCGGCCACAAGATACTCATCATCAGGTCTATTCATACTTAATTCAGATAAAGACTCGAAGAACGATTGTTGAGACGATAATTGATCTATTGTTACCGGAAAATAACAGCAATATAGGTGAAGTCGTTTTGGATGGGATCCTTTCGACAACACAATATCGATATGAGTTATATCGGCGTCCGGAAATGAAGGAAGCACTCCAGAACAGCTGGCATCGGCCATCAGCTCGCGCCTAACCGCTATCAGGGTTCCGCCGCCTCTCGTCATCCCACGCCGCTCGTAATCCCGGTCAGTGCGATATACGTTATACCGTGCATCGAAAAATTCCGCATCATAAATCCCAGGCAACAGCCAGGTTTCACTTAAAAAAACTACGTCATAATTCGAATTAATCAGATTACGGTAAAAAACTTTAGATTTAGTCCTTAATCCACGAACGTTTTGGTAAAAGCATTTTAAAATTGTATCACCCTCTGTAAAATATATTATTATAATTAAAATTATGTTTTATTCTTAATTTAAGCGTACGTTCTGAAGGGATTAAGCGTGAATTACGATTTTTGATCATAGTTAATATTATGTATTGAAACATAAAGGGGAAAAGTGCAGACGATTCCAGGAAGTGCAATATTTTACGAGCCTTGGGCGTCCAATGAAATGTGTAATATTGTTCAATAAATACACAACAATACAAAAATTTGTTCAGTCCATATGTACACATTTCACCAAAGAACGAAAACCTCAAAAGATCATCAATGGAATAACCGTGTAAACGATTCACCCATGATAAATAAATATCGATGTTGACATAATAATAATAAAGGGCAGTTATATACGCGCCAACAGCCAAACATTTAAACCATACCCACAATGTCAAAAAGAAATACGGCGCCGCGCTGTCTGTTAGGCTCATAAAAATATCAATACGACTCACCTTATAGCTACACCTGTTTAAATGTTGTGAAGATCTATTATCCTTACTGTACACTGCCTTCCGGGCTCTAAACACTACAGTGATGCGCAGTTTGTACCGGGCAATGTATGTTACACGTAACGATATAATGAGCGCGCTGCAGTTACAATAGTCACGGGCGTCAAACAGGTTAGGAAACAATGTTATCAGTATCGGCACAAATGTTCTCAAACTTTTGCATACTGTTACAAAACTAACAAAAAATAAATACAGCAGACATCGACACAAATCAACGCAAACATCAGTTACACTACGAATGTTTATAAAAAATCCACAAGAGGTAATTCCTATGTAATTTTCTTTAAAGAATCTTCGGATGTGATGTTTATGACTGGAGACTTCTCGGATTTTCGCACCATGATTGTACAGTTGCGGACCCAGCAAAATGCGTAGTTTTTCTCTTTTGCCCTCATCTTTGCCTGATGCAAGAGTTTCTTATTACGTGAAGAGAGATGGTCATTGAAATAAATCCGGCTGGTCATTCCTAAGAATCCAATATCATTCGCCTTGAAATCTTTCAGTTTACGAAGGGCAGCAAGAAAATCATCCTTCTTGTACCGCGACTGTAATTTTAAAATAATAGGTTTGCATTTCGTGCCCTCAGTATCATTCCTCACGGCTACTCTGGTTACAAAATCTATATCACTGTCTGGGTTCAGAGGAAACCCACTCCGATCAGCTATCGTTTTCACAATTCTTATCAAATTTTCTCCAGTCTTTTGAGGAACTCCATTGATTTGGATGTTTGATCGTCGCACCCATTGGTCATTTTTGTGGCCTTCGTCATGTATGGTCTCAATCTGGGCTTTTAAGTGTTCTATGTCGCTCCTGAGCAATTCCATCGCAGAGACCCTTGACTCAATTTCGTCTACTCGTGTTGACAAATTATCTAAGCGAGTGTTCAATGTTGTCTTTACGTCGCTTATATCAGACTTAACTTGAATTAGGTCCTGTTGTATAAGGGAGATGGCGGACATTTGAGCCTGCATATCTGATATTTTTGACAAAATATCATTCAACAACGCAGTATGGTGCTGTTCAGACTTATCACTTGCCACTGATAATAATTGCTTCGGTGTAGAAGTCCTCGAAGAAGTGGAAGTGGAAAGCCTCCGCTCCAACGGCAGACCAGAAGAAAATTTGGCTTGTGGTGAGGCATGATGCTGGGCATCATCAACTTTCGACTCCTCCAAGCCTGCCTGCGAGACATCCCGACAACGGTTACACATCCATGTAGCTCTTCCTATTCCAAGTCTGGTGTAGCCACGCTCGGTGATACCACCACAGCCAGCTCCAAAGTGGTACGTCTTCTTGCACACAGAACAGTCCGCGCCATCGCCTACTGTTTCGGAACATTCTGCACACTTCGCAGTTTGCATTTTGAGAGCCACTGACTTTTCTATTCGGACCGAGTACGCGTCTCTCGTCAACAAGCGCTCGCACGCGAGTTCAGTTGAATTGAACCCGATTGAAGCAGTGCTCTCACTTGAGCAGCTTCATCAAGTGCGATATCCATATTCAAGCTGTGTTTCTTATTACTCATCTTTTATTGTGTCCTCATAAACTTGTTTGTTAGCGAAAACCCCCAATTGAACCGTTATCTACCCTGGGAGATTTGTTTGTGTGCGCGTCGACGATGGCACCGGCATGACTGATGTGTACTTCTCCAATTGAAAGTACCAAGAGTGCATAATCACATAGGAAGTTTAAATTATTCAATTCCTATACAAGAAGCATTGTAATATTTGATAAGAATTTCTTTAAGTATTGTGGGAACGAAAACTCCCATTAGATCTACCGTAAAAACAGGTAGTATACAACATAATACATCATAATTTTAGTATGAAGTAAGTAAATACAATAATTCTTTATTTTCGCAACGCGCTTCAAAAATGGTTACGTTCTGTTAGTAGATACGTAATTGTTTTATTTTTAGTGTTGTTACAATTTAATCGTTACGTTAATGGATCATAATGATTAATCGATATGTGAAGAGTACAAATTGTAATCACAGCATGGGTCACCAGAAAGTTAAACGATCACTAGGAATCGTTAATTATTTGCTGTTCGCTTAAGACAATTGTGACAACTGTATTAAATGTGAGTTTGTGAAATTTATTTCTTAAGTGAAGATGTTATTATAGATAAAAATACGATAATATTATGATTTAATCAAAACTTAACTTTTGTAATAATATTTGAAGTTTGTAGACGTCAATAAACTTCTCATTTGCAATCAATTTAGTACTCATGGCTCTCAAATAAGTTAAATTGTACTTCTTCTTAAGGTGACCAGAAAGTAATATAGAACAGTAAACAATCGTGTATCCTATTCCCAAAAACAGAGTTATTAAAGTCATACATAAATTATCTTTAAAGCGATTATCGATGTTTAGATTGTAAAATCATTTGGTACTTGAATCGATTTATTCTCACTAAAGAATCAACTATTATCTATAGCCGACCATCGATCTACAACACTACCAGCTGCCGAACCGCAAAACCGCGACCGCTAGTGTGAACACCTCGGCCGTTTTGCGGTTGATCGGCGGTCGATTTGCGGTAGCCGCCGGGCGGATCAACCGCTAGTGTGAACGAAAATAAACGCTAGTATGAACAGGCGCTAAACAACGTTCTAGGTCATCGACCCGCAGTTTTCGCAGCCTTCCTACCTACTCATTTAGCCACCAAATATTACCTTCAATAGCGTACTCGCATCCACATTCCGACGTAATTGACTACGTGCTTCCAGCTAGCACCGGCCCACGTACCTTCGACGTATCACATTTCATTTTAAGTGAAAATGACGGATCCCAAAGCAATGTATGTAAAACTCGGCGGTGTGGAAGTTACGTGTGCTCGTAATACGTGGTAGGGATTCGGTTATTGACACGAAGTATGTTTATTACTTGCATATATGTACAATTGTATGTAGAGTTACCCAACATTATCATCAGCCTAGCCTGGGATGTAAGGGAGCGACCTATCACCATTTCGCTCCAAGCTGACGATGAAAAGATGATAAGTGAGCAACATTCCATTCCCTGTTCCATTAACACATAACATGAAAAGTACTTTTTAAAAGGAAAAAGATCTTTAAAAACAATAGACTATCGGGCCCGTTGTACTCGGGCACAAACAAACGGTTTCAGATCAAAAAAATCGCGAAGAACGCTGAATATTCATACTTAAATAATAAAGTATCGCCCCGTTAATATTTGCGGTCTGCAAGCAATGTTTGTTCTGCGTTCCGCAAACAGTCGAGGAATGTTAACATAGATTGGGAAATATGAGACTGGCGTTTTGTTTCCGTTTTGACTTTCATTGTTTTAAGCAACTTTCTAAGTAAGTTCATCATTTTCATGAACTCTGCCACCGGCGCAGAAGCTGAAATCTCTATAGTCTAACGACTCCGTCGGTAGGAAATGGATCAGTGATTTATATTCATCTCCATCGCTGTACAGAAAAGAATCCTATTAATATTAGTATATCCTTCCGTCTTTCTCCTAATATTATAAATGCAAAAGTTTGTTTCGATGGATGATCCATGCTCCCATCGATTAACAGTAATATAGTTGTATTAAAATGTGCTATAGCTATTATATCTCGTATAGCTATATGAACATTTTCATTCAAATCTGTTCAGTAACAAAATATCCATGCATCCATCAAACCAACTTTAACTTAGCGTTTAAAATATTAGCAGAAAGTTGGATATAGAAATATACGGAAACTTACACATCAGATTAACACGTTACTTTTTAGGGTTCCGTAGCCAAAATGGCAAAAACGGGACCCTTATAGATTCGTCATGTCTGTCCGTATGTCACAGCCAGTTTATTCCGAAACTATAAGAGCTACATTATTGAAATTTGGTACGTAGATGTATTCTGTGAACCGCATTAAGATTTTAAAATAAAATCAGAAAAAAATCCAAAATTTTTGGGGTTCTCCATACATAGAACTGAAACTGAAAAAAGAATTTTTCATCGAACCTATACGTGTGGGGTATCTATGGATAGGTATTTGAAAATGATATTGAGGTTACTAACATCATTTTTTTCTAAACTGAATAGTTTGCGCGAGAGACTCATCCAAAGTGGTAAAATGAGTGTCCCCCCCCCCCCCCCCCCCCGTAACTTCTAAGATATGGGCATGATAAAACTGAAAAAAATATATCATGTGTATCACTATGAAAACTACTAACGAAATTTGGTTTGAATGAAATCTAGCGAGTAGTTTTTTTTTAAACGTCATAAATCAAATTACCTAATTTTTTCATTTAATTAACTCCAATATAATAAAACGTAAAGAAAAACATTTATTTAGCTGTATAGTGGTACGGAACCCTACGTGCGAGAGTCCGACTCGCACTTGGCCGGTTTTTAATTTCACGCGGGTAAAGCCGCGAACTGAAGCAAAATAAACCTCACAACACCTAACGAGCATAGAATAACATTTTAATAATGATCTAATCACGTTACAGTTAGGATAATACTGAAGCGATAAAAATAAGATATACAATGGTTTCTGTCTTTATTTGTTGTGTGTACGCTCATAAATTTTCTAAAAATCGCTCCGAATACCGTATTATCCTATAAAACACCGCGGGTGGCCAAATTTCTTATGGACATTAGGGATAATTGGAATATTCCTTTTTCCGTGATTTGTCTATATATTGCATGACATTGAGCTTTTTTCTATTACTTCTATTTAAAGAGTACGCAGAGGTCCCTCTTTATGACAGGGTGGACAAACAGGTATGAAGGCCAACTGATGGTAAGTGATCACTTCACCATAAACACCACAAAACCACATTATAACCAAAACATAAATGAGTATCTAAAACAAAAGTACTTACTTTAAACTTTGAAAAAAAATAAAAAGCAAATTGTCTAACATTGGTATATAATAAGAAATGTATCCCTATAAAAAGCGGGTCCCGGAATGATAATGTAAAAACAAATACAAAACATTACATGTAAATATCGTTCCAAACTGTTGCCCCATTTCATCGTAAAAACTTGGCCACCCTGTTTTGAAGTCGTTAAACGGTATTATGTCGGCATTAAAAATGAAAATTGAAAATATCCTCAGTGAACTTATCTGGGTAGTAAAATTTCGCCACATCCCTTTGTCGCGACGGGGTTATAGGGGAATAAATAAATGTTATATTTGAGATAAGTACTGTTGTTATGTGAGTATCTAATATCTATAGGCTCCCGCGTTGGTACGGGTAGAATTTACGTATTTATAAACAATGAAAGTACGACTTCCTAATAGAGTATTTATTTACATAAATAATAAATAACCCAAGACATGCCACGCTGGGCCATCGCCAACTAGCCCCAAACTAAGCCGAAGCTTGTACTATGGGTACTAGACAACTGATAAGCTACTTAAATACTTTTTTTTGTAAATAAATACATATTACCTTTTAGTTAATGGTTCCGTCTGAGATATGTATTTTTATAAATATATATATATATTTAGATATGTATTTTAGGGGTATATATTAGTATATTATAATTTTGGAAATCTTGTATGTATGTAATATTATTGTCTAAAATATATTATATACCTTTGTGCATTACTACTACAGCAGTTGTTTGAATACCTATTACCGCACCACATTGTAGATTTCTGGCACGCCCAATGGTTGACTGGTAGAGAATGCCACACGGCATTAAGTCCGCCATTTGTACCTTCTATGTGCAATAAAGATTAAATAAATAAATAAATAAATTATACATAGAAAACACCCAGACCAATACAAACAGACATGTTTATGAACACAAATGTTTGCACTGTGCGGGAATCGAACCCACGACCCTTGACTCAGTAGGCAGAGTTCACTACCAAATGAGCCATCGAGCCAGTCAGACATGACTTATCAGTTTAGGTTGCTTGCTATGGTAACGTTGTTCAGATATTTCAGTTTGTAAGAAAGCTTTTTGGTAATTTGTTCACACCTCGGGTTATATATATTATTGGAGTTTTATCAAGGGTCCCTAATTTTTTAAAATATAATATAGCCTTTGTTCATCGGAGATAGTGTAACTTTCCGACAGTGAAAGATTTATTCAGTAGTTTCAGAGCCTATTCAATCAAACAAACAAATAATCAAATCTTTCTTCTCAGATCAGATCCGCCTACGGTGCACACAGCAGATCTCTCGAGGCATCCGCGGAAGACCAGCGTCGCGGCGTCCCAGACACGCCTCGGCACATGCTGAGCGAGATGCCTTTTTAACCGACTTCGAAAAAGGAGGAGGTTCTCAATTCGTCTGTATGTATAATTTTTTTTTTTTTTTTTTATGTTTGTTCGCCGATATTTCCGTCAATTATGGATGAATTTCAAAAATTTTTCGACAGTTCGACAGAGGACACTTCCGAGGTGGTCCCATTTTCACCAAGTCAGGATCTGATGATGGGATCCTGGAGAAATTGAGGGCAACAACCGAAAATTGTATGCTCATATGGTGTTTTTGTTACGTAATTATATTTTACTCAGGTATATGCTTCCGGGCGTCAACATCTGGTGCTGATGATGAAGCCACAGAACTCCTTAACGGTTAGGAGTTAGGGGACAGTACTGACATTGGTCGATATTAAACTAGGTAGTAGTATGTACTTATGCAGGGCTAATAGGGCAGGTGATTTGGACAAGTGATTTGCTTGATTCTAGATCGCAAAGTCTTCACTTGACTTAAAGCAAAATTTTTCATTCCTAAGTAAAACTCTTAAGGACATTAATTAGCCTTTATTCAAGTTCACAGCACATTAACGCAACTAAAAATAAAGAAATAAAATTATTTTTTAAAAAAAATTAAACCGACTTCGAAAAAAACACAAACGACCAAAACTAAAAAGCGATAAATAACGTAAGTAATTCCATCCTTAATACATAATTACTTAAATATTACAATTATCACTTATTTTTGAAGTCGGTGCCAAACAAATAAATATATTGTCGGCAAACACGACAAATCGGCCGCGCACGTCATACAACAAGTCTTCGTTAGGTACCGAGACGCTGGCACCGACTTCAAAAATAAGTGATAATTGTAATATTTAAGTAATTATGTATTAAGGATGGAATTACTTACGTTATTTATCGCTTTTTAGTTTTGGTCGTTTGTGTTTTTTTCGAAGTCGGTTTAATTTTTTTTAGTATCAGCGCAATTGCTTTTGTTCGGTCATTCTGTTATGTAACAAAATGTGTGATGCTAAATAAATAACTATTCTATTCTATTCTTCTTTATATTATTATCAAATTATCAAACAAAACATAACATTATGCTAACCTAATCAGCCGTTTCCTAATCAAACATCCAACAATAATTTGTACTCCAGCCCCAAGCGGTATATTTATTAAAATTCTATCAAGACGCTTTTAATATTTCCCCCTACCGTCTCAGCAAGCTTGAATCAACATTATCTTATTAATAGCAAACACAAGCCGAATGCTTAGCCCTTATAATTAGTCACGAAGCCAGTGAATCATTCATTCGCACTGTACTTGAAAGACACAAATATAAATAGAACTCACGTTTGTCGTATTCGCTTTATTTGTTGGCACTTGGGATCAATTAGCTGAACAAAAGGTTCGATTTCTTTTTGTTGTTAGGAATGTGCTAGGTATGCGAAATTGGCGGGTCTTCTTATAGCTTTTTCTTGATGGCGTCTAATAGACTAGTTGCTGTGACAAAGGAATAATATAAGGTAGGCTTAGGCTTAGGGATGTAAGGGAGCGGCCTATCATCATTTCGCCCCAAGCCAACCTCACCTGCCCGTGGTGCATCCTGCCGAATAACAAACGAGGCGCTGGCCACCGACTTGTGGCGGTATAACCATCACAATTGACGGCGTGGCTAAATACCACAGACCGATGACGGGCAGCAGCGTCACCTGAGCGAGAAGCTACGCCCTGCGATCGCCAACCCGCCTGCCCAGCGTGGCGATTATGGGTATATCCTCCAGATGTTTGCCCTGTGGCAAACAACTGGAGAGGCCTATGTCCAGCAGTGGACTGTGATGGGCTGATGATGATGATGATGAGGCTTAGGCCGCACTACGGCTAAACGGCCGCGGATTTGAACCGCCAGACTTTGTGAGTAAAAGAAACTAATGGAAGCGGCTGTCGGGTTTTTTTCGCGACTGATTTTAACACCGCGCTATGCTGAATGCCTAGCGGGAATAACTGCACACAAATTCGTAGTACATATAACTTTTATTCGCGGTTTTAAGTCGTAGTGTGTGCATCTCGGGCGGTTTTGCGGTTTCGCGATTTACCACTTAGGAAAGGAAACAGTAGTGCGCCCAAACCAAAGTGGCAGGATAATACTATGTCATCAGCGAAACACCCGCGTGAGGCGTCTTCGCATTTTTTTTATATAAGCACGTCAAAATACTGCAACCTGCCTTATGTTAAAGCGGACGAGAAAGTCCAAGCAAAAATGTAAGCGATCCGCATCACGTCTAGTTAGTGCAAAGATCGGTGGCGGTATAACCATCACCATTGAAGGTGTACCTAAATACCACAGACTGTTGACGCAGCAGCGTAACCGGAGCGAGAAGCTACGCCCTGCGATCGCCAGCCCGAAGTGGTGAACCACTGGAAAGGCCTATGTCCAGCAGTGGACTGCAGGCTGAAGATGACAGTACAAATCTTGGTGGAGACACAGCACAGTATTTTTTTAATGATTAAATGGTTATAAGCGGCACCTAGAAACTGAATGCCCTAATAGTGCTTCGGACATGAAAGCGAGATGATTATTAGGCCCCATTTAGCCCATAATAGAACTAAATTAGCAGGTAAATTAGGCCTAGCAACGGTTTATCGTCTCGTCGAACGGGCGTGGTGTCGGCCAGTAGGTAATTAGTGCCAGGATTTTGATTGAATTATTAATGAAAATATGAGATTATGATCTTCGAGCTGCTATACCAACGAAGCTTTTTATATTGACACAGCTTAATGGCTTTCTGTCGCCTCATGGAAGTAAATGTGATTACTATAATAATAATTACACAATACATTCCAATATCACAGTAAAATATTATTCACACAAACATAATTACATTGATGAAGACTGGAGTCTGAAGAAGGCAACAAATTAACGTATAGCAACGAACAAGTGAACGACTGAACCACTACAATCAATCACCTTTTTTCCTTATAAAATGCCTAACCTAACACATGTAACAGAAGCTAAAATCTCAAGGAGTCCCTTAGTCGATCGATTTTTACGACACCCAGCCGTCGACTACGAACTAGTTGTCCGCCACTTAATGGACGCTTTACGATCACCACGCTGGGCAGGTGGGTTGGCGATCGCAGGGCGTAGACAGCCGGCCCAAATTTGTTTTTGAATGTTCTATGGCAAGACTAACAAAACAACTGCCCAAGAAAGTTATATAAGTAATATTGTACACTGTTTTATGTAACACGGAAGAAATTACAGAAGCATTGTAACAAAATAATTAAGTGAACATGTTGTCGTGCAACAAAGGCGAATAATTATAACCACCTTTGAGAGAGCGGTAACAAGTTAACCCAAACATGCTCGCAACTAGCGTGTGCTGAAAACCTCGTCACCTCTCAAACGTTCTCGCTACAATATTTCCTAGACAATTTTACCGCATTCTTGTCTATACTTATAATAAATCTGTAGAGAGGTCAATTCTGTACATGAAATATATTTTCAAAATAACTATCAGGGGGTGATTAGTGATCGATACTGATGCCAAAAATGCAATCAGTAAAATTTTTGTCTGTCTGTCTGTCTGTCTGTCTGTCTGTATGTTCCTTATAGAAACAAAAACTACTCGACGGATTTTAACGAAACTTGGTACAATTATTCTTCATACTTCTGGGCAGGTTATAGTATACTTTTCATTACGCTACGATCAATAGGAGCAGAGAAGTGAAGGGAAATGTTGGGAAAACGGGAGAAGTTACTCCATTTTTTAATCTTCCGTCGCGTGTGCAGCCTTAATGGTTAAAGTTACATAGCAATTATGTATGACAGAAATATTTTACATAAAATTGACTAAAGAATATCCCGCAACAGCATATGTCTATCTTTTATGGTTGACTCACAATAACACGTGTAACTCCTGATAGCTTAGCAGTTCGGAGCATTCTGATTATATTGGTTTACTCTTACGTTTATAATACTCTCATCCATCCTTAATTTAAAAAAGTTATGATTATTACCTATTCAATAAAAAAAGAATCATAGAAATCGGTATAGAAACACCAAACTTATACATGAAATAAGCCATCGCGCCGTCCCACGTGAATACTGAATCATGCTATAAGGGTTATTTTTGTGTAACGGTTGCCGAGCTCGACACGGGTCGCGGCGGCGGTAGGGTATAAAAAGGCGGGAGGTCCGAGAGCTAGCTTCATTCAATATTTGGCTGTTGATGCGTTCAGAGCGATCGACCTTATTGACAGACAATAATTGATATTGAGAAACCGTGCTTATCAGCGCGACTTTTAGTGTTTAAATAGTTTATTTGAATTTCTTTTATTGTTATATTGTAAAATATTCGTTCAAATTAAAAATTATTAAGCGTAGGTACTTTTATTAATTAAAGTAGTTATAAGTATTTATTTTTAAGTGAAGTAGGTATAGGTAGATACTTTTGCACAGGCGTTTCAGCTTTAATGCAATCAGTAAAATTTTTGTCTGTCTGTATGTTGGATAGAGAAATAAAAACTACCTACCGAACGGACAATTTTAACAATTATTCGTCATACTCCTAGGCAGATTATAGTACACTTTTTATGACGCTACAATCAATAGGAGCAGAGCAGTAACGGGAAGTGTTGGGAAGACGGGAGAACTTTTTACCTGTATGTTTGAACGCGCTTCACGCGAAAAATACTGCATGGAATTGAATGCGGTTTTCACCAATGTATGGCTAGAGGCTTAACTGCTTTATGGAAGTCCGTTATTTTTCAAACCCGATATCCACGCGTGCGACGCCGCTGGCACAGCTAGTTACAAAATATAACAACAGACGTTGACCGCCATACAGCTCTCAGCGTTCCTTGTTCTCGAAACTTCAACACGTAGAGACAAAACGTACTTATTAATAACTAATCATCCCCTGATAGTTATTTTGAAAATATATTTAATGTACGGAATTGACCTCTCTACAGATTTATTATAAGTATAGATAGATTACCTAACTCTGTTAACTTCTACATCTACACTAATAATTTCTATTCTATCATTTCACCTATATGTATACTTATAATAAATCTGCAGAGAGGTCAATTCGCTACATGAAATATATGGGCTATATTTTCTGCTACAATAGATTTGGGATCCTACACCAATTATGTATCTCAATGTTTAAATCTGCAATGATTTTTTATATAATATTATTAGTGCATCAAAAATACACCGAACAACCCGTTTAACAAGTTAATAAACAATCTTTCTCGACACAATTATCTCGTTGTAGGGTTAACAGACCGAAAGTGGACCTAATTTATGAATGTCGGCACGTGGTACGTACCAACCCATAAAAATGGCAATAAAATTATTCCGAAGACCGGCTCTGAGGTGAGGGCCCACTTGTGACATCTAGCGGGAGGTAATTTCCATCTGAATAAACTTCGTCTTTAAAATTGTTTGGCGTGGTAACTAACTCGTCGGTTATCAGTTGAGCAATGAATGAGTTTTCTTCCGATATTTCCGGCGTGTCAACAATTTTTTTTTCGGGAAAATTATATTTGTCTTTTTTTTTGAGTTTTTTCTTTGATTGAGTTGAGAATTTGAGTAACAAAGCATAGCGGCCTCCTATCAATGCAATGGATGGAAAAAAGATCTACTTTTACGACACCCATGAGCGATAATTTATATTTTATTGCATTACCACTCGATTGAAAAATAATTATAATCTTTCACCGTTTAGGTATAAAAGACTTTTAAATCTCTTGATTTTAAAAATTCGAATTTGAGCATCGAATCTGCGCGCAAAGATTTATTAAAGCACCATTATAGTACCTAACTACATTAGTTATGAGTCTAGACTAGTCTTTTGTTGAATTTGAAGCTTGCCTGATACTGTAATAGGTAGCTATTAATTATTGATAACATTTAATTACTAAGCAACGTACCTTCATTAGTTTTTACTATTTATACTAACGATCGATATGAGGTTACCTAAGTTCTAATTAATTTATACAAGACTTAAGATTTATCAAACGCTATTAATATTTCGTCTTAAACTACAGCTGTCTTTGAATTGATGCTAAACGTCTCGGTGAAACGCGCCTATCAATTCAAATTCTGTTCTGCTAACAAATTGAACGATTACTGAGTTTTCGATGACAATTTAATGGAGTTATAAATCGCTCGCGCCTAGTAAAATAGAATTTATTAATCTCAAAATCTTGCTCAGATTTAATTGGATTTGGTTTTAATTTTCACTACAGCCTTCGACTGCGCAAATAGAGGAGCGGATTAAAGATTATTGTTTTGTAACTGCTATTGCGTATTTCACGAGATGGTTTAAGATTTTGTAGGCGAAAGACGAGAAATTTTAAGTTAGATAAATAAAATATCTAATTTTACCAGTTATCCGTATTTTATCAGTTAGTTAAATACTCAGATATGTAACTCTATTGGTTAATGCTTCGTATGTCATTTACTGCCATTACTTTTTAAAAATATTACAGAAACAATATAAATAACAAGCTACTCTTATTTCCTGCATTTCATCCTTATTATCATCTTGATAGTTGGATGTCTTCCACGGTGCGTTTTGCGCGCAATTTTCTGCCTCGTGCAACCAGTTGCAAGACCAGTCTTTGGAATCAGCTTCCGGCTGCAATTTTTCCAAGTGGGTATGACTTAGGGACCTTCACAAAGCGAGCCTATACATTTCTCAAGGGCCGGCAACGCACCTGTGACTCCCCTGGTGTTGCGGTGTCTATGGGCTGAAGTGATCACTTACCATCAGGTGACTTTCAGGCCCGTTTACCCCCTCTAGCATAAAAAAATAATTGTGAGTTGGAACAGTGAACACGCCGCGTGTGTCTATCGGGTCATTCTGCACAAATAATTTCTGCCTTAAAAAATGTACACCCAAGAAATTTTAATAGTACCTCATTATAAGTACTAATACACATAACGGGACAAGACAATGTTATAATTTGCTTTAGTGTACAATTAATACCTGTTTATACATGTAGTTGATGCAATACATAGGTACGTACTCAATACGCCATTCAATATCACCCGCCATCATTTCAATCACATCTTCATGTACTCCTTTTTTATAGGCTATCTCGAGGTGCCAGTTTTTCCCATCTAATGAGAGGAAATTCAATTGTAATAAGGTTCTCAAGGAAAATGAAACCGTAAAAATAATGTTAAGCCATAAAAAACATTTATTATGGCATTATGCTTTTGTGCCGGCCGCGCCATCTCTATGCTTTCTTTTAAAAATAAAAATGTTTGTAAAATATGGGGGTTTTGTTGAAATAAAATCGTTCCCTAATTTTAAAGGAAGCTCGGGAAATGATAAAGTATCCTACAGGTTTCTTAATAGAATGTGTAAGAATTTATTGGGCAGTTTAATGAACAATTCTCTGGAATACCAGTCTTAAAAATGAATGTTTATTAAGATCATATTTTACTTCAACTGTCGTTCCGCATATTTCTTTTATCCGGGTTATCTTTTTTTTATCCGGGAAAAATACTTTTATGCATTCCCGATTCCCGGGAGATCAACGGGGTACGTTGTGACTTATGTATGTTAGGGGCAAAAATGTCTAGATTATCTTCTTTTTAATAAGAACATGTAGGATGACCTCAGTCCTGATTGTAAGAGGTCGTGAGGTCCAAAAGTTAGATCGCCAAGCATAATAGGACCAATGAAGAACCTACTGCGCCTGTCGCCTTCACCTTGAAGGCCCACTGAGATGCCGATTCACACGGCCGCCTATAAAACCCAGGATTGTAAGAAGATGAATAATCTAGGAAACAAATGAACTGGAGAGGCATTTCTTAACTTAAAAGGCACTGGGCAGGAACCCTTTGGCTCTAAGCAATGCATTACTTATTCATCTTCATCCTATTGCAGTCCACTGCTGGACATAGTCTGTCCAGGTGTTCGCCACTTTGGGCAAACTTCTGGCGGTTATACCCATAATCGCCACGTAGGGCAGGCGGCTTTTTTTTTTTTTTTTTTTTATAGTGGCTCGACATAATGGCCTCCCTACGCCTGATGGAAAGCGAAAGAGAGGCCCAAGTCGCTGTGACAACTGGCAAGTAACTGGTCAGTATCTGTCAGTTGCCACTGCCATGCCGGCCCAACCCTAACCCCCCCACGAGCTCCGGACACCCTCCACTCGATAAAATACCGCAGCCAAATGACCTTTAGGTCGTGTTTCTGCCGGTGAGTAGGGTTTCCGGAGCTCGTGGGGGGTTAGGGTTGGGCCGGCATGGCGGTGGCAACTGACAGGTAACTGACCAGTTACTTGCCCGTTGTCACAGCGTCTTGGGCTTCTCTTTCGCTTTTCATTAGGTGTAGGGAAGCCATTATGTCGAGCCACTATAAAAAAAAAAAAATCCTTTACCAACTTACACGTTTTATACACCTCCTCATATAGATTATGTAACATTAACTCGATTCCTACTATAGCAGGTAGGTAGCAACCTATTTCAGGAAATATAAATCTTTGTGAACTGCGGGGACCGTCATTACACTACATAAAGGCCTGGATGAGGGTAAATGGATGTTTTCCATCGGGACATCGCCACTTTTCGGGTTTCGCACTTTGGCGATGATAAAAGAACTTAATAGTGATAAAATTTGTATGTTCATAGTGGGGCGGGGATAAAGCATCCTTAGGGACGTGGCTGATATGTGAGATTTGGGTTAGCACTAACGGTACCTTTTTTTTTTTTTTTTTTAAGAGGGGAATGCATTAGGCACCTTCATGCCGTCTCCGGGGGGAGGCGGCATGGTGTGTGGGACTCACACCTCCCAAAAGGGAGGGCATACCCACTAAACCCCCCTGTGTCGCCAGTGGGCAGCAAGTTGCAGGGACACGGGTAGCGCTGAAGCATACGGCCATATCCCTGCCTGCCCTGGCCAGCCGCAGATGATAAGCGGCCGGCACTCCTGGTCCGGAGAGGGCAAATACCCCTGCCCCCGGATCCGGGGAGCAGTAGAGTGCTCCCCGGGCGGACCTCGTGCAACGGTGTGGCTGCACCCACCACACCGTTACGCCCCTATGAGTGGATCGCGCCCCCGCACTCACCACTCGGGGCACGAAGGAGAGGCTCAGAGGGCATACGATGCGTTGTATGCCCTCCGGCGACGCCCGGGCCGGGGGCGGCGTAGAGCGGGCGCGTCTACCGCAGCCTCACGCTCTCTTTCCGCCGCCTCCTTCTGCGAGATCACTGTCTCGCAGAATGCGAGCATCGCTCGCCAGACCTCCTTCGACGCCGTCATCTGCCGCAAGAGTTGCGGCAGGTCGAGGTCCTGTGCGACAGTGACGAGGACGGAGCGCTCATTGGCCCAGGCAGGGCAATGCTGAAGCGTATGCTCTGCCGTGTCCTCCGAGCCACTGTCGCAGTGACGGCATAGAGGATCAGGCTCTCGCCTGATCCTCCATAAGTACCGGCCGAAACATCCATGTCCCGTGAGGACCTGGGTCAGCCGGTACGTCACCACCCCGTGGGGGAAGGCACTAACGGTACCTGACTTATGTACTAAAGCTCGCCACATGATCGATTTTCCAGATATTAAAGTATACAAGTTTGTGCGAAAACGTAAGGAGTAATATACTCGTAATATGGCCGATAGTGTAATAAATACAGCTATTCTTAAAAATTTATTGAATATCAGACAACTAGGCCATAATTATATCATATTAACTCACAGATACGCTATTGCTTTAAAAAATGTGATGTTTAGCATGATAATACCATAAAGTGTAAGTACATGTGCTTCTGTGTGAGGGACTATTTCATAAATATCTTATTAACTGCTTGACAAATTGTATGTTACCCACTTATTTAATAATTTCTCGTGTAAGTGACTGTATGGTTTTAAATGAGAAATAAATATTCTTTAAACCTATTATTTTATGCATTGTTATATTTTATGTAGATACCGCTAAAAGCATGTTTAACTTAGGTCCTGAGCATGATCTCTCTCGGGTCATGTCGGATCATGAGAGTGAAGGAACGAGTGCACTTATGCTTGCCCAAAAACTTGTGCAGTTTAATATCCTTTGCGTACTTGGCTATCTCCTTCAAGCTTGGTTCATTAGGCCGAAAATATGTCTTTTACTATTAATATTTTTTCGCTCATTCTATTTCAAGTTCTCTCACTAAAATAATAATACCCGACAGAAAATCAATGTTTCCCATTTCGTTATACGCCAAATGGATTTAGCTTCCATACATTTTCCTTAACGAACACCATGCATGTATATTATGTATACAGAAAGCCTATAATGGCCCAATATGGATTACAACATAAAGGAGTAATGGTGAATTTACTACAAACCCGTTATCCCTTTACAAGTCTGTATTATTTATACTCAAGAAACAGTCTGCTTTTATACTACCTACTCAATAGAATATTCTTCGAAATAGAGACTTTTTGCAATTTTTTGAATAAGTAAATGGGTGTTTTACCCCAAGCGAATACTAACTATCGAATCAATCGTATACTTACATCCCATATTTATACAATAGAACTTATACATACAATAGAACTGGGGTGTAAGGGAGCGACCCATCATCTTTTCGCTCCAAGCCAACCTCACCTGCCCGTGGTGCATCCTGCCGAATAACAAACGAGGTGCTGGTGACCGACTGGTGGCGGTATAACCATCACAACTGAAGGCGTAGCTAAATGCCACGGACCGATGACGAGCGGCAGCGTCACCGGAGCGAGAAGCTACGCCCTGCGATCGCCAATCCGCCTGCCCAGCGTGGCGATTAAGGGTATATCCTCCAGATGCTGGCCCTGAGTGGCGAACAACTGGAGAGGCCCATGTCCAGCAGTGGACTGCGATAGGCTGATGATGATGATGATGATACAATAGAACTTACACAAAAGCACTTCCGAACTAAAATGACAAAATTCCCGGTAACTGTTACCTATTTCTACAGAGCAAATCATACATTCGCAAACTTACGTCTCCCAACTCTTAATTTACATGAAGCGCGATACTTATCCTAGTTTCGTATATTCCCAACTTCAGTCGGCAGTTTTAATTTGCTCAGTTAATATTCTCAAAAAAACTTTTCACCGACACGACTCCAGACGTTCCCCAATCTCGACATAATTTCCCTGGAAACGGGGAAAACTTTTTAGCGTTCCACTTTCCACGGTTTTTCTCGTCCAGTTTTCCCGAAATTTCGATAAGCGATATGCAAAGGGAAAATTATGTCGGTGATTCTCGTGGATAACAAAATGTTTAAAACATTGGAATGGTGCTGGTCTGGTGTTGATATACTTAATTCGGTCATGAGAGTATAGGTAATTTAATGAGGAGCTCGGTGGCGCCGCGGTCTTGTTCGTTTAACAATGATCGCAAATGTTGAGCAACCATTGGCGCGGTCAGTCCGATGATGGGTGACCAAAATTTGACACCGATTTCCTCCGTGCTTCGGAAGGCACGTTAAGCTGTTGGTCCCGGGTGCTATCTTTACCAACTCAGATAGCAGTCGTTACATCATATCAGAGATGATGATAACTCTGACGCCTAAACTGGGAATGGGTATAGCTTACCCTAAGTGTTGCGGAGGTCTGATGGCAGTCGCTCTGTGTAAAAGCTTAGCCCTCGCCAAATCTCTCAGTTTGGGAAGCCGACCCTGAGACAATCGGGAAAAAGGCTAGGAGGATGATGATGAGTATAGGTAATTAGTATTACTACATCTCATCAAGCCATCATCATCAGCCACTGATCATCATATAACCGTTCACTGCTGGACATACGCCTAGGCAATAGGCTTGTTGCCGTAAAACCTGTCTTTTTTTCTAAATTACTACGATAATAGCCAGGGCGGCCTTGTCATCATCACCGGACTGTTAGGGGAGCGGAAGGCCCTAATTAGTCCGTCTTTTAGATTGTTCAAAAATAAAAACACGTATTTTTTCCTTTGTAAATGACCAAAGATGAAAGATGACCAAAGACCAAAAATGACAAAGATGTAGCCCCTTCAATTTACGCGTGACGTCAAATAGTGCGAGTTTTTTCTCACAGAGTACGTCCAAGACCCCTACTACAAAATTTTAATGCCGTGTATCTTTGTTATTTTTTGTTAAAATGAAAAAAGGAAAAATACGTCATACTCTTAGCGTTGTCCCGGTTTGTGCCCAGACATGAAACAAACACAAATGTTGGCCCGGGTAGGGATCCAGCCCATGACCCTTACTTCATTTATTAATTAACTCTTCCTAATAGAAAGTCTATATTACCTGATCAGCAGGATTAGGAGTAGTCCCAATAGCGTCCTGAAGACATTGGCGGACCGATTCACCTCTCCGCTTTGGAGGTGCTTTGTGCGGAGTGATCATCACGGGGAATTACCCTTTTTTGTGATAGTCACGCTCACACTTAGTAGTTTAAGGACCTATTTTTAAATTTATTCATTTTTTTGTGTGATTACTAATATTAACAGTCTACTAACATAGTTTGATAAAATGTATACTAACACATATGGATTATGTGATCCGAAATAAACATTTTTCATTTCATTTCATTTCATTACCTGAAATTTCAAGAACAGTCGGAAATTTCTAACAATTCGCTAGTAGAGTGACTGGTTTTTAATTAGTTTCGAGTTCTGTTGGGAGTGGGCCTGATTCGATATTCGGTTCCGAAAAATCTGGTTATTTTCCATTTCGACGAAACGGCCAATTCTAATTTTTGCTTTTTGTTTTTCATCCCATGAGCGTTGAAATTAAAACGACTCGGAACAGATTGAATGAAAAATTGTTCAACTTATCATCGGGGACTCAGTTGCGACTTATTGTGTTTTTAGCTTCTTACTGGTGGTAAGGTGGTGCCTGAACCTTTTGTCAAGCGTTTTAGGGACGCCATGGGTCCTATGAGACCCATGCTGCCTTGGCATATCGACTAAGGGCGTCTTACTCTACGTGTTGACATCTGTAAACCCTATGCATGATAAATTAAGAGACTCGTAAGACTGGCTACGCTTAGTGCGAAATCCGCTGCCATCTTATTTTAGTTTCATAAGAGTTTCTAAGTTTATACGTACGACGTAATTTAAAAGTTTATTATTATTCAATGACTAATTTGAAAGTCAATGATTTTTATTTTATTTTGGCTGTATAAACTCTTACTTCATAAGAATGTGTGTAGGTACCTGTAGTACGTTAAATCTACCGCAGCCGACAGTTTTACTGTAAAAATGTGCCATATTAATTGTACGAGTCATCGTACATGGTAGCAATATAAAGCCGCCTTCCTTTACTTTATCATTTTGTTAGCATAGCATTTTTATAAGTATCAATCAATAAATCAGTGTATTACCGACACTCGAACGGAGCGGTTTGATTTTATCATCCCTTAAACCCTCTTATCATCATCATATCATCCAAAAGTGTGGGCCTACCCCAACATTAATATTGATGAATGAACGATTTATTATTATTATTATGTAATGTTTGCGATAGAAGTCTTACATTCACCCAATAGTTGAATTAGCAAAATGGCTACTACAAAATCGAGCATTGATTTAATATCGCTGACCGTGGTTGTCTACCGCGAACCGCCCGCCAAGTCTCGTATTAGCGGGCCGCCAAACTTGGCCCGCTTTCAAAAGTTCGCCTCTCCGGACCCACAATTAGATTTTGATGTTTTTCTGCTAAGAATTCCCTTTTAGTGTATACTAACTGTGCTTGTATAGAGCATCAGGTAAATGTGAGCACGTAAGCTAAGTATTTAGATAGAGAATTGAGAATTTTCAAACTTTTGGTTTGTACATTCATCAATAAAGATTTTTATTATTATTATTACATACTTACTATGTCTAGACCTATTAGAGTAGCTTAAGAGCTCAAGAAGAAAATCAGCAGAAGAAAATCTAAATTCGTTTTAAATTAAATATTTCTTACTTTGAAATTGCCCGATAAACAGCTGACAATGATTCATTTGATAAAAGAAGTAGGTACTTTATTCTCAAACACTTGTTCATCACTGAAAAACAAATAAAAATTCAATTCTAATAACTAACTCAAACTGAATTATTACTTATAAAAGATGTTTGATAAATTTAAAGCACAAAGAATTGTATAGAAGCAATTTGTTCTGCCAATAAAGTTTTCGCGTCGAACAAAAAATTGTTGCCGACAAAAGTCGTGCGGGTGTTGAATATTCACAGTTTTATTATTTTTCTATCGTCCAATTATATTTGCGGTGACCAAGTCATATTTGTTTTGCTTTTGCCCAAACGTTCGCGGAGCGGTTACTGTCGAACGGGAAATAGCAGAAAGAAAATGTTTGTGTTGCGCATGACCCTCGCTTTTCAGACTAGAAAAATCTGTTGGACCCACGATTGGATTTCAATAGGTATAACAAACTGGACTGGAAAAGTTATTGGTATATTTTTTCTTTGTATTTTTTCCGGATGGATCAGGATTCAGCTTTAAAATGTACGTGTAAAAATTTTTTTTTCAAAAAGAAATATGGATACGAAAATATTTTCAGCTACAAAACTCTCTATATTTATCTATAAATAATCTACATACTTTATGTGAAACGTTTACGGAGCAATTTGGCATTTGTCTGAAAGATATTGCTTATGCGATAAGACCTCCTAAATTGTATAATAATAATGTATCGTTATGTCTAGTTTTAAGTCAACTGTTTGGTGTGTAATAAGGAATATCATCATCATCATCCTAGCCTTTTTCCCGATTGTTTCAGGGTCAGCTTCCCAAACTGAGAGATTTGGCGAGGGCTAAGCTTTTACCCAGAGCGACTGCCATCAGACCTCCGCAACACTTAGGGTAAGCTATACCCATTCCCAGTTAGGCGTCAGAGTTATCATCATCTCTGATATGATGTAACGACTGCTATCTGAGTTGGTAGAGATAGCACCCGGGACCAACAGCTTAACGTGCCTTCCGAAGCACGGAGGAAATCGGTGTCAAATTTTGGTCACCCATCATCTGATTGACCGCGCCAATGGTTGCACAACGTTGCGATCATTGTTAAGCGAACTAGACCGCGGCGCCACCGAGCTCCTCATGTGTGTAGTAAGGAATATATACCTATTTATCTATTTACCATTAGGTATATTAGAACATAATATCATTGTGCAACTCTTTGTCATTGTGTTACTATACGGGGCATTGTGATAACACAATGCCCATTTCTGGTCAGACTCCCTATTCAGCAGAACACTATACTCCATATGCACGCGATCAAACCCGCAGGCTGCGCCTAGTATCTGGCACATAATTGAATACTAAGGCAGCAAGAAGTTCGCTGCAAATTAATTCAAATCTACTCATATCAACATTAGCCTACAACTTCTACTGCTGGACATAGCCAATGACATTAGAATAGAATAGAATAGTTTTTTATTTGTCATTTGGTTAGATTTGCCTTAGTCATGACGCTTGGCAGGCGGGTTGGTGACCGCAGTAAGTTTCGTTTGTAACCAGGTAAACGCTGATGACCGTTTCCTGTTATTCTCTTAGTCGTTCTGTAGAACCCCATGACAATAGGACCACATCCGAAAACTACACGGACATGTTTTACATAAATAACTTAATATGTAGTTAATTATTATTTTTATATTTCCTGATATTCCCTTAACCATATGAGAACTAAGAATTAGGTTGTGTAGGAACTCTCTTCCAGCACACGCGTTCCCTTCCTCTTATAGTCTATGGTATAAACGGGGCCTAAAGCGGCACTTATGCAAGCCGCCATAGTGTGATCGATCCGCGTTACACTAACCAGGTGTGATGAGGATCGCTTACACTTTTTGGACTTTGTTAAATAAATAACCCAAGACATGCCACGCTGGGCTACACAGCGCCATCTAGCCCCAAACTAAGCCGAAGTTTGTACTATGGGTACTAGACAACTGATAAACTTACTTAGATACATTTTTTTTGCAAACAGACATGTTCATGCACACAAATGTTTGTAATGTGTGGGGATCGAACCCACGACCCTTGGCTCAGAAGGCAGAGGTCACTACCAATTGAGCCACCGAGCCTGCCATCCTGCCAAATGTTGTTTGCTTAACATTAGGCAAGATGTAGTTTTGAGGTGCTAATTTATAAAAACAGAGATGGAGGGAGTCCAAATAAGAAGTAACGAATTTCGCAACAATTGCAAGACCTCTGATAAAAACCGAGAAAATCCTAAGACTTCTAACCAGTCCTAGAAAGCTAGGAAAAGCTTTCCGCCGCACATTTAAAAGCTTTTAGTTGTAATCCTAGCGCGAGCTTGCCACTCACGTCTGTTTTCATGTTTAATTAAGGCGTTTCCTAATTAGGCGCCTCCTAGCCGGTATTAAAGAGCGCGAGTTAGGGGTTTATACATTTTAATGATCCCTTCAGTAGTGCTCAGATTCATTCCGGTTCGTTTGAGCAGTTACTGCCACTTAGGCAAAGTCGCTAGTGCAACTTGAGTTACGTACAACTTTTGCTAAGTTGAACCTGTGGGCTTGAAATTGGTATTAATTATTACGTGCATAACTTAAAGTTAGAACCTTATTACATCTTTGGATGTGGTTGTTTTTTGTAGTATTGTAAAATTAAATGTGGAAATACAGAAAGAGGAATTTTCGAAAAAGGAATGGTTCAACCATTTCTTTTTCGGTCTTCGTTTTGTTTCGTTGTGTGATAAATGATAAGAATATCAAAGTCTCACTCATACCTTTGTGTGAGACATGTTGAGATGTATAAAGTGTGCGGGAATCGAACCAGCGGGCGGTGATTTTTTAAAAATTCATCTATCCATCCATCAACACACGGGTCTATAAAATTAGAATACCTTATCATGTCCAACTGGTCTACATTGTCTGTTTAATATAAGATTTTCACGAAAAGGTCGCGCATCATATACGGAGAACACGTTACAATAAATTAACCTCGCTCACCGCATACAGCTATCATGCTTAGCTATTATCATTTTAAACTGTGCCATATTTTTGGCGCGGTCCTTTTTTGGCACAGAAAAGGCGCGATGAAAACAAATCATTCTTTTGTGTCCTTTGTCGCCCTTGGATTGTCCCGTCACGGGACATAATTAGGGCGCCGAGGACTGCAACGTTTTGTTATACTAACGGGTGAAATGAAGCGTGTACTTTTGAGAGGGCGCTTTATCATCTTTACTTTTAACGGAAACTGAACATGGAATTTGACAAGAAACAATTAGAAAAGATTAGAAAGGTGGTGGCGGTATAACCATCACAATTGAAGGCGTAGCTAAATACTAAGGACCGGTGACGGGCAGCAGCGTCACCGGAGCAAGAAGCTACGCCCTGCGATCGCCAACCCGCCTGCCCAGGGTGGCGATTATGGGTATATCCTCCAGATGTTTGCTCTAAGTGGCGAACAACTGGAGAGGCCTATGTCCAGCAGTGGACTGTAATAGGCTGATGATGATGATGGTGATGAATTAGAAAAGGGAATTGATTTAAAACTTACATTAAGGCCGGCCACATACATTCGGAATTCCGATGCGGAATTCCAAATTGAAATACACGTTCGCAACAAAAATTTTCGACTTACATAATAAAAATTGTAAGTGCTCCAACATTGTGAACGTAAGCGGCCAGCCTTAGGCTGCCTGTCCATAGAAGTCTGTGTGATTTTCGGACTTTTTTTTTATAGTCGCTCGACATAATGGCTTCCCTACGCCTGATGGAAAGCGAAAGAGAGGTCCAAGTCGCTGTAACAACTGGCAAGTAACTGGTCAGTTACCTGTCAGTTGCCACTGCCATGCTGGCCCAACCCTAACCCCCCACGAGCTCCGGACACCCTACTCACCAGCAGAAACACGGCCCGAAGGTCATTTGGCTGCGGTATTTTATGGAGGTCCTTCCCCGGACGGGCAGCTCAATTCGAGCGAAGATTCGCTATGCCCTACCTCTCTTAATAGGACCAACTTAGAATAGGACCAACCCATCTTATCCCGTAGGTTCATAGATGACGTATAAGGGAATAACAACGTTAACCTGGGTACTAATAAAACCTACTGCGGTTACCAATCAGGCTGGAAGGATTTATCGAACTCCTACTTGAAACTTACGACATTACTTTTAAGGATATGCGTTGATAAAAATTGCTCCGGAAATGAGTAGGTTAGTTAATTAGGGCGGCCCATGAAAGAAAATTAAATATAAGATAAAATCTTTAAAAAAACGTTTTAAGGATAGACGTTTGATCCCAAATCGTCTGATGTTAATCGATTTTGTGGTAGATGATGTGTTAGAGCTTATGAAGCACATTTATCCAACCAAAACCGATCTACTCTCGCCTTGAAAATCTGAAGATAATATTTCTTTCTTTATAAAAAGAAACCGTGCCTTCCATACTCAGTGTTAATTTCCTGAGCGAACCTTTAGCGGCCGAACCTCTCTCAAACAACGCTCCAGAAACAATCAACACTAATTCCTGTTCTTTCCCAAACATTTCACTGGAATCCAATATTGTCCGTATTGCCTCCCTAGCCGAGATTGTAATGATTTGCCAATACCACTTAAGACTCTTTGATTACTCCAATTTCCCATTTGGTACATTCGCCGAATGGAAACGTCACTTGTTCCCCTTTTTGGGTTTGTGTTTAAATAAATAAACTTTTCAAGATTATTTTGGCTTAAGCCAGTAAGTAATTTTTAAGTATCATAAGTCACGCCAGACAATTCACACCAACCACTAGTCTCAAAGTAGGTGATTTCTCCTAGAACACCCAGACTCCAGACAATTTAGATTTTTTTTAAGTTTTGGACTTACAATAAAAAGGGATTTAGATTATTTTAACCCTTCAGGGTGATGTTTTTTATTCTTTAAGGGTTTGGCTTTTCCACTATTCACCAGATATTAAGTGATATTGAAGCCTATCAAGTGTGCTTACCCAGAAGATACTGATTTACTTACTGTATGTCTCTGGTAACAAAGATTATAGGAGCATAGTAAATAGATTTGGGAAAGAGATTGAGCTTACAAATGTATTGCCTAGAATTGTTAGTATTTGATAAATGATTAATATCTATAATATGGAATCTTGTCAATTGCATTTTATCCGTTACACTTCCGTCACTAAAAAAACAGTATAAAGAAACTAATTAAAGTAATACGTACCATCCAATTCATATCCCTGACCCCACTGCGGCAAATCTTGCGAGTAAGACTTGGGATCACTCCGACTGCCTATGGATATCTTCAGGCTTTTCCACAGCTTCATCTTGACAACATATTTGGCAACTGTCAAATTCCCATCGGCCCTGACAGCTGTCAAACACTAGCACTTCACTCACACGGTCACTGACGTATTACACGGATACCTGAAAAGAAAGAAAGCGATAAGTATGGCTGTATTTTATAGAATGCTGTGGATTAATCTCCCTTCTTTGAGAAATAAGCCCCCATCATCGTGATAGACATAGGCCTCCCCCAATGAGAGTTGTCATTTGGGGGGATATCAGTAAGCGAGTTGGTGAGGATCGCTTACATTCTTTTGGACTTCGTCGGCTGCTTAACATCAGACGGGAAGCAGTCATTTTGACGTGCTAATATTGTGAATAACTGTGAGTACGGTACTAGATGATGACTTTATAAATTTATAATATTATGTGATGGTGTTAGGGCTCTTTTCCATTACACGGTTGTTCAAACGTACGGTGTGTAAACCGTACGGTTGAAAAAACGTGCTAGCTTGTACATGATACGGCAAAATCACCGCGCGAGACATTGGTAAGTACTGGCTAGTAGCGCTTTTTACTCGGGCAGCGTATATAAGCGGTCACGAATCCGTGCGTACGTCCGGCACCGTCGACACACCCCGATAGACTGCCATACAACACTGGTGAAAATCACGCCGTGCTTAGACGCGGCGCGCCGAGGGGCAGTCACGGCGCACGCGGCCGCGGCGCCGTGCCTTGGCGCCACCGTGCATGTCGACAAGCTCATATAGTGATCCATACCACACTGACGACCGTGCCTACACGTGGCGAATTAACCGTAGATTTTCACGGCGAGAAACCGTGTAATGGAAAACAGGCCTTAATCTTGTCGGTTGTCCTAATTTATATATATCTATATATATAAAAGAACATGTCCTGACTGAACGAGCAACGCAGAGCCGAAACCGCTGAGGCGAATGCAACGAAATTTTGCATGTAGGTTACATTCATGACGTAGGCGCCCGAATTTTCAAAATTCACCCGCTAAAGAGGTAAAATAGGGGTTAAATGCTGGCAAAGCCGCAGGGGTACAGCTAGTAAATAAATGAATGTAAACAAATGAAATGGAAAATAAAAGAAGGCTTTTCATATCGTCTTATTTCGTTCGCACACGAGATCCCACATTATTGTGTCGGCCAAATTGGCATACACGCGAAACCTTTCTTGGTAACGAGCGATGCATACACTTGTCCTCTCTCTATAAGTGGCGATAATAGTCGTTAGTAGCAGCTTTAATAGCACTCTTCAAGAAAACGGCCTATAACCATAAGGTGGAATAAAGAAAGTCCACATTCCCTAGCGTTTATCACACCCATCTATACTTAATATATTAAGAGAGGTAGGGCATAGCGAATCTTCGCTCGAATTGAGCCGCCCGTCCGGGGAAGGACCTCCACCCTATAGAATACCGCAGTCAAATGACCTCTGGGTCGTGTTTCTGCCGGTGAGTAGGGTTTCGGGAGCTCGTGGGGGGTTAGGGTTGGGCCGGCATGGCGGTGGCAACTGACAGGTAACTGACCAGTTACTTGCCCGTTGTCACAGCGACTTGGGCTTCTCTTTCGCTTTCCATCAGGTGTAGGGAAGCCATTATGTCGAGCCAGTATAAAAAAAAAAAAAAAAATTATAAAGCTGAAGAGTTTGTTTGTTTGTTTGAACGCGCTAATCTCAGGAACTACTGGTCCGAATTGAAAAACTCTTTTTGTGTTGAATAGACCATTTATCGAGGAAGTCTTTAGGCTATAAAACATCACGTTGCAACTATTAGGAGCGAAGAAATAATGGAAAATGTAAATAAAACTAGGAAAAAATAACTATTTCACGCGGACGAAGTCGCGAGCACAACTAGTCTAGTATATATTTATTTAAGGTTCACAATCAGTTTCGGATTACTAAGCTGAAGTGGATCGATAATCATTGCGGTCATCATCATCATCATCAGCATAGGCTGACTGCCATAGAGCAGTCCACTGCTAGACATAGGCCTTTCCAGTTGTTCGTCCTATGTCCAGCTGAGCAGTCGACTGCAAAAGGCAGATGATAAATCAGTACATCCCGGATACCGGAGTATTAGTTTAACAAGTTGCAGTATCATTGGGGCATATCTGTCGCAGAACAGTCAACCTTTGGGTAAAAGAGTTCTGGAGTGAATACCGCTTCTCAGCAAACGAAAGGTATGACGCCCAAGGCTAGTAATTTGCGCAATGTAGCTGCAATTATTCGTTTACTAGACTAACAAGCAATTTGAGGAATCTATGTAGTGACGAATAAAGAATACAATCTATGCACGGAATTCTAAAGATTTCGGCTCCTCAGCCCTACGAATTACTGAAGCTGTTAGCTCAGATGATGCTTACCATCTTCCCGTTACATAATAACGTAAAAAAACAAACAGCACTTAACAAATGAACACAATAGTTGCAAGCGTGAAAGCAGATAATGTATCCGCGAGTAATTTCAGCCATTACTTTAAACAAACAAACGGTCTTCATCCAGAACCATTTGAAGATAAAAATATCCACGCCGCGACCGTTGAAGCTAGACTCGGTTGTTTGATAAATGACATTGTTATGATCGAGATCCGTAAGACAGGGTAAGTTCCCGAAGGTATAAAATCTTTCCTTAAGTAAATGGTGCGAGCGAACCAACCTTTTTATGAAGAAACTTGAAAAGTTAACAGCGAAAGAAAAATATTGTTGAAATATTAAATACACTTCCCTTCTCTGACTTTTATTGAAAGTTTCAATTAGTGTTCGGTGCACTAATGGAGATTGTTTGTGTTGGTTTTTAACTTTATTGCGATCTTGGATTTCTTGTAGACGTCATACTTTTTTTTTGTTGTGACTGGTGCCGACTTATACATTGTCTATGCAACTGTTTTTCTCCAAAAAAGACGGTCTCAGGGCTACTAGGCGTGCTGTGATAGAAAAGTGCCAGGTTTAGTAGTCCCAACCAACATAATACAGGCGAAAGTGGATTCATACATCATTTTTTGGCTAGGAATTTATCGTTGACACAAAACGAAGGAGTAATAAAAAAAATATCAGACAGTTTTTTTTTACCTTCTATCAAATCATTATCATTACATTCCTATCTGTCTATCAATGCTCAAACTCTCATCCTATTCAACATTCATAATAGCTTATCCCATCCACAAAATACAAGCAAACCCAACAAAAGGTCTCCCAAAATAACCCATTCAAGAGCATACGTTACTATATTATCTCCATAGTGTGGGCACAGGCATGAGTTAGTGACCTCACAATATGCCGCCAATTTCACAGATACAGCCCTACTATTATACGAGTAGGTCAGGATATATGGGGCAGGAAGGAACCACATAACATCATAATATAGTTACATAGTATTAGGGCGAGTTGGTAACAAAAGTTAGGAAACCTTTGGCGGTTTGCGGGTAGAAAGTGTATGTATAAAATGAGATGTTTTGGGTGAACATATTGTGTAAGGCTTTATAAGGATGCAGGGCCTGAGTTCAACTTCGATTGAGTTAATTTAAATAAAATAAGAGTTTCCTTTTTTATACAAGTCTCTCAGTCCTGGCTTTTCGAACAGCTACGACTTGAGAACATTCAAGAAACGAGCATATTTATATTTAAAAGGCCGGCAGTGACCCTAAACTCGGTTAGAGTTGCGGGTATCCATAGGCGGTGTCGACTGCTTACCATCAGGCATCACACTTGCTTGTCTGCCGCCTCTCGCATAAAAAAATAGAAGCAGAGTATATTGGGGATTTTACCGAGATTACTGTGGTCAGGGTCACTAACCAAGCGTATAAATCCTACCAACGTATGAGAAGCTGAAATTTCAGGAAATACTTGAGTCGACTCTATGCACAACTACAATACCAACTGACAACCTTTCTATTTCCCCTCGCGCCTCTCAAAGTTTAACTGGCGTTGAATAAACGTATTCAAACATGTCGTTTTATATTCATAGAACTATGTCAAGACCGATTAAAATGTAAAAAGGTTTGTCCCTTCGATTGTTCTCAGGCAAGCGTATCGGTCTTCATCGGCGTCGAACCCGCGACCCGTGACTGACAGGGCGTAGACCTCACTTCGTGTAATGGAGCGGGGTATTGTCTTCAATACCTTTAGTGACTTTGTGAAATCGACTACCCAATTTTCGAAAAGGATTTTGTGAATTATTTACCTGTATCGTCATTTGCCTGTCCTGTTACCATTATCTGGGGTCGGTGCAATGTGTTTTTTTTTATGGCAGAGGGGGCAAACGGGCCTAAAGGTCACCTGATGGTAAGTGATCACTTCAGCCTATAGACACCGCAACACCAGAGAAGTCACAAGTGCATTGCCGGCCCTTGAGAAATCTGTAGGGTCGCTTCTTGAAGGTCCCTAGGTCGTATTCTTCTTCCATTCATCCCTATCAGCCGTCACGATCCCATTCACTCCTTTCTCAGCCATATCATCATTCACGCAGTCCATCCATCTTTTCTGCGGACGGCCTCCCCACTACACCCATTCACATCATCATCACCATCATATTGCAGTCCACTGCTGGACATAGGCCTCAGGCCAGGTTCACCACTCAGGGCAAACATACAACAGGGAGGATATACCCATAATCGCCACGCTGGGCAGGCGGGTTAGCGATCGCAGAGCGTAGCTTTTCGCTCCGGTGGTGCTGCTGCCCGTCATCGGTCTGTGGTATTTAGCTACACCTTCAATCTTAATGTTTATAACGATACCAGCCGTTTGCCAGAGCCTCGTCTGTTATTCAGCAGGATGCACCACGAGCAGGTGAGGTTGGCTTGGAGCGGAAAAATGATAGGCCTTTGCCTTACATCCCAACCATTCACACTCATCTTCATTACGACATTGGTCGTTCGACTTCGTTACGATTCATGGTCACATGTCTCTCATCTCTCCTCATAACAAGCCCATATCAAGACGGACGGTTCCCTTTCAACTTCCCTGTCACTGGTGCCTTTTTTATACTGTATCCATCCATACAAATTTATATTTTACCTTTTAAAGCGGCCACAGTTTATATAGAAGAACACTTAGCGCGAATAAAGTATTTTAACTTTTATCCTGAATCTAAATGCCGCGCTTAAATAAAACAAAGTATAAATTCAGATGGTAGCTAACAAAGTATAAATTTAGATAGAACCCAACTGAACAGACATACAACTTATTTATTCATCCAACATAATGACTTAGCGATATACCCATCCAGAACTCAACAACAGCTTTGAATAAAGTTTCTGTATCGACTGTATTACATCAACAAGATTTTCTGTTGATTTTATTCACAGAACACAGTACATCTTGTAAAATAATCTCCCTTGTGATTTATATCGCTACTTGTCTATAGCGACTTGGGCTTCTCATTTACTTTGACTCAGGCGAGGGAATTCACTATAAAAAAACTACTTTGTTAACAGGTAACTTACATTTTTTTCGTACGTGTGTCAAAACGAAATTAAAAAAAAATATATAAAAACACTTTTTATGACAGAGGGGAAATGGCAACACCAGAAGAGTCACAGGTGCATTTCCGGCCCTTGAGAAATCTGTAGGCTCGCTTTTTGAAGGTTCATAAATCGTATCCAATCGGAAAAATTGCAGCCGGAAGCTGATTCAAAAGTACAGCTAAAAGCACGAGGCAAAAAATTGCGCGCAAAGCGCACTGTGCAAGCTTAAATAAAAAAAAATGGACAAAAAAAACTATTAAAAAAATACAATAAACATCTTTTGCACCCAAAAACTTTTTCATTCCTTTGTCCTGTCCCATTGTTTCCACACAAGTTTCTACTCTATATCAGTTCTTTCCCACAGATAATGCAAGAAGCACAAACTCGCTATCCACAGCCAACTTGTTTATTCGTCCAACGTAATGACTCAGCGATCTAGCCGGCTCCACTCGCGAGTCATTTATAGATGGATCAACTGAACTCAACATGTTTCGCTGATGCTTCTGAGCTCGGATAACGAACATTTGCTAATAGAGAACGTGGAGTATAAAATCTTATTCATTTATCATGATATTGTAGTGGTGTTAGTGCTGTTCCGAATACCCGTATCCGCTAATATCCGAGGTTCAAGACAGATTTGTATACGTTATTTTGTCTGTTTGATTTCTGGATTTAAAAAGTCTATATCTATCCTATTCTAAACCTATGGAGGTGTGAAGGTAACGGGCAGCAGAGTTTGCCTGGGTACAAATAAAACCCAATGTCGCCACTAACCCAGACCTACCAGGCGTGATGAATAAGACCAGGCTCGCACTACGACTTTTTCGCCGCTCGGCAGAAAAGAGCAGCGGCAAAATGTCGCACTGTAATACTTTAGCGTGTGCCTTCAAGTGTGCGCAATATAATTGGTACAGTATTACAATGCGACATTATGCCGCTGCTTTATTCTGCCGTGCGGCGACAAACGCGTAGTGCGCGCCTGCACTAAGACAAATCCCTAGAATGATTAAATTATTGTAATAATGAGCTTGTGGCCAACCGAACTCTTTTATGTTTTTATAGTTTTATTTTTATTACTCAAATTTGGAACTGTCTATCAAAATTACAAGTCAATTTGTATTTCCTGCTGGATAGTGGTAAGATTATAACCTTTGCCGACGACACGGCGCTGTTCTTCAGTGGCGATTCCTGGAGTGATGTTTTTCATAAGGCCCAGATTGGCTTGAACAGAATAACACAATGGCTAGAGCTTAATGCACTGACATTGAATATAAATAAAACTAAATACATCGCTTTTGCTCTTAGATTCTCACAACTGCCATCTGAAACGCATCGGTTAACCGTCCATGTTGATGGTCATGACGCTGTGTCGTGCTCTTGTCCTTCACTTGAAAGGGCCTGCAGTATAAAATACCTAGGCATCTACCTTGACCAAACGCTATCCTTTAAGCCGCATGTTGAATCTCTGGTTCCTCGATTGCGGAAGCTAATTTACGTCTTCAAATCCCTTAAACATGTCGCTAATCACCACATTACGAGGATGGTATATTTTGCGCTCTGCCAGCCTATTTTGGAATACGGTATTCTGGTTTGGGGTGGCATCGCTAAGACTACCCTTCTCGAGGTAGAACGAGCTCAACGCGCAATACTTAAAGTATCAGCCGGCCTCCCTTTTAGATATCCTACTGTTGACCTCTACCGCAAGCTAAGTGTATTGACAGTTAGACAGATTTTTATACTTCGAACGGTCCTAAAAAAGCACCAAACGTTGGAATATAATCCTGATTTACTAGGCGACAAACGTAGGAAAGGAACTGTTTGTTCGACTATCCCATATAGAACCGCAACCTGCCACAGATTCTATTGCTTCTTAGGCAATTTACTTTATAACAGGTTGAATGAACGTTTTAACATCTATAATCTCTCCAGGATCAACTGTAAGGTTAAAGTCTCAAGCTGTTTAAAAGAATTCGATTATCACGCCACCGAGTTGCTTCTTAGTGTCCTCAAATAACTGCCCACTAAAACTAACATTCCACCTTTAGCGTTCTTCACCCACCAATTTGACTAGACCTACACACTTCACACATATTTTGTACACTACACATATCAACACACCTATTCACTTCTATTTACAGCACACTCACTCACACACACACACACACTCACACACAACATACTCTAATTATAACTGCAGATTATTTTATGTTGTTAATGTTATTACCCCTTTATTTCTTTATCATAATGTAACAAATTCGCCCTAGCTTTATTATGTTTACTGCACAACCAAATTGTTTCCTTCTGCGAGGGAAGGCCTGGTGACCTGTAACACCGGTTATTCTATAACCCATCTCAGGCACCAGCTTTTCACAAAAAAGGACCATAAAACTAATTGTATCACTAGGCTCAAACTTGTTATATGTTATATGTTCTTTTGTGAAAAGAAAATAAATAAATATTCTATTCTATATTCTATTCTATTCTATGATTTATAAAATATATTCTGTTCGAAATCCACCACCACCGTGATCGGTAAGCCTTTTCATTTATCAAATCCCTGTACTCTTCCCAGACGGATAGGCAGGCAGGCACTCACCCTCACCCTTACACATTTCCATTCGTAACAGAGCTTATTGCATTTGGTAGGTCAAAAGTTTAATTTGCACAAGTATTTATCTATTCGTGAATCTTTTTGTGTTTTGTGCATTAAAGAATATATATATTTATCGTATCGATATTAGTACCAAATTATCTGTATTCGGATCCGTATCCGTAGCTCGAATATAAAATTGCGTCACATCACTATTTGTAAGAGATAACAGGATATGTGGGGTGCATAATGCTGACATGTCTGAGTGTGTTTTATTTGTGTAGCTTAATTCTCGATATTAGTGTAACAGTGTTTGATACTTAGTTGGTGATCTGAACAATAAATAAATAGCTCAAGGCATGCCACGCTGGGGCACACAGCGCCATTTAGTGCCAAATTAAGGCGATACTTTTGCTATAGGACGGTACTAGGCAACTGAGAAACTTACTTACATACTTTTTAAATAAGTACGTTTATAAGCATAACACAATCACGCAATCATCTAAAAACATAACATGCAAATACCTAAAACACAATATAAATATTTATCATCATCATCATCAGCCTACTAACGTCCACTACTGGACATAGGCATCTTCTTCAATAACAATTATTGTCAATTGGGGAGATTTCTCTAAGTCCAACACGCTTGGCAGACGGATCGGTGACGGCAGTAGATTTTATTTGTACCCAGGTAAATGCTACAGCCTGTTTAATAATATTCCCTCAGTTCTTTTTTACGATACCCACGCGATCTCATCGCCAATACATATTCAATCTTTAAGAGAGGTAGGGCATAGCAAATCTTGGCTCGAATTGAGCTGCCAGTCCGGGGAAGGACCTCCACCCTATAGAATACCGCAGCCAAATGACATCCGGGTCATGTTTCTGCCGGTGAGTAGGGTTTCCGGAGCTCGTGGGGGATTGGGGTTGGGCCGGCATGGCGGTGGTATCTGACAGGTGTCTGACCAGTTACTTGCTCGTTGTCACAGCGACTTGGGCTTCTTTCGCTTTCCACCAGGCGAAGGGAAGCCATTATGCCGAGCTACTATAATTTTTTTTTAAAGAAACGTACAATATAAATGATACGTACATCCACTATTAGTTGAAAAAGCGTAAGGTTCACTTTCACTACCTTAAAACCTCATTGAGCGTTAAAACCTATGCGCTGAAAGAAGCCTCTCCTTTTATTCCGCGAAAAAACCTTTTCGCAACTAAGCGGAAAAAGCGCTTTAATCCTTTAGACGCAAGCGCGCCAGCGGCTGACCGCCGCTAACGAGGGATTGTTACTGATCGCGCCTCTGGTTACAGCGGGCACCAGTTAGCGATGCATTGGGAAAGTTGCTTAGGTTATAATTTACCACTTTGGGAGTATCTCTTGTGCCTATTCAATTTAAAAAATATATATTAGAAACCTCAATATCATTTTTGAAGACCTATCTATAGGTACTCCATGCCCCATACGTATGGAATGTTTCAGATTTTCTTCTAATTATAACGAACCCCCAACACAGACATGACATGTTGTTAGTTTTTTTTTTATATTCAACATAGTGGCATTCTATCACGTGATAAAAAGCAGGAAAAGACGCCCAAGTCGCTCCGACAACTGGCTGAAAACTCATGCTGGTCCACAAGATGCTTCTTTACCCTTGATTTAAAGGATTCCGTACTTAAGGAAGATGGAAACACATGTTCTGGCCAAGCAGATAGTTCGGCTTTGGGTACGGTTTGGTACGGCACAATTAAAAAATTTTATTTAACACATCTTATTCATGTTCTAACGAACTTCACACTACGTAGCAAATATACTTGCATCCCAGCATTGAACAATAGAAAATTAAATAAAAAGAGCTTATAATTTTAATTTTTGTATCTACTAACACTATTTATAAGAAAATTGTTACTAACATTGTTTTGTTTGTTAATTCGATTTACTAACACTATTTGTAAGCAAAATTGTTACTAACATTATATGGGTTTCTGCCTGAAATAAATGTATTGAATTGAATTGAATTGAATAATGCATTTCCCATTCTTCAGCCAAACCGATCATTATAACAATTTATTCACTAAAAAGACGTTAAAAAGCCGTTCGCAACTGAGCATAAAAAGCGCTTTAAAGCAATCTGCCCTTTGGACGCGACCTCTCACAGTCTGCTGACCGCTATCGCGCTACGCTAATGAGAGATTGTTACTGCTAGCGATCGTTCGACTCCGGTTACATTATGGAGTAGCCATGGAGAGTACGAAGACTTTGGTTTTTATATTGTTGCATGATTAAAACAGTGTGGGAGTTTCGTATAAAGAGGTTTCTTCATGAGGTTTGTTTGGTAATAGGCAAGTATTTTAAGAGAGGTAGGGCATAGCGAATCTTCGGTCGAATTGAACCGCCCGTCCGGAGAAGGCCTATAGAATACCGCAGTCAAATGACCTCCAGCTCGTGTTGGCAACTGACAGGCAACTGACCAGTTACTTGCCCGTTGTCACAGCGACATGGGCTTCTCTTTCGCTTTTAATCTGACGTTCCCTACGTTAGGGCTAGCCATTAGGTCCAGCTACTTCAAAAAAGAGTTCGGGATCCAAAAGATTATCCTTTTGACAGGCTCGGTGGCTCATTTGGTAGTGACCTCTGCCTTCTGAGCCAAGGGTCGTGGGTTCGATTCCCGTACAGTACAAACATTTGTGTTCATGAACATGTCTGTTTGTATTGATCTGGGTGTTTTCTATATATAATATGTATTTATTTACAAAAAAAATGTATCTAAGTAAGTTTATCAGTTGTCTAGTACCCATAATACAAGCTTCGGCTTAGTTTGGGGCTAGGTGGCGCGTATTTATGTCTTGGGTTATATTTTTTTTATGAAAGAGTGGGCAAACTTGTAGATCGCCTGATGGTAAGTGATCACTTCATTTCATAGACACCGCAATACAAGTACGTTTGTCGGCTCTTGAGAAATTTCGTAGGCTAGCTTTTTGAAGTTTGATGGCCGATGCTGGGGCATTCACCTTTCGAGCCAGGTACGCTCGTACCTAAACAAAAACATCTTAAAAGTTAGTTACTGAAAAGTTGGACCTTACGTCTTCCTATCTGTTGAATATTTGTTTTATTCAGGAACGCCTCATTTACAACAGAACTTTTTCTTTTACCTTTTACCAAGCCGGTTTTTCCGTGTTTTTTTATTGTAGAACAGGTTAGTGGCCTACCGTCGCCAGATGGGTAGCAAAAGAGGGATCCAAGTTGTTGTAGTATCGGACAAGTAAACAAAATCAATCACTTTCGGTACAGCTTCGACTTGGGAACCTTCAAGAAACGAGCGTACTCGTATTTAAAGGGCCGGCAGCGACCCCAAAACTCGATTAGAGTTGCGAGTGTCCATGGGCGGTGACTGCTGACCATTAGGCATCACATTTGTTGGTCTGCCGTCTCTTGCAAAAAAAAAGTCGTACACCGACTGATCGCGAAATGTGACCGAATTCAGGGTAGTTTCGCCAAGTTTATGGGGGTAGTCTACCACCGGGTAGAAGCTGAAAGCTTAAAAGCCAATTAGTCGACTCTTAGACACTCAAACAAGCTGATAGTTTGATTCCATATCCGACTAAACTACAAACAAAATCGTTTTTTTCATACTGGCTCAGCATTTTATTGATGAGCTTTGATTCGCCTAATGGAAAGACAACAGGCGGAAAACCTTAGTTTCCAGTCAGTTACCAAAGCCATCCCAGCCCCCAAGTTACTTCTTAACGCTACGCTTAGAGCATTGTTTCCTAGCCTGTAGGGTCCACGAGCATATTATGTTTGGGGGCCCGCGGTCCCATACGCATCTATCTTACTTAGACTAAAGCTCCAAGTAAGAAAGAAAGGTCTGAAAATTGCACTTTTACACCCAGGGATCCTTGGCGTTATTTGATTTCCTTGGGGGTCCTAGTCTAAAAAAGGTTAGGAACCGTCGGTTTACAGGATAAACTATAGGAAGATGGCAAAACATGTGCTGGCACAGAGTTACACTTTTCATAAGACTTAGTACGTAGTGAGCATATAAAATCCCATAGCAATATAAAACTAATGATCCAAACAGCTGTAATTTAAATAATGATTCGGAACTAATTATAGGTTAATGACAATTTAAAAGCTGACGAACCGTAAATACGGCCCATATGATGATACTGATGAATCAATTTAACTAACAATGGAAGAGTAATTTTACATTTGACTCACACTGCCTACCGACAAGTTGGTATGAGCGAGCTTCGGGAATATATTTCAAAGCTAATAATCTTCAAATGATGTTATAGCACACCCGAGTAGCTGGCATTTTGCCACCTATTAGTTTGTAGCACACTACCTTCTTACTGTTTCTGCTTAGCCCAATGGTTGACTGGTAGAGAATGCCTACGCGGCATTAAGTCCGCCTTTTGTACAAATTGTTATGTGCAATAAAGATTAAATAAATAAATAAATAAATAAATAAATTTTGTATTTAAGAATCCAATGGTTAATCGGAGGATTTTATACAATGTTTCTTGTGACATAATGGGTTTGTGATTGGCCACAAATTCATCAATTTCACAACTGTGCCATGATAAAAAATACTGACAGTTACAGATATCCTATGCGGTTGTTGAACCATTCTTAATAACTACAGGATCGCCAGAGCCACACTAAGGAACTTTGTGAATTAAAACTTTCTCTTTTAAATCATCATTCAGCCGTGAAATAATTTATATCTCAAGGGCCGACTTTTCACAATTTCTTGTTCAGAATCACAGGGACAGTTATTAACTCGGCTGAGGTAAAAACGAAACTTATAATTGCTTGCGGGGACAAATTTGAAAAGTTTCGTCGAGTTTTTGGGCACATCTGCTAACTTGATCCATTAAAGGCAGGTGATATCCAAAATACATTTGGACTGGTTTTTGTATGAAACTCGTATTAATGTGGCAAGAGGGAATTCGTTCGTTCCGGACCAACTTGTACGTTTAATTCTATTAAACATTGCGTTGCGTTGTTTTGGGTTTGGATTGGTCTCTCAATTAAGATTTTCTTTAGGATTATAAAGTGTATCGATGGAAGGCGATATAAATAATAATAAATAACCCAAGACATGCCACCCTGGGCCACACAGCGCCACCTAGCCCCAAACTAAGCCGAAGCTTGTACTATGGGTACTAGACAACTGATAAACTTAGTTAGATTTTTTTTTTTGTAAATAAATATTATATTATACATAGAAAACACCCAACCAATACAAACAGACATGTTCATGAACACAAATGTTTGTACTGTGCAGGAATCGAACCCACGACCCTTGGCTCAGAGGGCAGAGGTCACTACCAAATGAGCCACCGAGCCTGTCAATTATTGTTGATAGAAAATAAAAATTAAAAATAAAATTTCACTAAAACATGTTATTTAAGTATTTTTGGCGTTAGACCTTAAAAAACTTTCGTGAACAGTAATACTCGTAGTTTCTGTAGTTTAATCTATAGCCTTAAGTAATTATATAAAAAGGTTTCTCATTAAAAAAACAATGAATGAGCGTATGCATGTGTGTGTGTGTAAGAGAGAGAGTGTTAGTAGTGTGTAAAAAATACATATGCATCCAAATTAGCGATGATTTTATCATTGTAACGCATATTTTATGTCCCAATTAATATGAATACCTACGTGTTTAATAACAAAATACCAATATGAAGTACCTATCCGAGTTTAAATTATTATATTCAAACTACTTACATATCGGGCTTCTTTTGTCATCGCCAAAAATTATTCACAACACAAACCTGTATTTATTGAACGGTGAATGAACGATTTATTAAGAATTAAGTACATCGTGTTTTCAATCATGAAAGTTAATGCAACTTCTTTTTATAACTGGCTGTTTTTTTTTGTAAAAAAAATATTGGAAGAAAATTCCCAAATGTCAAGAAGAGGAAATGAATTTGCAAAAGTGGGGTGTCCTATTAATTTCGATTTTCAATTACAATTGACATGTGCCTACTAGACACAATAAATTCCTAAATACATCGTACAATAATAGATCACGTTTATGATATACTTACAATTTACATTTTTAATATCATTAATCATTAAAAACCGATTAATATTTAGTCAATTGGCTAGCTTAATTTGTTACGTTACTTTTTTGTACAGCCTTACAAAATAAATGAAGTAATCATATTTTGACAGCTACTTAAAAGTATATCAATTGACAGTACAAATCTCCATTATTTTATTTATCAAAAGAGCATTTCACTGCAGTACATTACAATCCAAAAGTTAATGTTCAACAATTTCAATTTACATCAAAAAATATAAAAACAAAACTTCTATTCGCACTACACTTAAAGCGCAAACGACCGTTTGAGAAACAAGAATGTTTCCCTGTCAGCACTTAAACGCTTTATTTTAATACCTTCATTGCCGTCTCTGATGACAAACGATACACAACAGCAATGGTTCGCGAAATTAAATTTCACGATAATCGCTGTGAGCGTAAATGGCAGAACTGTCGCGTGAATTAAGCGACATTTATTACGACGGAAGTTGAAACGCTCGCCCTGAATACGGACCTGAACTTGGGTGAAGCGTAATCCTTTCAACAGCGGCCGTGTATTTTATTTGTGATCGAAGTCGAGAATTTTTTTACGTCGATACGACCAAGGGACCTCCAAGAAGCGAGCCTACAGATTTCCCTGGTGTTGCGGTGTCTATGGGCTGAAGTGACCACTTACCATCAGGTGACCTTCAAGCCCGTTTGCCCCCTCTATCATATAAAAAAGAAGTTAAAAAGTAAATAGACGATTTTGAACTTTCACGCTCCGTTCATCATCAGCTTATTACAGTTAACTGCTGGACATAGACTCGCCTCTAGGCCTCTTTGTTCACTACTTTGAGCAAACGGCTTTACCCATAATCGCCACGCTGGCCATTTGGGTTGGCATCCGCAGAGCGTAGCTCCTCGCTCCGGTGACGCTACCCGCTTGCTCCCTTACATCTCACGTTCACGTTTTGTTACAATTACATCTTTTATTTAAATAAATCCCAAAATCGTCTCCTATGGTGGTCACATAAAGCGCAGGCCGTCAGATTATGTAGGAAATAGATGCCTCGACCTCATTGTCTCAGACCCTAGAGCAGACGGCCGGCTCATGAAACGCTGGGTAGGTGTGGATATGACAGAGCACAAACTCACACCGAAAGATGCCAAAGACCAGGTAAAGTGGAGGAGATTGTGTAGGAAAGCGAACCCTGGCACTAGGATGGGAAAACCCTAGGACGAAAAAGAAGACATAATAGCAGTATAATTTTTTTTTATAGTAGCTCGACATAATGGCTTCCCTACGCCTGATGGAAAACGAAAGAGAGCCCCAGTCGCTGTGACAACTAGCAAGTAATTGGTCAGTTACCTGTCAGTTGCCACTGCCATGCCGGCCGAGCCCTAACCCCCCACGAGCTCCGGAAACTCTACTCACCAGCAGAAACACAACCCGGAGGTCATTTGGCTGCGGTATTCTATAGGGTGGAGGTCCTTCCCCGAACGGGCAGCTCAATTCGAGCGAAGATTCGCTATGCCCTACCTCTCTCCCTAACCCCCCACGATCTCCGGAAACTCTATATAACAAGTATAGCTGCAATGCCACCATATATTGTGCATATTACAATCCAATTAACTTTGAAGTTAGCTCCCTAATCAATTTGACCCTTACGCACGAAAACTTAAATATCATAATGCAAACGTTATATGTCGTTAGATTTTACTAAACGAGCAACTCATCCCCAATTTCATGATAACGAGATTTCCTACCCTTATATAATTAAAATAATTATAACGTGTCATTTATTATTAAAGGGTGTTCAGGCGAGACCCTCATTTGTTTTAGAATTAATGGCTTAATTTTAATGTACAAAGCGTGGTTAATTTTGTACTTGGGGCATAACGACGTCTGACGCATGACAAATCTTATATGAGGATAATCAGAGGCTATGGTCCAACATTATACTTTAAAAAACAGGTCAAATGCCTCTCGGATTCGCGTACTGAGGGTTTCGTACATAAATGGTTTTTGAAATATCACCATAAGAAATTTAAAAACAAACAAACAACCCAAGACATACCACACTAGACCACACAGTGCGATCTAATCCCGAACCAAGTCACCACAGCCCCGAAGGCCCTTTTAGTCGCCTCCTACGACAGGCAGGGATACCTCGGTAGTATTCTACGCCTACTGTCTTTGTCAGTGACTGGCCCGATGGCTCATTTGGTAGTGACCTCTGCCTTGTGAGCTAAGGGTCGTGGGTTCGATTCCCGCACAGTACAAACATTTGTGTTCATGAACATGTCTGTTTGTATTGGTCTGGGTGTTTTCTATGTATTTATTTACAAAAATAGTATCTAAGTAAGTTTATCAGTGGTCTAGTACCCATAGTACAAGCTTGAAATTCAAAATTCAAATGTTTATTGCAATTAGCTTCGGCATAGTTTTGGGCTGGATAACTATGTGTGGCCCATCGTGGCATGTCTTGGGTTATTTATTATTATTTACTGTACTTTATATCGCAAGAAACGATTGTCTGCACAGTATGTTTATTGATTTTTATGCCTGCAGACGTAGTTCTATTAAGGTCAGTTCGTCCTGGGGGGTTAAAAATGCAAAGAAAAAGATCAAATGGGCGGTCCATTCCTTAAGTTTAGTAAATTGTTCTACAAATTTGTGGAAATAACACAAATATTTTGTTTTATTAGCAACCAAAGCTATGTTGGTGATGAAAATAAGGTAATAAAACAAGAGTAAAGTAACACAAAAATTTTATATTGAATCCAGTAATATATTAAGTTGATGTTAATCAAACTACCAAACTTTCGTATGCATGCCCTACATACGAGGACTAACACATAAAATTGGGAAATTTTGAGAGTAAAACATGAAAGCTATTAAACCAACCCCAATTCTGACATGTTGCTTTTCGGTTTTACAGAACTTTGATCATAATTTGCTGTTTGCTCACCACACGCACTTTGAACGCTTGTCATGTAAACATACCCTAAGAGATTCTTAGCTTAAGTGGTTCTTGGTGAAAATGGGAATAAGACTAACAATTCCACTGCTTCTTTCACAGAAAAAAAAGAAACACTGCGCAATTATTTTAAACTGTTTCCTAAAGCTCAAAATGTTAATGGTTTTAACCCTACAATGCATACTGTGCCATATCTGGTACAACCAAAATAATTAAGTTTTCTGTTCGTTTAAAGACACTTAGCGACATCTGTCGACTGACGGAATAATCTTTGCACACGTAGCAATAGATTAGTAATGGTAAATGTCACCAGATGCCGTTAACTTTCGATTTTTATTGTGATTTGTACACAATTTGAAAGTTCGACGCGTACTCGTGGTTAACGTAAATTGAAAATTAAAAAAGAAATTGTTTTTGGAATGTTAGAAAGCGGAATAAACACAATTACATTGGAAATATTGTATATTAAATGAAGGTAAGTTATTTTTTAAATATTACTATTTATTTGTTCTAACATATCAATTTATTTAAATGTTCCAGATATGGAACACCATGCATTGGTTAACTTCTAACATTTTGTTTTGGTTGGATCTTACTTACAGATTATGGCGAAGAAGATATTGTCTAACGACTTGATTGAGGAGTGCTTATATATACCGTCCGGAACTGAAGACGGTCAAGACTTTTCGAGTGCGGAAACTGATGATGACATAGTGAAAATCAGAGAAAACTTGCACCAAATGGACGAAGATAATGACTCTGAAAATGAGCCCACCATGCAGCATTTTCCTCTGCTAACTGTAGTACTACCCTGGACGAAAATACTAATGAAGAATTGATAAATCCTCAGGCCAGTATATCAGTACCAAATACTTTATCACGACAAAGTACTAGTTCTTTCACTTTACCAGTTATCTTCTAACTTTTTTCTTTTTTTCTACTTGAATCAGCTGAACTTACGTTTTCCTGTCCAAACCAAGTATCCAGGCACTCGAAACAGTCAACAAAGGCCGACTAGGTAAAGATTTGAATATCCCATCCCTCCAAGACCTATAGCACACGAAAATAGAACGAGGCCGTTCAGAAGAATGTGTAACTGATGAAGATGGTACGGAAGTTACTACAGTAATATGGTATGATAACAAACCTGTACTTTTGTCCTCATTATTTGTAAGACAACAACCCAGTTGCAAAGTTAGACGGTATTTCAAGACACAAATTTAAAAAATAATACATTGAAGTAGATTGTCCTCAAATAGTAAGTAAAAGTTTATAATCAACATTATGAATCAACATTATTGGACTTCTTTCTTGGGAAGCATAGGATAAAAATGCGATCTAGAAAATTGTATTTGCGTTTGTTTTACCATTTTTTAGACTTTACCACCATAAATTGCTGGTTACTGGGGTAGAAGAGAGTAGGAGAACAGAAGAATGAGCTCAATCCTATTAAATTAAAAGATTTTAAATAAGAACTAGCTAAAAGTCTTTATATATGTGGTCCGTCGTTGCAAAGAGGAAGAAAAAGAGGAAGACCCTCTTCTGGCACATATGACATCACGGAGAAGAAGAAAAAAATAATGCAGCTACCCTTCCCCCTCGAGATGTAAGACTTGATGAATTTGATCATCTTCCAATATGGAACGGGAAGCGACAACGCTGTAAGTATCCTCAGTGTAAAGGAAAAACATACATGTATATCATGCGAAAATTGTTTTGATAAATTTCATTCATAAACATAATATATTTAAAACTATTTGATTAAGTTCATTGTTCCTAAATAAGAGCCAAATATTAGCATGAATGCATATTGTACCACATATGGAACAGAATTAAAAAAATAAATATCTATAAAAGCAATGGATTTTTATTATTATTTTTGTACTTTATTATGTCTAGACCATAGATAGAATCACATATAATTTTATGACATGATTTAAAAAAATCATGCATTGTAGGGTTAAACTCGTTACATATTTTTCGTACAAATTTCCTACTGCACTTAGTTCCAAGTGAGGAATATTCGTCTTTACTTGAACCGTTGGTGTACTATCAAAATAAACTTTAAGACTTTCTAACAAAGTCCATATTTCAGCTGTAAGCCAGTTGATACGTTAATTGTAACAAATTGTCGTAGACTCAACTTAGTGATTCATGTTTTGGAATGGCGCCAGTGTAAATGTGTTTTAAAATTACCTAAACTGAAACTTGTTATGGTAGCAATTTCAGTTTGTTTATAGTTTTATCAAAATTGTTGTAGATTTATACGCCTGTTTATCCTTTGTTTATTTAGCACTCGCGAAAATTGCTTATTTACTAGCTATGAAGGCGGTAGCACTGGAGTACTGTTTCATTAAAATTTGTTGGAATTAAATCCCATTAAAGTAAATATTGCGGTATGCTTATATTTAGCAACAGAATTCAATAAAACCTCGTGTGAAAAATTAAATGAACAAGATTATAATGGCCTATGTAAAAGTCTCATAAACATGAACATTTAAATAAATAAATAAATAAATAACCCAAGACATGCCACACTGGGCCACACAGCGCCACCTAGCCCCAAACTAAGCCGAAGCTTGTACTATGGGTACTAGACAACTGATAAACTTACTTAGATACATTTTTTTTTGTAAATAAATACATATTATACATAGAAAACACCCAGACCAATACAAACAGACATGTTCATGAACACAAATGTTTGTACTGTGCGGGAATCGAACCCACGACCCTTGGCTCAGAGGGCAGAGGTCACTACCAAATGAGCCACCGAGCCTGTCAAATTTAATTTAATTAATATTTATTAATATTTAACACGTACTACAATTAATAATTCTTTATTTAGTACAGATCAGTCTCTAGAGCAACGTATTTTAATTTAAATCCAAACTAAGCCGAAGCTTGTACTATGTAATTATTCTAAAATTACAATACAATTTAAATTTATTTAGGTACAGAGACAATGTATACTTAAAATTTTAGTTTAATTCCATCATTAAAATACAAAAGCGTATAATTGACAGCTTCCTATAAATAATTATAATAAATATAAATAAATTATGAATTTTCCAAGCGTTAATTGATATTAAACGTCTTAAATCATAGTAATGGCGTTTCCAATAGTCAAAATGTTATGAATTACCTACATTCGATGTAAATGGCGGCTTAATGCTAAATAATGTACTCGTAAATTAATAAAGCATTGCTTTTATGCCGCCATTAACAAGAAGTAAAAGTGCGTAATTGCAACGGTGCGAGTGTTAACCCGCCGTCTATGTCGCAGGCAAATCTGTAAATCGCTCGTATACTAAAGGCGTGTCAGTTTACAAAGATAAAAAGTGCCGAATGCAAATAATTGTTGATAAATTCAATTTTATCAATGTCCACTTGGTTGTTGTACTAAATAGGTACACATAATATACTTTCCAAAAATAAATAAATATTATTATTACAGTTTTGTGCAATAAAGAGTATCTATCTATCGAACGCCGCCGTTTTTATACGGACGAATGGGGAAGTTTCCAGGGTCAAAATAATTACATTATATTTAGACCGTATTTTAGATAATAAAAATATATTAGACACGTATTTTTTCTTTTTTCATTTAAACAAAAAATAACAAAGATACAAGGCATCAAAATTTAGGAGTGGGGGTCTTTGACGTTACTTAGTGGCGAAAAAACTCCCACTCTGTGACGTCACGCGTAATTTTAACGGGCTATATCTTTGTCATTTTTGGTCTAATTTACAAATGAAAAAATACGTGTCTTTTATTTTTGAACAATCTAAAAGACGGACTAATTACATTTTTTACGGAAACAGGCCCATTATAGAAATCGCCTGCGACATATACGCGTATAAACGGAAATGCTCTTAAATATTAGTTTGACAAGACATTTAGCAAGTGACGGGATTACATTTCATTAACAGCACACGCGATGATTCATGTTCGTTGGCATTAAGCCAAACACAAGTAGAGTGCGAGCTAGCTTCGTACGAAGTAGACAGCTCCTCATCTGGTTTGTATTTGTCAATACCCTTCGTGTGGATTCAAGTTACAAAATAAAAATAAAGTTTATTTAACAACCCTAACATTACATATTTTTCTTTGATGTGCTCTAAAAATTAAGGTTGCGTCTTTCTACTCTAGGCTAGGCCTGTCACGTAGATATTTTCTCACGAGGTTACACTTTCGCGTTGCGCGGCCAAAATCAACATTGTTTGTTACAATACTTGTTCAAAATAAGAACAGGTATGTGAATGTGTAGTGTACGATTGTGTATTGTATGAGTGTGTGTGTGTATGAGTTTAAAATTAGTATTAAAGTTGTAAATGATATTTGAGTCAGTACAGTGTTGCCTGTTAAGCCCTACGATATTTATTTTGGGATCGGTATTTAAATTACACTTAACAGGTTACCTACAAACGAATAACCTTACTCCGTAATATTTACTTTTTTTCGTTGGGTATGCTTGTACGTATGTAAGGGACTTTCAGGCATGTAAGGGTGCGACTTATCATCTATCATATTCTATCTTTTGAGTGGCGCACGACGGTTTATTTGGTAGTGACCTCTGCCTTCTGAGCCAAGGGGGTTTGATGCCCGCACAGTACAAAATATTTGTGTGCATGAACATGTATGTTTGTATTGGTCTGGTGGTATTTCTTTACAAAAAAAAACCGGCCAAGTGCGAGTCGGACTCGCGCACGTAGGGTTCCGTACCACTGATTGAATGAAAAAATTAGGTAATTTGATTTATGACGTTTAAAAAAAACTACTGTCTAGATTTCATTCAAACCAAATTTCGTTAGTAGTTTTTATAGTAATACACATCATATATTTTTTTCAGTTTTATCATGCCCATATTTTAGAAGTTACGGGGGGGGGGGGGGGGGACACTCATTTTACCACTTTGGAAGAGTCTCTCGCGCAAACTATTCAGTTTAGAAAAAAATGATGTTAGTAACCTCAACATCATTTTCAAATACCTATCCATTGATACCCCACACGTATAGGTTCGATGAAAAAATTTTTTTTCAGTTTCAGTTCTATGTATGGGGAACCCCAAAAATTTAGGATTTTTTTCTGATTTTATTTTAAAATTTTAATGCGGTTCACAGAATACTTCTACGTACCAAATTTCAATAATGTAGCTTTTATAGTTTCGGAATAAATTGGCTGTGACATACGGACGGACAGACAGACAGACAGACATGACGAATCTATAAGGGTCCCGTTTTTGCCATTTTGGCTACGGAACCCTAAAAAAGGTTATTATCTTTTCGCTCCAAGCCAACATCACCTGCACATTTTAATCTGATTTAAACACATTCAGGTTTTGCATTAATAACGTGTTAAAATGAAGCCACTCAATGTATAAAGGTAAAATCGAAGCACAAAAATATTTTCGTTTATTTAATTCATTGATTCATCATAATATTTTGATGCTTAATTTCCAGGTTTTAATGAAACTACAAACCGCGACATGGAATATTTGTGGAGCATCGAAAATAAAGGAATGAAATTAAAATATTTTCGTAGATTTAAAATAAACATTTACAAATCGTGAAAAATTAAACAAACACCGGTTCGGCATACAGTATTCTATCGAAAAGATTCATAAAGATTGTTTGGTTCAAAGCATAACACCAGGATGTAATATATTATCCGTTATCAATTTTATTACATCCTATAAAATCGTTTTCTACACAGATTCCACAGACCAAACAATCGTTTAATATAAATCATTTCTGCCTTTGGACAATTTCAGCTCTTTTCTTATTGAATTTGGTGGAAAATATTTTTGTTCCAGTTCGTAAGTTCAGTTATGTTTTGCGTTAAAACAAATAACGAGCTTTTTAGAATTATTACAGTTGTTTTGTGTATTTTTTTTTAGTGTCTATCAACATTTAAAGTGTGAAACATATATTATATTATAATTGCATTAATACTTAACGGTGATTATATACATTTTATTTATGGACTAGCTGTGCTCGCGACTTCGTCCGCGTGGAATAGTAATTTATTCCCCGTTTTTTTTTTTACATTTTCCATTATTTCTTCGCTCCTAATAGTTGCAGCGTGATTTTTATATAGCCTAAAGCCTTCCTCGATAAATGGTCTATTCAACACAAAAATAATTTTTAAATTCGGACTAGTAGTTCCTGAGATTAGCTCGTTCAAACAAACAAACTCTTCAGCTTTATAATATTAGTACAGATATGACACAGCATAATGGACTATAGAGAGACTCAACTCAACCCAAAAAAGTCTTGAGCCTTTAGATAAAACGTGCGTCATTATAAATGACGTCTGTACAAAATTGGAAAATAAAAAAGTTGCGTCTATCAAAATATCGTTATGAGCATATTGAGCATCTCACCCTCTAATAATGCACCTACATCAGTCGTCACATCACGACCCCTATCCCGTCACCGACGGATCCCACGTCTCCGAGTGATTATCAAATAATTATAATGTTTGAGAGTGACGCTCCCCAACCACCGAGCTTTGGTTGTAATTACACATTATCAAGATCAAGTACTTATCGATCGACTCCATGTTTGTGTAGAGTATCTAAATGGATGCAAAACTTTGTTGTGGTGTATCTCTGAACATATTATAGTTTCATTATGATGCGTAAATCTATACTTATAATAAATCTGTAGAGAGGTCAATTCTGTACATTAAATTTATTTTCAAAATAACTATCAGGGGATGATTAGATTAGATGGAAGTATTGTCATTTTTAGAGTTAGAAACTTCAAACTTATACTGTTGATGCCTTAGACTGTTGTATCGAAATAAATATGGCATTTAGTATTCATACAAAAGGGTTGTAAGGGGTTGGAAATGGTAGATGAAAAGTTATATGAAAGTATCGTCATTTTCAGAGCCAGACACTTGCATCTTATATTTTAGGTTGTTGATTCGATATTTGTAAATTAATTAGTCCAAATACTTAAAAATTCTACAGAAAAACACCATTCCATTAAAAAACTCAAAACTAATGAGCCGATTTCAAAAATTCTTTCACCATTGGAAAGCTACGCTCAAGTAACGTAGGTTATATTTATTATTGTAAAAAGTTTAGGGATTCTTACTAAAATGCCTATAATGTAACCAAATAAAATATTTATCTGAAATATTCGAATCGAAGCGAGTCCGCTAGTTATTATTGTGGATTTCTTACTGAAAGCTTTCAGAAAGTTGAAATCACAGAAATATGTTAAGAAAGAACGGCGATCACGTCTTATTTTTAAAGAAGTAAGCATTATATAAATAAATATCCCAAGACATGCCACGCTGGGCCACACAGCGCCACCTAGCCCCAAACTAGGCCGAAGCTTGTACTATGGGTACTAGACAACTGATACACTTACTTAGATACATTTTTTTTTTTGTAAATAAATACATATTATACATAGAAAACACCCAAACCAATACAAACAGTTGTATAACTCTGAAAAAACATAAAAATAAATCTTTTTCCCAAAAAACACTCCATAGAGCAAACACAAATCTACTTACCGGATAATATCCCTAAAGGGGAAGACACTTATCCCCTTTTTCCAAGACACGGGAGAGCATAACGTAATTGCCGCGGTATCAACTTGCGCTGCCTCGTGTGAAACAGTACCCGTGTAATTCCCTCATCGTTCAAAGGAGACATTAATAAGCAACGATGTTAATTCCCGTATCCATACGTCTGGATACGAGTAAATATTGTACTGGTACGGTGCTTCTGGTCTTATTTTGTGTTTCGGGTGTCCTAGACCTGGCGCACGTCACAGGAATACTTTTGTAACGCCCCTTTGTGCAACTAATTACAGAAGTAATAGTTTTATTACCAGAGCCTGTAAGAAATATAATACCTCTTTTGACCACATCGATATTTTTGACAAAGAGAAAAGGCGTTTTCGTGGCTTCTTAAAAATTAAAAATAAAGATAGTTAAGTGTTTAAATGTATTTAGCGTTAAGGGGACCTCATCCTCCATTCATGGCTGAGTTGTATGTTTGCTGCCTATTCAACATTGTCTAATGTGTAAACTAGCAGTGGAAACTTTAATTGCCAATGTGTAGTTCATTATGTTTATGTAAATGTAATATTATGTGCTGTGTGTTTCCTTAATAAATAAAAATAAAAAAATAAATTTTTTTTTTGGTTGTGATCACGTAATGATTTACATTATACATCATTAGCCTATCGCAGTCCACTGCTGTACGTTGGCGTCTCCAGTTATTCGCCACTTAGTGCAAACATCTGAAGGATGTACCCATAATCGCCACGCTGGGCAGGCGGGTAGGCGATCGCAGGGCGTAGCTCCTCGCTCCGGTGTTGCTGCTGCCCGGCATTGGTCTGTGGTACTTAGCCACGCCTTCAATTGCAATGGTTATACCGCCATCAGTCGGTTGCCAGAACCACGCTTGTTATTTAGCAGGATACACCACGGTGTACTAAGTGAGGGTGGCTTGGGGCAAAAAGATGATAGGTTGCTCCCTTACGTCCAAATATTTCTGTTATAACATAATTTTTAAATATATTTTTGCTATTCCCACAGGATGTTTGTATGAAATCTCTCATAGCGATAAGACGGCCTTAAATTACACACAATATTGTATTCTTTCTCTAGTTTTACTTAAATTGTTTGGTGTGCATTAATGAGTTTCTGTCTATCTACATTTTAAAAACACTAGTTCTAAGGAAAACAAGTTTTTAACAGCAACAAATAATATAATATAGACAAAAACGTTATTGGGACCATAACTCTCGCCACACTCAGCCTCATCTAATTCCCGTACAAATTACGAGACGATATTATCGTTCTCTAAAGGACCCTCCCTATTGTCTGTTATTAGGGCTCGAATAGCAATCATTCCGATCATAGGACAACACGACTCGGATCGTTTGTCGCGGCAATGGCTATTATGATTCCACTATCAATTTTGTTATTGATCAAGTTGCTTCTTAGGCGATGTAGGTAATGTTATTTATTTGTTACGTCAATATTTCATAATAGGTGATAATAGGTTCAATAATAGGTGTTTTCTATGTATAATATGTATTTATTTACAAAAAAAAAAAGTATCTAAGTAAGTTTATCAGTTGTCTAGTACCCATAGTACAAGCTTCGGCTTAGTTTGGGGCTAGATGGCGATGTGTGGCCCAGCGTGGCATGTCTTGGGATATTTATTTATTTATTTATTTATTTGCTGTAATAATTAAATAAATAACTCAAGACATGCCACGCAAATCGATCAAGGTGGCGAACTTTAGGAGAGGCCTATGTCCAGCAGGGGACACGGGCTGATGATGATAATGATGTTATTTTATTAAGAGTGCGACATCATCATCTTCATCATCATCCTCCTACAATCCACTGCTGGACAGACATGTTTACGATAAATTATTAAGAGTTATAAATAGTGACACTTCATTTAGAGTACCGTACTTTTATATACGAGTATCAATATAGAGGTATTTCACTTAATACAGCCATAACTTCTAGATGACAGAATAGTAGGTATGTACTATGTAATAGGGTAAATCCACTTATAACTACTTAATACAGTTTCGCAATCTAATTATCAATTCTAAGTAAACCTTTCAAGCGTAAACCATTCATGAGTTAATTTCCACATTCACACGTAAAGGATGCTTTAACTCCAATAGAAATTACGAGTCGATATTATCTCGCTAAAGGACCCTATTGTCTGTTATTACGACCTGAACGCGTTAGTTACGATTATGGGACATGTCTTGGATTGTGAAATGGGCATGATGCCGAATAAAAAGTAATTAGTCCGTCTTTTAGATTGCTCTTTCGCTTTCCATCAGGCGTAGGGAAAACAAACATTATGTCGAGCTACTATAAAAAAAAATATTGTTATTTTGCACTTACAGTTCGAACAAAAACACCATAAAATATTCGCACCAACAAACTGTAGGACATGAATTTCCACATCAATTTTAATACTTGTAAACTCAATAAATTACGCTTTTCCTACAAAATGACCGAATGGCGGATAAACTTTTTTATTAAAAAGTTGAACATTTTTTTTTGCGAGTTTTCGCCGGTCGTTAAATAAAAGTTTATCGGTTTAACGTGCAATGCGTTTTATTGTTGACATGCATGATAATAATGTTTACTAATGTAAAGACTGGACATCATGTTGATGGGTTTAGAATATACGAAAGTTAACGTACTGGCTGTATGGGAGCGACCTATCAGCTTTTCGCTCACGCCACCATCACCTGCCTGTGGATGCACCAACAACAAACAAACCTGCCGACTAACAAACGAGGCTCTGGTAACTGACTGCAGGCGGTATAACCATCACTATTGAAGGCTTAGCCTAAATACCACAGGCCGATAACATGCAGCAGCGTTACCGGAGCGAGAAGTGATCGCCAACCCGCCTGCCCAGCGTGGCGATTATGGGCAAAGCTTACAGATGTTTGCCCAATGTGGCGAGAGGCCTATGTCCAGTAGTGGTCTGCAATAGGTTGATGACGATGATAATGATAATTGATTAAGTGTGCGATTAATTGGTACCGTTAAATAATTAATCAGTTGAAATATCAATCTCCAATATCGTTTAATTCCTCACATCAATTGGCGTTAGATCCTTTGAACATTATGGCAACCTCAGAAGTAGGATTAATTAACGGATTCTGATACATATATTGGCAGTGTTAACACCAATAATTATCAGTTACACAAACATGTAATCCAATCTGCAATGATCCATGAAATGGTTAGCGGATATTCAATACTGTACTTACGAGCCTAATTTAATATAAACAGACTAGCTAAACAGTGTATCGAATCTCGTGCCGGGTGTGACGTGGGACTGGCTCGATGGCACATTTGGTAGTGACCTCTGCCTTGTGAGCCAAGGGTCGTGGGTTCGATTCCCGCACAGTACAAACATTTCCGTTCATGAACATGTCTGATTGTATTGGTCTGGGTGTTTTCTATGTATAATATGTATTTATTTACAAAAAAAAATGTATCTAAGTAAGTTTATCGGTTGTCTAGTACCCATAATACAAGTTTCGGCTTAGTTTTGGGCTAAGTGGTGCTGTGTGGCCCAGCGTGGCCTGTCTTGGGTTATTTATTTATTTATTGTTTGTTTTCAATTTGGCACAAGATGCACCAAACACCCTGTCTAACGGTGCTTATTCTTTGTATTCCTGCACGTGATGATAAAAAAGGATCATTTCATTACTAAAAAGGTTGAAAAACACTGGGCGCAAACAACCGTTCGTCTGAAACCGACATGGAAAAAATACAAAAGATTCCCAATGTTTGATGTTCCACTCACAGATAAAATACATCATTCCGAATCTTTACTTCCACCTCAAATACGCACGCGAGATTTGTCAAACGCTATCCGCCATCTTGGCCCATATGATAACGATTCCATTTTTCTGAATCCCTTTCCATTGATCAAGACTTGTAATAGAGGTACAGTTAGCGCCAAAGTTCTTAACTCAAATGTATGCAAATTATTTTATTTCGTCACATAAAGACACATCATCGTCATCATGATCAGCCCACATCAGTCCACTGCTGGACATAGGCCTCTCCCAATGCTCGCCACTTCGATCGGTCCCGGTCCTCTCGCATAGTCGCATCCAATACCTACTTGCCAGCCGTCCTGCGCAAATCGTCACTCCACCTGGCCTGAGGGCGTCCTATACTACGTTTGCCGAGACGCGGTCTCCACTCCAGAACTCGTTTACCCCAACGGTTATCGTTTCTGCGGCTGATGTGACCAGCCCACTGCCACTTCAGCTTACTATGTACGGATCCGATCTCGCAGAGAGATACCTAGCATAGCCCTTTCCATAGCTCGCTGAGCGACCTTCAACTTGAGGACTAGCCGTACCGTGAGTGGCAACGTTTCGGCTCCGTGTGTCATAACCGTTAGAGGAGAGTCGGATTTAGCGCAAAGGATATCAATATCATTTTAAACCTTTGGTCGGAAGACATTTTAATTTATACATTGCGACATATGAGCGGAGACCTTTTAGGTACTCTCTACATGCTATATAAACTTTATCGTGCTGCTGTTTATTTTTCGGTACTTAATAAAAAAAACAAATCTTTCTTTCTTTGTTTAATCTCAATGTCATGATAATAATATATACATATTGAATAGCTCACGTACTCAATATTACACTCTTAATAATAATAACTTTACATTTTGTGTTGTCATTACTAAATTTGGAGTTTGGTTGTTATTTTATTAAGAGATATATCTAACGCCGACTGTACCTATTATGTATATCGGTGTAATTTGCTACGCATTGAGATATTATAGTTCATTAGCCCTCCGTAATGGTGATTCGACGCAATTGTTGCGATTGATCAATGGCCAAATTGTGGCAATCATTTGCCGGATTGCAAACTTATAGCGTTATTACAATATTGGGTCAGGTTTTGTTCAGTTATTTACGAGTATTTGGTATCGCGTATTTTGTTGCTACGTGTAATGGGAACACATTTAGCGTATATGTGAATGACTAATAACGTTATTATTGCTAATTTAGCTGATAATAATATTAATTACGCTCGCGGCGTTTACGTAAATTGGAATAAGTAAGTATGTGCTTTATTATGGGATGAATTAAGGCGGTACTTACTTATTTTATTGACGACCAGTTTGTGTTCAGTGTACACAATTTCTGCTCTCTGCATGACCCAAAGGTTGATTGGTAGAGAATGCTCGTAGCATTAAGTTCGCTTTTTGTACCATTTTGTGCAATAAACGCTGCAAGTGGTCGTAAGCATAGCAAGGTAAGTAGCTTAAGCACTTGTGTTATGGGTGTCAGAACAACGAATTTGCCAAAGTTATATCAATAAATCATCTATGCCCAGCAGTGGACCGACACGGGCTGATGATGATGATGATATCAATAAATGAATCAATCAATAGCCTTGGTTCATCCATTGCTGAACGTAGGTCTCTTTTAATTCACGCCACTTTTTTACTTAATACTTTTCAAAAACATATACTTTAATACAATTATAAACATCCAGACACAGAACAAACACAAATGTTCATCACATAAATGTCTGGGTATCGAACCTTTGGTTCAGAAGGCAGGAAATTGACGGGAGAAATTGAACCACCGGTCCAGTTCACTCAAATAACATCGCAGAAACTCACAAAAGACGTCTATATTCCATAATAAGCTACATTTTCTAACAATATCCACCCTTCTAACTGCCATCTATCATATTCTATCAAGACGGCACATCTCCAAATATCTTTCAAGTAAATTTTATAGAGGTTGATTAAGTAATGCGCCATGAAAGATCAAACAACCCCACATATCGGTCTGGAATTACTATATTCAATTGCCATAATGGATGGGGGTCAATTGTGTGATGCCACAGACCTAAACAAAAGGAAGTAAGGACAAAATAAACCTTATGTCCTAGTCATAGAGTTGATAACGATATGGCGAAGTGATGTCAATGTGATGTATTTTTTGTTTCGTTTCCACATAAAGATTATTTATTTTTATTAATACGGCTCTATTATGATTTTGTTATTGTCTCTGGCGTTTGGGGTGAGAAAATTGATTTTTTACGGCAATCTACTTGTTTATGCCCATCAGGTAATAAATGAGTAAGAGTAATGACAATATAGATTGGTATCGGGACATCTTATGACAAATATTGTAAATGTAGCATTATCTAAAATCAATAAAATCCAGTGGATTAATGTAAATATTATACAAGGAACACATTTATTTGAATAAGACATATGATGTAAGGGAGCGGCCTATCATATTTTCGCTCCAAGCCAACTTCACCTGCCCGTGATGCATCCTGCCGCATAACAAACGAGGCGCTGGCAACCGACTGGTGGCGGTATAGCGATCTTAATTAAAGGCGTAACTAAGTACCACAGACCGATGACGGGCAGCAGCGTCACCAGAGCGAGGAGCTACATACACCCTGCGATCGCCGACCCGCATGTTCCGTGGCGAATATATCGTCCAGATGTTTGAACTAAGTGGCGAACAACTGGAGAGACCTATGTCCAGCAGTGGACTGCAATAGGCTGATGATGAGACTTATCAGCAAGTGCCAATACAAATGGTTTTGGGTGTTTACTACATTATGTATTTATTTACAAAATAAAAAGTATAAGTAAGTTTATCAGTTGTCTAGTACCCATAGTACAAGCTCCGGCTTAGTTTGGGGCTAGGTGGCGGTATGTGGCCCAGGCATGACTTGGGTTTTGTCTTGAGTAGTCAAATTGGAAGTAAACTAAATCTAACTATATTTAACATCGGAGTTTTGACCGTGTACCTAATTTAGTAAGTATAGTATAAACTGAGCACAAAATTAAACGAACTTGGTGTGTCAAATTAAGAACTCCGGGTCACCAGTAGATCGGCCAAAGTGCACATACAGAAGGAATGTCCCTTTACTGCAGCAATTTTGCCTAAAAGCTGAAGGGTCCGAATGCCCGGGAGTTTAATAAAAGTTGCGAGTATCAGAGCCGCCATAGATACAAAGCAATGAGGTGCAGTATGGAAATTTGTAAGGACTGGCTATACTTTAATAGTTCGTAGTATTTTATACGACTTGAGTGTTTTAATTCTATGTATTTGCTTTTTTATTACAGAAGAAGTAATCTTGCGATAAGTGATCTAGCGTTTTTGAGAAGACACATTGATTAAATTTAAATATTCTACTTTTATTTCAATCTCAACTCGCTTCCAAAAACACTTTAGAAACCTCTAAGAGTGCTTCTCTACTATATGATCTACTAATACACTAATTAATGTATTTGCAGAAATAACTATTTTATTTTATATAACAAATAAAACGAAGCAATTTTGTTGTATATTATTTAATGATAGTAAGGTTACCTACCGTTAATTTTGAAGTCAAAACTATCTAACGAATGCTCAAGATGTATTCCCGTTAAGCGTACTTGTTATATTACTGGTATATCATGAACTGTGCCGAAGACCCGAACCGACGACGAAGTCCGACACATTGTATGCATAAAACATGTAGCAGCGTCTTAAATCTGAGTAACACGAACTGGGATGTCCAGCGATACGGAATCCAATTCGGCTTCGAACACGCACACCAACAGTAATTATAATGGTATTAAGTAGTTTAGGCTGTTCATTAAACTTTTGTATCGCACAGCATGACTTAAAAGCGAACAGAGAGTGATTCAAGAGGAAAATTTATAATCAGGTATATAAGGAGCCATCATCTTTTCGCTCCAAGCCACACAACAGGTGACTCATCATCATCGTCAGCCTATTGCAGTCCACTGCTGGACATAGGCCTCTCCAGTTGTTCGTCACTTAGGGCAAACATCTGGAGGATGTACCCATAATTGCCACGCTGGGCAGGCGGGTTGGCGATCGCAGGGCGTAGCTTCTCGCTCCGGGGACGCTGCTGCCCGTCATCGGCCTGCGGTATTTAGCTACGCCTTCAATCGTAATGGTTATACCGCCACCAGTCGGTTGCTAGTTTGTTACCTACGCCTCGTTTGTTATTCGGTAGGATGCACCACGGGCAGGTGAGGATGGCTTGAAGCGATTGGGACGCCAAAATTATTTTTTAATTATTTGACAGATCCTTCTTAAGCTATTTAATACTTTAATTAAGGGAACGACGCATCATGTTTTCGCTCCAAGCCACCTTCACCTGCCCGTGGTGCATCCTGCCGAATAGCAAACGAGGCTCTGGCAACAGCTGCAACCGGTATAACCTGCGCAATTGAAGGCGTAGCTAAACACCACACGCCGATGACGGGCGGTAGCGACAAAGAAGAAAACGAGGAGCTACGCCCTGCGATCGCCAACCCGCCTGCCCAGGGTGGTGAAGCCTCCGGATATTTGCCCAAAGTGGCGAACAACTGTAGAAGCTTATATCCAGCAGTAGACTGCGATAGGTTGTCATGATATTTCAATAATACATAGTAAATATTGTAAAACCGATGAAGATTTAACATCAAACGGATGAACGGGTTCGTTGACATAAAAGAGTAAAATAGCTAGTTCCAACTTTGAAGTCTGCGGACTGTGTGTAGTCGAATGAGATGCATGCCCGGACTATTTCAGTGCTATCTTTTATCGTCATAACTGACCGATGACCATGACGTCATAAGCATGTAATTCTTGTTAACCATTAAAAAACCTTAGACTATCATTGGGGTGTGATATGGTAGGTATCTGTCTGTATTTATCGAATTAAAAGAAATGAAGGGGCGTGAAAAAGCATTTTTCCGGCTAGAATGGCAATGGCAACTGACGGGTGACTGGCCAGTCAAAATTGAAAAAAAAATTGTTGTTGCTGCGACTTGGCTTCTCTTTCGCTCTCTATCAGGCGTAGGGTAGAAATTATACCATGCTTCAATAAAAAAAAATACAAACTGTCATCTACTGGGCATTAATCCAAGGGGTTGTCAGGGCGTCCTACACCACGTCTACTTAAGTGGTTCCTGCTCTAAGATTTGTCCGCTCCATTGTGGGTTCGGCCCACAATGGTTCGGTCTCCAGCCACTGTTCTTCTAAGGTTTTTCCTTCCCCAACGGATTGCAGAACCCGACTACATATTACAAACGCTGTCCACTCCAAGACCCGTCTGCTCCACCGACCGTCAGATCGGCTCGGCTTAACTAGTACCTCGCCCATTTTATTTACACTAAGCACAAAATCTCGATCCTCAGCTATACTCGTACATCAAACAAATGAAGTGTAAAACCGGGGATCCCGACAGCACTGGACGGGCCGTATCTCGACCGATACAGCGGTACGGGCCGGCCGACCAATTTGTAAGGATTACCGCTTTACGATATCGGCCCGGACTGGACTAAGTCCGGTACGAAAAATATGTAAAGCCCGCTGAGTAAACTCCGGTTTTGGAGCAAATGAGACTTGAAAACGGAACGAAGTATGCTTGGGTTACTAATGGCTGCATAAATTGGGTTTACGTGTGACCAGCTTGACCTTTTAGACCGGGGTGGCGAACTAAGACCTACTAGTAATATCTACTTAATTACTGATGAAATTATGTGCGATGTATTAATTACGTACTTTTTGATATTAGCATAATAAACTGATATGTTTATGTTTTCCCCTGATCAACAGTGCCGATCTAACGGTTGACCACCCCTGATATTTACCAAATATTTGTTTAAAGAATCGATCCTATAAACCAACATAGAGTACAATAATGTTAACGCTACCTAAAGACTGCTTACACATCTGTGCGCTCCTGGTACTTTTCAGTCAAACAGTCACTACTTATGTTACGATAAATATTGGACCTGCGACTAAACGATCATCATTCGACCTCTCATCAGTTTAACAAATTCAAATTCAATTTTTTTTAACCAAATCGCAATGTCTTTTAATGACATTAGTCTCCACTACCTTCCGAATGAAACGGAGCATCCAATCTCGTGTTGCAACTCGCAAGCGTTTCACTTACTGACGTCTAAGCGACGGAACTTTAAAAACGAAGACCCGACTATCAGGTTAAACTGAGCATTTGACTTTCGTCTGAAGCTGAGCGTTTTGATAAGGGCTCTCGCCCACGAGCGACGAAAGCTTGGCAATTTCTATCTTTTCGACGTCGGTAAAATGTGCAACTCATTGCCAGTACATGTGTTTTCGCCTTTCTTCGATATGGGGCACATTAAGCGGGGCATGAAGAGCATCACACAGCATTATCTGTGTGGTTTCTGGATTTAAAACATCAACATCTCATCCCGTGGGTGTCATAGAAGACGATTAAGGGAATTTCAGGAAACGGACCTACGTATCTGGGTACAAATAAAACCTTGCCTGCTAAGCCTGGTGACAAACAAATTCCAACAAAAAAAAAAACTAAATGACTATTGTCATTGGACCTCCCCAATATTTTTTTTATTTTTTTTTTATATTGGCTCGACATAATGGAAAGCGAAAGAGAAGCCCAAGTCGCTGTGACAACGGGCAAGTAGCTGGTCAGTTACCTGTCAGTTGCCACCGCCATGCCGGCCCAACCATAACCCCCCACGAGCTCCGGAAACCCTACTCACCGGCAGGAACACGACCCAGAGGTCATTTGATTTTGGTGGAGGTCCTTCCCCGACGGGCGGCTCAATTCGAGCGAAGATTCGCTATGCCCTACCTCTCTTGAATCTCTCTCCTATATCCAGCAATGGACATTTGCAGGCTGAATCCGAGAGGCAGATTTTTTCAAAAGTATAAGCTTTCGTGTTCCAAAAGTCGATACTGTTAGTAATCAGTAGGCGTTGAAATATTAAATTCTATTTTCTCCGCACTCTACTACAAAATTATCTCTCGTGGGCGAAAGCCCTTAATCGTACCAGTCGCGAGCGTCTCACTCGCTCGAAGAAATCAAAGTCAGTTCCCGATGCTCACTCGCGATCCCGCTTATTCGACGGACTCGTGTTATCTGAGCTCACACACGACTCAGATTTAAGACGTTGCTACATGTTTTATGCATACAATGTGTTGGAGTTGTAAGAGTACAAAGCTTCGAGAACTTTTATTAGAATCCGGGTATTGGACGGCGAAATTCTTTGAAATTGTTACAGTGGCCGATATTGTTGGTAGTAAAATTGTAAAGGTACCTACATGATGATGTGTCCGTGCTATTTTTGGATTAAGAATAGGACTCATCATCGTTATCAGCCTATTAATTGCAGTCCACTGCTGCACATAGGCCTCTCTAGTTGTTCGCCACCTAGGGCAAACTTCTGGAGCACGAAACACGAAACAGCAAGCAGGTTTCAAATAAAAAATGAGCTAGACTAGACTCTTAATTATGTAGACTACTGTAAGACCTATTTTTCACTTAAAGACGTTTTTTCAAAATTTTAAGTTAGGTCGTTATTTTATTGAGCGTGTTTTATTCGTTTTTGTGTGTCTACTAAACGCACACATTTATAACCTTTGTGTAAATGATCTAATTTTTACGATCGACTTTCTACCTAGTATTTGTGTGTATCTTGATATTTCTATGTCATGGCTGCCAAAGAGAAGCTAGTATTTTTATAATTCCAAGGACAGTCTCACACAAACCCAATAAAAGCAACAACGCGCTCCTGAAATAAAATACTTCGTTTTTCGGCTCTGGTCAAACGCCATCTTCCCACCTAATAAAAAGAGACAGAGTATACGTAAATTGTTAAAGTGCGAGCGAGACAACACACTTCCCTAATGACCCAACATCGTTTGGCACACGTGATGCGACATCCTGACTCTTTATTTTTACAACTTCTTTGAATTGTTGATTTTATTAAGGACGCCGTTCGGAGAATGGTTGGACGCGTTTATTTTTGTATTGATTTAAACAACTGTAATATGAAACATATTTTTAGTAAATAACATTTAAAGTAGTGAGGTGTAGCCAGTATGTTGAACTGCTGTAAGAATCTTCATTATGGTAGAGATACGTCTACAGATTCATCCATACAGGTTTTTGCTTTTCTAACTCTGTATCTACCACAATACGATGTTATATTATAAATACTCCACTCTATTTTTAACTCTAATCTTCTATACTTATAATAAATCTGTAGAGAGGTCATTTCTGTACATTAAATATATTTTCAAAATAACTATCAGGGGATGATTAGTGATCGATACTGATTCCAAAAATACAATCAGTAAAATTTTTGTCTGTCTGTCTGTCTGTCTGTATGTTCGTTATAGAAACGGGCGGATGGCACAGATCAAGGTAGGCAACCTCCTATTTTTTAACCTCGCACGTAGTAATGCGCTTCTGGTCCTACATATTTCTAATTTACTCTTGCGACGCTCACAGTAAGAACTGGGACATTGATTTGTAATCTTTTCGTGAAGGAAAACGGTAAGGTTAGTAAAAGACACTTTTTAAAATCTAATCCGTTTCCGGATGGGTCGCCTCTAAAATCGACAGCCGTATAAAAAGACATCGTGAAAAACAACCCCATTCTTTAACCTCCCACGTCGCTATGCGATCTTGGTACATTTTTCTAAGTACGCTTTCAAAACCCACGAAAAACGTGGCAACATTTTAAAATCTGACCTGTTTCTGGATGGGTCCCCTCAAAAAATCGACAGCCGTATACAAATACAGAGTGAAAATTGGTATAAAATCACCCGTTATTCTATCACTCGAACGAGACTAGGCAATCACTCTGTACCCAATAAAATAACACTGGCCGTACCCGATATGTAATGTGTGGCGAACTCAACCAATTTGTGTAGATTACCCGTCCGCCCGCGAACGGAATTACTTGAAAAATGGTTTTAAATTTATCTCCTGAAGCGGGAACTGACTTTATAATCCCGGGAACGAGATGGTTTTAAATTACTTTTTGCTAGCAACGGTGTTAGTTAGTATAAACATGTTATTGTAAGTGTTTTTTTTTTATAGTTAGATATCCTATCATGTTTACGCTCCAATGTACGCACCTGCCCTGCGTCTTGCCAAATAACAAACGAAGCACTGACCACCGTTTGGTGGCGTCAATCATGACAATGGAAGGCGTAGCTAAATACTACGGACCGATGACGGGCAGCAGCGTCACCGGAGGGAGGAGGTACGCCCTGCGATCGCCAACCTGCTGCCCAGCGTGACGATTATGGGTAAAGCCTTTAAGTGTTTGCCCAAAGTAGCAAACAACTGGAGAGGCCTATGTCCAGCAGTGGATTGCTGTCCCAATTCGTCCATAGGCCGTCTCTTGCTGAATCTTCCCTCTCGCGGTAGCCACTCATGAACCGTTCGTACCCATCTATTATCGGCTCTACGAGCGATGTGGTTTACCCGATGTCACTTAAATTTTCTGATTCTTTTGGCAGCCAAGATTAGATAAGAAAAATAAAGGTAAAATATTTCAAGAAATCCGTCAATATTACGTGCTTTCAACCCGTCTATTCGCTGTGCGATTACAGTTTTATCAAAAGTCTCACATTTAGTTGGTCGCAGCGGTACGGGCGTGTTATCTCGGCTTCGCCCCAGCTTAGAGACTGTCTGGGACTTAAAGGAATGAGGGGATGCGTCGCGCATCCCACCGTGGAAATAGAAATATTTTGTACTAGCTGTGCCAGCGGCGTCGCACGCGTGGATATCGGGTTTGAAAAATAACGGACTTCCATAAAATACCTATCTATACATAGTGCCTAAGTTTTAAGTTAAACCTCTAGCAATACATTGGTGAAAACAGTATTCAATTTCATGCATTAGTTTATGAGTGATGCGCGTTCCAAAAATTTCTCCCGTTTTCCTAACATTTCCCTTCACTGCTCTGCTCCTATTGATAGTAGCGTGATGAAAAGTACCCTATAACCTGCCCAGGAGTATGAAGAATAATTGTACCAAGTTTCGTTAAAATCCGTTGAGTAGTTTTTGTTTCTATAACGAACATACAGACAGACAGACAGACAGACAAAAATTTTACTGATTGCATTTTTGGCATCAGTATCGATCACTAATCATCCCCTGATAGTTAATTTGAAAATATATACAATGTACAGAATTGACTTCTCTACAGATTTATTATAAGTATAGATTGTAAGCAGTGAACTTGCTATTAATTTTCGTCTTAGCGTTAGTCTGTTAATGCTGGGCAGGTGTTACTGAATGGAATCCTTTTTATACTTACTATCTATAAGAATAAAAGAAAAATATATATATCAGACTAGGCGGCATTAAGTTCGCCTTTTGCATAATACTTTAAGTGCAATAAAGTTTAAATAAATAAATAAAAATGTCATAATTGTTCCAATCCCAAAGTCAGATTCAGTCTTAGAATAATGAAGGTACCATAAATATAAACTTAAATTTATAAACACACACGGAATACCTAATAAATGTTCATCACTAAAATGTTTGGCCCCGTGGGAATGATCCACGATCCTTACTTCATTTTCTAAATTGACCTAACCGAGAAGCAAACTCCTTCGGATGCCTTTTGGCATTCTTAATTAATTTGACAAGTTTTAAAAGAACCACAGAGTCGACTCAGTTACCTGAACATAAAACTAAGTCGACTTTGCGGCTTAAAAAATTTGCAGGCATTTTTTAATAAAACAGATTCCGCGTTTTCAATTGCTAAAATAAACTATCACTGACTACTGATTTGTTAAACGAATAACAAAATACTATTTCTAGTTCACCTATTTCATCAATAAAAAGCCAGTTGTTTCAGCGAGCCAGTAAACTTTTACCACTTAGGTAGGTTTATTTTGTTACGAATTATTTGAAAACAGTTCAGAATGATTTTTGTATTGTATGCGACAACAAAGATTTATTACGAAAATAACAGAAATATTGTTCTTAGAATACGAAACACTTCGCAAATATTCAATTTATGGCTCTTAAATGGCTAAGCTGATTTTCAATAGTAATTAAGTTGTGAAGTTCCAAAAGCCAGTTAAGTAAATAAATAAATAAATAAATAAATAACTCAAGACATGCCACGCTGGGCCACACAGCGCCACCTAGCCCCAAACTAAGCCGAAGCTTGTACTATGGGTACTAGACAACTGATAAACTTACTTAGATACTTTTTTTTTGTAAATAAATACATATTATACATAGAAAACACCCAGACCAATACAAACAGACATGTCCATGAACACAAATGTTTGTACTGTGCGGGAATCGAACCCACGACCCTTGGCTCAGAGGGCAGAGGTCACTACCAAATGAGCCACCGAGCCTGTCCGAGCCTGTCCGAACCGAGCAAGTACTCGTAGTATTTGCCTTATATTTATTGAATCACACCATATAGTCAATAATCAGAATTACTGACTATATTGTAGCTAACTAAAAATATCAGGAAGTAATAAATCACTATAATAAATATTAACCAAAACGCAGCTTAATTTAAAGTTTGTTCATAATTCTGGAGCCAGCAATTTATCGGTGACACACTCCTTATCTGGCCTGAAAATATGCTAAGTTGTTTGACAGGTATGTATTTCCATCAGATTCAGAGTGAAAGAACAGAAAGTATTGTAAGTAAAGCGCATACACTTATGCATTTTTTTAACATAATATCATGTTTGCACCTCATTCTCTTTGGAATCGTCGAGATTCGATTCGTCAGGATGGTATTATAATGAAGTATTTTAAAAGATGGATGGGATGTAAGGGAGCGGCCTATCATCTTTTCGCTCCAAGCCAACTTCACCTGCCCGTGGTGCATCCTGCCGAATAACAAACGTGGCGCTGGCACCCGATTGGTGACGGTATAACCATCACAATTGAAGGCGTAGCTAAATACTAAAGACCGGTGACGGCCAGCAGCGTCACCGGAGCAAGAAGCTACGCCCTGCGATCGCCAAACCGCCTGCCCAGCGTGGCGATAATGGGTATATCCTCCAGATGTTTGCTCTAAGTGGCGAACAACTGGAGAGGCCTATGTCCAGCAGTGGACTGTAATAGGCTGATGATGATTTTAAAAGAGCCTTCTTTCTTGTAACAATTAAGAGCTACAAGCCTCACAGTGCTCTCAATGATATCTTGATCAAAACCTTGCTGCTAATTTTACCAAATGAAACACGAATTCAATTGGGACCAATTAAAAATACTTACACGACCGTGTAGCGGGATGAGCTCGAAATTAGCGCAAGTTGAAACTCTGACCATTTAATTAATAAAATGAATTAGAGATCAAAGAAAAAAGTAACCTCAATTATGTTGAATCTTTTCTGCCTTTTGATAGCGGAACAGTTTATTATCTTTTCCGGAGAATTACGATGTATTTTTTGTGAACATTACTTACATTTTATATTTTAGTCTTGCATATAGTATAAAAAATATACATGTATATAAAACACAAACACGTTCAAAGAAAATTGGCTTAATAAAAAAAACCATTTTTTTATGTAGTATATAGTTTAGTAGTATGTTTTTTTATGTGTATGGTAGTATGCTAATAACAATCTTCTCGTCTAATTTTTTTTAGTTCACCTCTATAGTCCCACTGCAGGGTGGTCTCCCAATAATTCTCTCCAATCGTTCCTACCTGCAGCATACTTCTGTCAGCCCAGCAAATGTGATCCAGATCATCATACCACCGTTTTCTTGGCCTGCCTCTCTGTGATCATCGCATATCGATATTAATTTATCAAACTTACTTCACACCGAACCCACTAGGCTGTAACGGCAGTACAATTTAACACTGAAATTTAACGCAAAACGTATGAAATTAATTAAAGCATCCATCAATGAGCCCACAGAGGCGTAATAATCGGTTCGGATCGCAGGTTCTTGTACCGTTAACGATCCCACATTTAAGGCACCTGGCACCTGTTGCAAGAACCACAATAAGATTTTGAAAATTAGTACAAACCTTATTTGGGGTATTAAATTTAATATTTGAAGAGACATTTATCATGCTGTAATTCTCTAAGTTTACGCAATACGTGGTAGTTTGAGGGTAGCAAAAGTTCTACAAGCTCAACCGACCAGAGTCGTCTACCCGCTTCCAGTCCGCTTCTAACCACGTCTGTGTGATTGATCAATCAATCAATCAACAGCCTTGGTCCGTCCATTCCATATGAATAGATAATTGAAATGATAAGCTTTAAGTACATAATAAATGTCGCCTCAAGCTCGACAATAAATAAATTAAATTGTATGAAATGCGAAAGTTAAAGATCTTATAGAAGCTTGGGTGAGAATAGCATAGAATCGCAATCTATATCAATCTTCATTAGAGCAACAAAGCAAGGAGGCCTATGCAGGTACGTCAATAAGATTGATAAAATATGATAATGATGTAAGTACTCATAAATATTACTGAGATATCTTAAAATGTTTGCTATATTAAAAAAAAATGAAAATAGTGTATGTAAATGTAACGAAGAAGAGCGGGATTGCCTGTCACAAGTATTATTCTATACTTACTAGGCAATCTCGAACATGAATGCATGTGTAACGCTAAATGTTTTTAAAAGGAAATAAACACTTTTTGATTTTGATATATGATAAGGTATTGACTTTGAGACTAGGAGAGATGAATAAATAATAAAACTTGAAATTGAAAACAAGGTTCCGAACTTGCGCGTTTCATTACAATTAAAAGTTTACTATGCGTGACTATGATCCTGTTAGTAAAAGTTTTGATTAAAATTAAACTCCAAATAAAACCGTCAATTTCACAAATAAAGTACCAACATTATCTCACCCTAACAAACACCCCGATCGACAATTTCGACTTTGAGAATCACTACAAAGCGAAACCAATAAACCTATTGAACACGGGAGAACTAAAAATAAAACTCCCAGTAAGTCGAAAATCAGTTCAGGGCAAAAGGAGTGGGTCCTTAGGGACCCGATCAGTCTACAGTTAACAAGAACTTTGGAATTAATGTTTTGGGACCCCTTCACTTAATTGAAGCAATTTGGAGCTTAAATTTGTTTTGGAGTATTACATTTGGAGTGTTTTTAGGAAATTGAAATATTATGTGAAGTTGGGAGAATATTGAATTTGGAATTGGCGATCGGACCATGAATGAAATGATCTCTATCAATCTTATTTAGATATTAGTCAACAATGGAACATTATCATGCCTCTGACCATAACTCGCCTGATGTAAAGCGATATTGGAGTAAAGAAATAAATCTCTTGCAGAACATGAAATCCAGCAATTTAAACCTTCTTCGGCCAAAAGAATCGGTTATATCGAAGCATCTCCTAGATTCTACTTGAGGGGCCTCTTAGCTTAGGAGGCTGTTGGCGAAAGCATGTGCCTCTAATAGTGGGAATGCATAAAATGAATTTTATTGGTTGAAGGTGACTCTGGAGGTGAGCTAGGTGGAAAAGAAGACAAATGAGGAGGTATTAGAGATGGTAAAGGAAAAGAGATGCTTAATGCAGGCAATTGAAAACAGGAGAGGGAAAATGGTGGGACACCTTGTGCGTCATGACACACTTTTGAAAACTATACTAGAAGGTAAAATAGAAGGCAGAAGAGGAAGAGGGAGGCCAAGACGAACATTTACACAACAGCTAAAGGAGAAAGTTAATGTCATGACGTACAAGGAGTTGAAGGCGCTGGCGGAGTCCAGGGAGGAGTGGAAGTTGCTCCACCGACAAGAGCAGGGCTCTTAAATTTAGTAGTAGTAGTAGAAGGTGACTCCATCATCATTGTCAGCCTGCAAACGTCCGCTGCTGAATAAAGGCCCACTCGACTTTTGGGGCTTTGGCTTAGTCACCACGCTTGGCAGGCAGTAGTGACCGTAGGTTTTATTTGTACTTAGATAAACTTTGCTGCTCATTTCCTAATATTCCCTTAGTCGTCTTCTACACCCACGAAATAGGCACGTACATGGAAGATGACTTACTCCAGCTAATTCTCTCCCACACGTTTATCAGATCATTTATATATAGCGTGGCCGCAGAAACGTAGGCGTCCTGTCAAGTGAAGTCAAACATAGCGTTAAAATACAATTAGCTAGTTGTCAGAGTGCGGTACGTGGACCGATATCCGGCGTCAATCTAATTACCACCGAGCGCGGAACAGCATTAGGGTAACGCGATTACCGCGCCTCAGAAAATATCGACCTTGGTAATTTTATTCCCCGTTGATAGGCTAATGTGTTGTACTATATATTTCGTTTAATCGCAGTTATACCAAGTTGCAAAATAATAATAAGCGAAATTTTCATCTTAACACGAGAAATGGCTTGAGTATAAAGTACTAGGAGCTCATAGGCATGTAGAAAGTATATGGGTTGCTATAACTTACCTAATGTTTAGTAATAAGATGCTACATTTTCTTAAAAACAAGAATTTATACTTCGACTTCTCACGCATGTATGCGCTCCTGGTACTTTTTACCTGGTACTTCCAACTTTTTCAGTATAAGGGTTTTTTATTTCCAAATTACACAGAAACGCAATTAGGTTTAATAGTTTTTTAAAATATATTTTTTGACATTGGTATACCCAGTGCAGTGTCACTCTCACAGTAAATACGAACGACACCTATGCACCTATCAAACTAAAATCTACCGTCCCGCTTACGCAATAAAGCTATAAGCCTGAACGGCTAAGTGGAACGGAAGAAAGAGGGTTGATGTTTTTTGAGAGCTGTATGTTTCAACAAAACTCGAAAATATAACCCTCTTTTAGTGCGATAAAGAATATTCATTTAAATTTTACTTGTGCAAAATTAATACATCCGTCCTAGATTATGCATAATCCCGCTTCTATTACAAATTATTACCAAAACAAACACCAATTTCGCCATTCTGCAAAATTCCTAATACCAACTCTGCCATGTTCAGTCCCAGGGCACGTTTTAAACTGCCAGCCATCGCTGTCCGGGCACAATGACAATTGGTCAGGTCCCAGAGGCACCATCGGGCCCAAATTACGAATGTCCAAGTTAATCCAGGGCAGATTGATTGCGCCTAAAGCTTTGGATCAATCGGGACTTCCGTCGGAAATAATACGTGGTGTTGAGATTAATGGTTTCAAACGATGAGTTGTTATGGAAAGATGTTATTGAACAGAACCGGATATCGGTACGAGTCGTGATGAAGCAAGAAGAGGCACCGTTTTGTGCGCTCGGTAAGCGTCACTGTAGTAGGACCATTACTTGTTCTCAGCTGTGAGATTTTTAAAGACGTGATACTTTTTTCTTGTGTAGAAAAACATTCTGAAAGACAAAGCTATAAAAAATAAACTAACCAGTGGTGATTATGGGTATAACCTCCAGGTGTTTGCTCAAAGTGGCGAGTGGCTTATGTCTAGTAGTGGACTTGCTAAAATAAACTGATGACGATGATGAAATAATATTATCAAGAGTACCTTTTTTTAGAGGGGAATGCATTAGGCACCTTCATGCCGCCTCCAGGGGAAGTCGGCATGGTGTGTGGGACTCACACCTCCCAAAATGAGAGGGCATACCCACATTACCCACTAAACCCCCCCGTATCGCCAGTTGGCAGCAAGTAGCAGGGACACGGGTAGCGCCGAAGCATACGGCCACATCCGTTCGGTGTACTTTCGTACACCTTTACCACTTCCTCATGTTCCGTTTCGTTCATTCGAACTTTGCCCCTATTCCTACAGACATTAGTTACAATTTCAACCGTTTCAACACTAAACCTTTGAGCTAAATGAGTTACGCACTACGACAATTGTCCCATTGCCCTCTCGTTATCTTGAAGCAAGGTTTTTCCACGTTATCCTATAGGACCGGGCTTTGTTTAAGCTGAGATAAAGCCCTTTGATTTGAATTAGAGAATCGGCCCGGTAAATTGGAGCTATTTTTTAGTTCGTCCATTGTGTTTGGTGGTGTAAGAGTGCTGACGTTTCCTTGTTTGAAAGGTTTCTGACACAGGTGCCTTTGTACTGAGTGGGAGGAGGGAACACCGACATTCATTATTGCCAATGTATAACATTTTACGACTAGCTGTGCCGGCGGCGTCGCACGCGTGGATGTCGGGTTTAAAAAATAGCGGACTTCCATAAAATGGTAATTGAATTTTAAGTTAGACCTCTAGCTATACATTGGTGAAAACTGCATTTGATTCTATCTATAAAAAAGTCCTCAGCGACTCACCCGCATTATTTGCAAACAAATTGCTTCACTGTAAAACGCTCCAATTTACTGACTCAATTTTCTAATTCAAATATCTGGGTTTTAGCTGGCTTAGACAAGGCCGGTGCCTATTCTGAGTGCCTATTGTAAATCCTACAGGTCTTTTTAATGAAAGGCGTCGCGTTGAGCGAGGCGTCATGAATGTTCGTCCTGGTTGGGAATCGAACTTACGACCATGGGTTCAAAATGCAGTGATGCGATTTCTTCTTTATCGGCCTACTGTAAGAGTAAGAGGGATGAGTGTCGTAAATTTTCTGTAGATTGCGGCACAAATGGTTTATTTTTATTGCGTTGACTTAGAAGTTTGAATTTTTACAGCTTCAAGTGACAGGAAACCTTAGTATTTGATATACAAAATACTTCAACGTATTCCTAAGAAAGGGAGGCGGATAGCAAAGCGATCCTATTAAGTGTACCATTTTTCCCTTACCCTGAAAAAATATGGCAAAAAAAGATACAAATAAATATGGCCGAATGAAAAACTAGAATAAAGTTGGCCAAAAACAGATCCCCATATTATGTAGTAAAATAAGGGCAGTGGAAACGAACGGGTCAAAGCAAAGTACCCACTGGGACAACATTAGAATCGTGATGTAACCGCGAACATTGTAAAAGTTATTAACCATGGACAGTTGAAGAGGAAGCAATAAACTAGATCGGCAACTAATTGTCTAAACAGATGTCCCTAATTGTAACGCGTGGATGCATCTGCTCATCGCATTTAGAACTGAGTAACGACGAAGCGAAGTACTTGTAACAACATCGAGTCAGATAGTTGTCATCATCATCATCAACCTATCGCAGTCCACTGCTGGACATCCCACCACTGGGCCAGTCCACTGGGCCTCTCCAGTTGTTCGACACTTTGGGCAAACATCTGGAGGCTGTACTATTAATCGCCACGTTGGGCAGGCGGGTTAACGGTCGCAGGGCGCAGAGTCGCTCCAGTGAAGCTGCTGCCCGTAATTGGTTGTGGTATTTAGCTACTCCTTGAATTTTGATGGCTATACTGCCACCAGTCGGTTCCCAGTGCCTCGTTTGTTATTCGATAAGATGCACCACGGGCAGGTGAGGTTAGCGTGAAGCGAAAAAATGTTAGGACCGTGGTTAGGACGCTTCCTTTTAGACGTTTTTTCAAATTATTATATTCTGTGTAGTCTATGTTAACCAGAGATAATGTAGCTTCCCAAATCGAAAAGAAAGTAGTTTCGGAACCTATTAATTTTATACAAACAAACAAATTTTTCCTCTTTATATTATCAGTATAGATTGTGGGCCGAACAAATTTGATAAAACTTTCCAACAGTCGATTCGACCGAATAATAATTTCAGTGAACTTTGCTCTTTGAAATCATGTTAAGACGTTGGGTATACAAGATGGTGGCTGTAAATCAACTTGGTGGTTTGTAAATGTTGTTATAACTTACTATGTTTGCACAATTACTGGCTAACCTCACGAAATACCTAGACACCTTGGCTGCTAAGATTTTAAGCAGCCCTAGCATTTAACTTTGTTAATAATAATAATAAAGTTTATTTCATTCAAAAGTACATACAATTTAAAAGTATCATCTGTATACAAGATTAGCTTTAAACATTCATTGTTATAGTATAGCGGCTGGTGCTTAAAAAAGGTAAACCTGAGCTATAAGCACCAGCATCCTTCCAGTGTCTTAGGATATAAAGCGATCAAACTGATACTTAACAATTCAAATATGTATAAGAAACAGTAATGTTTGCTAGTAAGATCATATTTAACTGGTGGGTATGTGGGTTAGTGTTCACAAAGCAAACCTTAAGGTACTAGGTTTTAGTCTCAGGTTGTGCTAAATTGTATCTATGTAGTTTCCTTTCGAAAGCAAAGCCAAATAGAGAAATTCTCTCTTTTTGTGTTTTTGAAGTCTTTTAAAATAATTAACCCAAGACAAGCCACGCTTAGCCCCACACAGCTAAAGCTTGTACAATGGATACTAGACAACTGATAAACTAACTTAGATACCTTTTTTGTAAATAAATACATTTATACATAGTAAACACCCAGACCAATACAAACAAACAGGCATGTGTATGCACACAAATGTTTGTCACAAAAAAGTTACTACCAAATGACCCATCAGGTCAGTCAAAAAGAAGTAATCATCATGTTTTTAAAGTATCTCAAATATTAAACGTAAATCAAATGATAACAAACGAGGTGCTGTAACAATTGGGATGATGACTAAAAAATAATTTAATGTCCATCAGATAGATTAATGAAGGGTATTGGATACGTATTTTTTGTTTTGCCTCTTGTTCAAAAACTTACGAAGATACATTGATTTTAAATGTCACATGACGTCACGTTAGAGTACAAAATATACTCTAACGTGACGTAGTTAGCCCCCACTCCGTAACTTTAATGCGCTATATCTAAGTACTTTCTTGTTATTTCGACAAAGCGAGGGATGCGGGTCTTGTATTTTTTTATTATCTAAGAGACGGATTAATTATTTTCTTCATTTTCATACCTTGTCATCATCCGTATTGCAGCCCTAAATAGTAAAGGCCGCTGACGGGCAGAAGCGTCACCGCACCGAGGAGCTACGCCCTGCGATCGCCAACCCACCCGCCCAGCGTGGCGATTACGGGTATACCCTCCAGATGTTTGCTCTAAGTGGTGAAAAACTGGAAAGGCCTATGCCCAGCAGTGGACTGCGATAGGCTGAAGCAATACGGACAAAGCCGCGGGCTGCAGCTAGTTAAGTGTCATTCATAGCAGTAGCACTTGTACTTTGCCATAAACTCAAGTTAAATTTGACCTCACCCGTACAATAACCCCGTCTCTTTGACACAACAATGACGTCAACCGAAACCTTTGTATAAAATGATCTGAAACAATCTTTTGTTCCTTCTTACGATACAGTTTTAATTACTCTACTCAATACGTTTCGTATATTTATGTACACCCCTCGCGTAAACACTTCGAAGCAATACAAACTGTAATGTATTGACGTAGAGTTCAAATTTGTGGTGACAGTTTGTTACTTCAGAGAACTTAAATTTTATTGGAAGCCCCCACTATTGATCTATTTGTAGCAAACAATGTAACAGATGTAATTAAAGGGGAGGTGTGTCGAGTAAATTTCGTTTTATTACACACAGAGTATTCTTTTTGTTACCTAATTCTTTTTACATTTTAGTGATCACTGTTTTTGCTCCGAACTCAGGTTGATCTGTACTAATCAAAAAGGTTGATTGATAGATAGATAGATATTCTTTATTGCACACCAAACAATTTACATGGAACTAGGTACAGTAGACATTTTGTTGTACAATATAGGCGGCCTTATCGCTACAAGCTATCTCTTCCAGGCAACCTTAGGGTAGAGGATAGTCAAAAGAGAGGGTGGGGTGGGCCATCAACTAAAATTGATGATTAATAAAATTTATTGATTATTATATTAAGATTGATTAATTAAAGTTTATTGAAAATTCCTTTTTATTTATTGTCAGTTCATTACTTAGATTGGACGGAAGCGGAATGCCCACGACAAGAAAGGCATGGTAATATAGACTGATTATATTTTTAGGTTCACCGAATTGGAATAAACTTGTGAAGTAAAATATTTAAAATTAATTAATTTTAAACTGAAAATTTAAAACAATGAATTATATTAATTGTTTTAAATTAATTAATTGTTTTAAATTTTCAGTTTGTAAATTCATGTTCATGAAAATAAATAATTTTAGTTAATTGTATTACGCAATTACAATGGGTAAATATTAAATTTGATGATATCAAACTTATGTTGTGCAATTTTGCATTTAATTATTATTATCCGTTCATAGTAAAGTATTTTAAACTAGCTGCTGTCCGCGGCTCTGCTTGCGTGAATATTTGTATAAAACATAGCTTATGTGTTAACCCAACGTATAAGCTATAATTATTACTGTAAAGTTTCATTGTAATCCGTTCAGTAATTAATGCGTTAAAGAGGAACAAACACTCATCCAAACAAACTTTCGGATTTATAATATTAGTAGGAAGTCGGAACCATCGAAGGACTACAAATATACAAAATTAACATCAGAGATAAACACAAAATTTGTGTTCATCACATGATTATTTGTCCTGAGTGGTGTTTCAACACACGTTTCCTCGTTCATAAAGCCACTGGCACTATCAAACGAGCCAACTCCGGCCGGTCTAAGTATTACAGTGCTAATTTAGTACTTACAATTCTTTAACCAAAAACCTTTTACGACGAATCACTTCCATTAAACGGAATAATACATTTCATTTGTATCGGTAATTGTAACTGAATATTATTCATTTCATCTACGTATATCAAATAACTCAGCAATGTTTTATTAACTAAACGGTTAGTTTTATTGCCTAAATACGAATTCATAGTTTCAATAAAAGTTGCAAAATTAAAAAAACAAATGCAACGATTACAATCAAATTCGAACAAATGCGAGGATTAAAATCAAATTCAAACAAAACAATAAACAAAGCTGTAGCAGATTAATGACATTCGTTTGATTTTATAAAAGTACATTGTGTCCAACTAGCAAATTGAACAATCAAATTTAATGGACTAGTATGCTGCATTCAGTTTCATTGGATTTCATTTTAGATATGCCTGTCGTTGTTCTGATAAATTGGTTTTACCTTATGTTGTAGATAGACAAATATCTTGCTTAGCTAAATGGTTGAAATTGACATAAGGCATCATTGTTAAGCCATCGTACTAGCTGTGCTCGTGACTTCGTCCGCGTGGAATAGTTATTTTCTCCCCGTTTTGTTTTTACATTTTCCATTATTTCTTCGCTCCTAATAGTTGCAGCGTGATGTTATATAGCCTAAAGCCTACATCGAAGAATTTTTCAATACGGACCAGTAGTTCCTGAGATTTAGCGCGTTCAAACAAACAAACTCCTCAGCTTTATAATATTATAAAGTATAGATTAATCCGGGAGTACGAGTATGTCTTTTGTAATATTGGTGCTCTATTTTGTCTTATAAGCTTTTTATCTATAATCTAACGTGTCATAATTCTTTTTAACATAATCATCAATTCTACGAGCATCACTTGCTTGGCATAAATTATTTTGCTTTATCTATTACAAACTGTAATATTTAAAATACATAAAAAAAGTATACTATAATAGTCAAGTTATTGTTCTGTCTACCTCATCGCAGACACCAACCGTGACCTGAAAACTTTTATTTTTTAATTACCGAAACCGTCAGCTACCCCCAGACCAAAGACAACATCACTACTGAAACGCATTCCAATCCTAGACTTTACGATTCCAAAACTAACCTTAATATAGCTGTCTGTTCCAAAGATTACAACAAGTTCGCGAAGTAAACTATACAGTAATAAAATCTCATACGTGTATGGACGGTTTGCGGTCTACCCAACCTTATTTATAAGGGAATAAAGATTAAATTGCGGTAGTTAGCTGGGTGACACCGTTTGTATCTGCGAAGACGTCACGCGCGGTCGGCGACTGCTATGCTTCAGCAAGTTTAGTATCTGCACAGTTCCTGTGGGACTGTTGGCAGGATACGGTGACGATAAGTTGGTAAGCTTTTGGAAGCGTTAATATGTATTATGAGGTTATAACATAGGTTAGTCTATACGTCTACACGAAACGAAAAATATGATGAGCAAGATCTATACCGTATCCTTCAATAGGTCGGAGATAAAGCGGGAATTAATGCATTGTTTTTTATTTTGCTTGAAAGTTTCAGTATCACACTGTTTAATAAGTAATCACATAATGACATTAAAACATCTAACAGTCTACATACCCTGTAATATTAAGCGTACATATTAGATGGTGACCAGATTTATAAAAGGGGACTAATAACGAGAGAATTTTCAATCTCATTCAAATCCAAGCAAAGAATAGTCCTATTAAAGGTAGTAAGGATTGAAGCAGCTTACTCCATCTCGTTACAGTCTTTCTTATAGATAGCGATCATTAGTACAAAAACAAAGCAGTTGATAACTAGAAAAGAAGCAAGAGAGCCTCAAGAATATTATTACTGAAACCAACGACGTTGCCAAAGTGCTAACTTAATAACTTGAGACATAACTTAAAACATGCCACGCTGGGCCACACATCGCCATCTAGCCCCAAACTAAGCCGAAGCTTGTACTATGGGCGCTAGACAAAACTGATAAACTACTTAAATACTTTTTTTTGTAAATAAATACATATTATACATAGAAAACACCCAGACCAATACAAACAGACATGTTGATGCACACAAATGTTTGCACTGTGCGGGAATCAAACCCACGACCCTTGGCTCAGTAGGCAGGAGTCACTACCAATAGAGCCACCGAGTCAGTCAAAAAACTTCAAGAAGCAATACCAATATTGATTAAGCATTAATACAATATTGCAAACTCTTTAGTTGTCACTATGTATCCACAGAGTATCTCAGAGACACTGTTAAGCGAACTGTACGATTCAACAAGAACAGTCACGTATGACTTTAACTGTACAATCAGCTGACGCATGTTGTCGACGCTCCATCGTTTAGAGAACTCATTTTTGCTACAAAGTGGTCCGGACAAGTGAACAGACGTCGTTCGGTTGCAGATATGTAATCACTTTGTCTTTGAAGGTGGGTCGTAAAATTTTGTTGCAACTTAATATTGCATTGAAATGTGACTTTGAAGTTCATGAACTTCATGAGGATGCACGTATTATGCAAATGTGAATGAGCTTCCCAAACATAAATAACTAACCGCTTAAAGTCCTTTTTCTATGTTGCTATTGACTTTTTAGCGGAGTATGCACCGTCATGCCACCTCCGGGGTAGGTGACATGGTGTGTGGGACTCACACCTCCCGAAATAGGAGGGCATAAGAGCAAACATCTGGAGGATATGCCCATAATCGCCACGCTGGGCAGGCGGGTTGGCGATCGCAGGACGTAGCTTCTCGCTCCGATGACGCTGCTGCCCGTCATCGGCCTGTAACCTAAAACCTAATTTAACTTTTGTTAAACTCATTGCCACCAATATAGCTAGTACGTCTACATTTGAATTTCCAAAACTATTCTTACAGAATTGCCTCGGTGATTGAACAGAGGAATATGTCTGCTGTCAACGGGTCCCGGATAGAGGTCAAGACCTCAGGCCCATTGTGTTTCGGGACACGTCACTGCGCACTTCGGACCGAATTTACGGGGCCCTGTTTTGCTACTTTATTATATTCTACGGTTTATTTTGGGTAAGATACGACACTCGGTGTATGTCGGATTTGAGTACTATTTTGTTTAAAAGCGGATACAATATTTTCAACGGACATGATACGATAGTGAGTAAGAGTATTATCTTAATTCGCTTAAGTAACGAATTACAGTCTTAGATTATGATACCTCTGCGTATATTATACGAGTATGTCTATTACTTGACTGGCTCGATAGCTCATTTGGTAGTGACCTCTGCCTTCTGAGCCAAGGGTCGGGTTCGATTCCCGCACAGTGCAAACATTTGTGTTCATGAATATGTCTGTTTGTATTGGTCTGGGTGTTTACTATGTATAATATGTATTTATTTACAAAAAAAAAGTATCTAAGTAAGTTTATCAGTTGTCTAGTACCTATAGTACAAGCTTCGGCTTAGTTTGGGGCTAGATGGCGATGTATGGCCCAGTGTGGCATGTCTTGGGTCCTGGGTTATTTACTAGTTTGCTTCCATTTTTCGATAGGTTATGTGCTTTAATTTCACAGGACTTCAATTTACCTATTTTTAGGCATGATGATAATTTATGTTTGCCTTCAAATAGATGTGCAGTATTAGCTATACTATTGAGTGTGTTAAAATCCTATTTTTTACTAATGTACCTACATACAATTATGGTGAACCTTAATACAGATATAATTACTTTGTATAGTGTACCAAGGCCGAACTAAATAAAAGGATCTGTAGAAGAATTTGTTTTAATTCTTCCAAGAAAATTCTAGTTACTTGGCTGGCCTTCAACGACTTCCCAATACTTGAGGATTAAGCTTAAATTTTGATGAAAACATTTCTCTTACACAAATAAGTAGGTATAAGTACTCGTATATTTAAGTATGACACTTATATTTCTGTTGGTTGCAAACATAATAAAAGCAACAGCATTCTACTCAAGATGATATATTCGTACAACATTATACAAGAAGATAATATAAAACACGCGAAAATAATAGTAAATTTTATTCAATAAAAGAATAAGGGGTCCATTTCATATTAATTCACACTTGAAACGATTCAAAAAACCTTTCATAAATCACTTCACAACAATGTTAAGAAGCGTTAAAAACAACATCTATCTTGCAAGCCCTATAAACGTACCCTGACGACCCCTCAAGTAAACTTTAGGAAACAGTGATAATGTTATGACGTACCCTCGTAAAATAACTGGGTTGTGTGTTGGTAATTTATTTTATGCACCATAAACGTTCGCAGATAAACAATAAAGCAATATAATAAAAATTGTTTCGTATAAAGGTTCCCGATATTTACGGTGATCTAAAATTGCGGTGTCATGTCAGTGATTTGCAATCGTTGCTGTGATAATGCCTGCAGATAATAATGTTTATTGCACTATAAATTAAACGTGAGTAATAAAATATTTCATTATGTTAGCGAGGTCGTTTAATTGAAAAATGTTTTTGAAAGAATGTTATATGGATATAATTTTGGAGGCGAAGTAAACAAAAATAACGATTGTTGCTAAATGCATATTCAAGCCATTTGACCCTTTTTTTAAGAGTTCCGTAGCCAAAATGGCAAATACGGGGCCCTTATAGATTCGTCATGTCTGTCTGTCCGTCGGTATGTCACAGCCAGTTTATTCGGAAACCATAAAAGCTGCATTATTGAAATTTGGCACGTAGATGTCTGTTAACCGCATTAAGATTCTAAAATAAAATCAAGAAAAAAATCCAAAATTTTTGGGGTTCCCCATACATAGAACTGAAATACAAAACCTTTTTTCATCAAACTTATACGTGTGGGTATCTATGAATAGGTATTATGAAATGATGTTAAGGTTTCTAACATCATTTTTTTCTAAACTGAATAGTTTGCGCGAGAGACTCTTTCAAATTGGTAAAATGTGTCCCCATTGACGAATAGCAATTCACCAGTAAACTCATCCTATTCTGGTGTGAGAATCTAACCCACGCCTTCAACGTACAATGCACATTGGGCTATAAATTTTAATTTAGAACTATTGAGACTATACTATGGGCAAAGACTGAACAATCTACTCCTAATAAATGCCTCATGCGAATTCGGCACACAATCTATGAACCATCCTCGTTCATAGGAATATTAGAGAAGGCATATTATAAAAAAAAAATATAATAAAATCGGCCGAACTGTTCTTGAGTTATGCACTTAACGTGTTGTTTGGTGATTAATTTTTTATAATATAGATAAAATCTCCTAAAGACTAGTGTTCATTCAGGGTCATCTACCCTGGTGTGACATGTGATTGAAATCAACAAAATGTATTATACAAATTTCAATCGGAGGACGAATATACGCTGTCATGTGCGTGGAATGTACCTAATGTCAGTGATGAACCTCTAAATGTAAACCGAATTTTAATTGTAAATAGAATACATACCCCATTATTTGTCTAAAATATCCCTGTGCAACAAAAGCTTCAATCAGCTTACGAAATCACTGCATGCTTACCTGCGGACAAGAAAAAAAAAGACATTAATTGGATTTTTTTTGCATTGAAACTTTTTGTCTTCTCTATCGAACTAGGTATCGTTCTATCGGAATATGAGAGTGAAGGATCAGAGAGGGTAACTGTGTAATTTAAAATCTAGCGTAGATATTTATAGTACTTTTAGAACTAAAGTTTGCTAATCTTCTTGGAGATAGGCCGCTCTAACTGAAATTCCGCCAGGATTGTATTATAATTATGTTTCTACGAGTAAATCCACACAAGAAATCGACGTCCATTTAAAAAAACAGGGTGACATGGCCTGGGTTATTTTATTTGTTTAGGTATTCTACAAGCTTCAGCTTAAATTGGGTATATAAGGCTAAAAATAATAAACTTTTCTTATTTGTTATAAATTGGGTATATATTATTATTGTTATTTCGAAATACATAAAGTAAAAATACATAAAATAATTTTGTCGCAGTATGACCCTACGTATCTTGTCTTGTGTTACTTATTAAAAGACGTTGCCTGCCTCAGACTCCTGACAAAACACTTACTAGATAAGGTCCTCAGTTTGAACCCGATAACTTTATATATCCCGTCGATAGCAGCACTCTACACTTTTACGAGTACGTGTGAAAAGTAAAACTTTTATGACAAAATAACGTTACTTGAATGTATTATAACGTTACTATATATAAAACTAAGCAGTAAAATGCGAAAATCTTCAGCTTTAAAAGATAATAAATTGGTTTTCCTTTAATAATTTAATTATTCTTGATATAAGGTACGTTTCGAATCCGGTAGAAGTGATTTTAATTATATTTGACTATTTTTAAAGTGGCTGTTTTAAGCATAAATTATTAAAGATAATTTGAATTTAGAGTTATTTATACATGGCTTGAGTATGTATTAGTACGTGTAATGTTGGTAATAGTACAATGTAACGGCAGTTATTACATGGTCCTATCCCTCCGACGCTCCCTCTGAAGGTTGTCTAGAAGAGATCGCTTACTAGCGACAAGATATGACCACTTAAATTGTACCACTAGTAACTACTTACACTATTATGCCTTCTTCGTAAAAGTTTGTATTTTGTGCAATAAATAATATCTATCTATTTGCATAAATCGTTTATTTTAAACTAAGCCTTAAACATTTGCTGTGGAGCTAATTTTCAATTTTACATATTGCCTTTCAATTTCGAAGCCGGAATTATTGGTGCGCTACGTTCAACGTATTTATTTAACTAAATTGGGTCAAATCGAGATAGATGAACATGGAAATCGGACCAAACAGCTGGAATGTGATTAATTTTGTAAAGGCGACCGGGAATGAGCGCCAATGATGAATCGTTGGCGCCTCCATCGCACTTCCTCGATATATATCACGTCATGGGATATTACAACACAAAATTCTAGTGATCAGTGCGTGTAATATTAGATTTTACCCGCGGAGCCGTCGCCTATTCGTTATTGTGCTATCTTCGGAAATATATCATTTTTCAAAGGAAAAGATCTTCCTTAGGCTTCAAAAACATACAAAAATTCTCCTGTGACCGAATTTCAGCAATAGCGGACGACAATCAAGGAGCTAAGGAGGGGACAGTATTTCACGCCACCCAGCGTTTACAACTGTATAAAGCACAGGTCCGGCCTCATATGGAATACTGTTCCCACCTCTGGCCAGAACACCAGTAACTTCTTCCATTTGACCGAATCCAGCGTAGGGCTGCTCGTATTGTCGATGACTTGACCCTGTCTAGCCGACTCGACTCACTGGCATTGCATACCGCACCTATCATGGGGAATGTTCTGAATTATTTGGTTTACTGCCTGCAGCTGAGTTTCTTCACTGCACCACACGTAACCGATTGCAATTCCATCCTCATCATTTCGATGATTGGCGATCCTCGACGGTACGCTTTATGAGGAACTTCTTGCCTCGCGCCTCGGTTTTGTGGAACCAACTTCCTGCGACAGTCTTTCCGAACAGCTACGTCTTGGAAAATCGTCTTTATGAAACGAGCATATTAATGTTTAAAAGGCTGGCAGCGATCCTAAACTCGATTAGAGTTTCATCACTGTCGCATAAAAAAGAAGCTAACAGGCCTAGGACGCATCAGCGACCCCTAGGAAGACGATAACAAGTGTTTTCTATTGGACTTAGTCCAACATAACCTAGGTGTGCCGTACATAAGGCGCTGGTGTATGCGTCATAGCATTCCTAACGTAAATAAAAAGAGAGGATTCATAAGATATTTTAGAGGTTTTGCATAAGGAGTGTCTATCTTGTCCGTAATTGGCGAAACTGGAGAGGCCTATGTCCAGCAGTGGACTGCAATATGCTGATGATGATGATGATGATCTTTCTACCTATCCAGTTCATTGCACTAGCTTGACAAAAACATTGGAACACTCGTACTCACCTTCGCCTCTATAATCATTCAACGTGAATACATCCATTTTGAATCCATACAACGCAGTCATCAATCACACATCTCTGGGTAAGGTCGCGTTACTATCGATAGATCGACTATCGATAATAGTTATTCTACTTGTATTTTATTTGTCTATACGAAACTAAACTGGACATAGGCCTCTTCAGTTGTTCACCACTTTGGGCGAACACACAGGTGAGTAAAGCCTTCAGAGGCTTTTAAGGGAGCGGCCTATCATCTTTCCGCTCCAAGTCATCCTCACCTGCCCGTGGTGCATCCTGGCACCTGGTACCCTTCTTTTAAGTACTACGTGTACTCATATGAGTCACTTTTCCTTATCACACTTTTATGCCGGGGCCACACATTGGATTCAACTTTGCGCCCAATCACTGTCCAATGCCCAATACTAACGCACTCAATGTCTTCATTGTGTCAAAGTACCGATACACACATTGGTGCATTGGGCGCAAAACGTTACGTTGGTGCAAATATCTCCAATGTGTGGCCGCGGCTTTAGTTGTAAAATAAAAAAAACAAACAATGCAAAAGGAAATTTGCAAAGGGAGGGTGCGTGAGACAGAGTGACAAACAACCAAACAGGATCATACATAAATGTTTGCAACGTGCGGGGATCCTACCCACGACCTCTGTATCAAAGGCAGCGTTCACTATCTCTGAACCAAGCTGGTTGTCCTCTTAGATAAAGTGCCTACTAAAGTTTGCATTGACAGCGGTCGCTTCGCTAGCCCGCCGAAGTGGTGGCAACGTTCCAAAATTTCTGATAATCAACTATGACCAGTTTGCTTTCTTTGACAATGTATTTTTTATTTTAACCGACTTAAAAAGATGGAGGAGTTACTCAATTACATTTGATTTTTTGTTATTGTATGTTTGTTATCACATATCTTCTAGAATTGTGAACCGGTTTGAAACATAACATGGACACAATAAGCTGCTCGCCTGAACTCGACAAATATTGTACCTACTAGGTATAAGACATTAAGTAAGTTATATTTTCTTTTTAAAAAGGCTAATTTTTTTTTATAGTAGCTCGACATACTTCCCTACGGCAGGCTTCCCTACGCCTGATGGAAAGCGAAAGAGAAGCCCAAGTCGCTGTGACAACTGGCAAGTAACTGGTCAGTTACCTGTCAGTTGCCACTGCCATGCCCCTTACCCCCCATGAGCTCCGGAAACCCTAGTCACAGGCAGAAACGCGACCCGGAGGTCATTTGGCTGCGGTATTCTATAGGGTGGAGGTCCTTCCCCGGACGGGCAGCTCAATTCGAGTGAAGATTCACTATGCCCTACCTCTCTTACTTGATTAGTTGAACTGACTGACTTTCTTGCGGCACTTCTGCTCATCAGGCTTCTTGTCAAAGTGAAAATGCAAAAAATATTACTAAGCATTACTCGTGAATCTATTTACAGAAACAAATCAATATATTTCATAACTTATGATGCTACCCGAAACGATTGAACATGAATGCTATCGATACATTGGAGGTATTATGTGACTGTTGAATACAGTACTAGCTTTGGTATATAACGCACCCTACTATTTCGAGATTCTATCTCATAGAAACCCCTCGTGTTTTTCCATCGGCTGTTGTCAAATTGAGCGTTATCACCCCAGTTGCGCCCTTAAACAATAATATCAGGGCGGTCGATAGAATAACAAGTTTATGCTTTCACTTTAACAATTTTATTTATCTTAGATGCGAAACGCGATATGGTTTGTTTTCTTGGTAAACGCAACATAATTTGTATATTTTGTAAACAAAATATTGCAAGGAGGCATTGATTTTTAGTGCTAAATTATAAATAGTTTACAATTACAGAAGTTTGGATAAACATATTTTAATAAAATTATTTACAAATGACTGACGATGAAATAATAAATTAATTACCAACAAATTTCCTCCTAACGTTTATTATAGGCTTGTAAAATTATTCTAGTATGTACAAATTCCATAGGCTTTTCATTTGATTGAGAACTCTACAAAATGTTTGAATATTCATATAAAAGTTTGGTTTAATATGGACCCCTTTTACAAGTATTACTAAGTACTACACCGAAATCCATTTATAATAGGTATTTTTCAATCCAAATAATATTCATAAACCATACTTGTTCATTTGTAAAAATAGCATATCAATATTAATAAGTAGTAAATACAAAATCCCAAATAAAATAAGTGTTACAAAACCAAATATGTGCATATAGAATCCATTTTATATAAAAAAATCGCCATGAACTGAAAAACTGGAAATAAATTGGAAAATAACTCCGCTATTCCGTGAATATTTACTCATTCAATATCTTAATGGGATTTCAATTGTTTTAAATTCAGTATTGGTCGCGAGGGAAAAGAAATCTCACGGATTTTTGTACAGTCAACCTTAGAAGTGGATAATGCATTTGATGTCTACGTCATTGTATTAGATCAAGAGAGGTAGGGCATAGCGAATCTTCGCTCGAATTGAGCCGCCCGTCCGGGAAAGGACCTCCGCCCTATAGAATACCGCAGTCAAATGACCTCTGGGTCGTGTTTCTGCCGGTGAGTAGGGTTTCCGGAGCTCGTGGGGGGTTAGGGTTGGGCCGGCATGGCGGTGGCAACTGACAAGTAACTGACCAGTTACTTGCCCGTTGTCACAGCGACTTAGGCTTCTCTTTCGCTTTCCATCAGGCGTAGGGAAGCCACTATGTCGAGCCACTATAAAAAAAAAAACCAGGTGTAGGCAATTTGATCAGACTGAAAATCAACTTTTTAAGAATGAAACCCTGGGTGCTCTATCAATTACGTACTTCTAAAAGCTTAAAAAAAGAAGTAAATCAAATGTTTCATCTTCCCAATATCGACTGCTAAATAGCCGGGTTAGACTAGTCAATCAACTGGTTTACTAGTAAAGGAGTTTACTAACTAATTCCTAAGCTAGACGGATGGACTAAAAAGAGTTTACTAGTATTTACTAGTAAATACTCTATGGTCTAAATCATACCGGCTGTAAGACTTTCTTGAATATATGGAACACAAAGACACATGAAATAGTTCCTTTATGTTTCCGCCATTTAACAGAAAAATATAAAGATTAAAACACAGCTACACACTCTGAGTAAGATGGAAAATAAAAACAATTAAGCAAGAAAGAAAAACCAAAGAAAATACCATTCCAAGGGGAAAACAACGGTACAAATGTAATTGCTCTAATAATTCAAGAAAGACCCTTTCTTTCTCCTAAACTTCTAATTCCTGTTCGAGAAAGGTTTTAATGTTCAACAAATTAATCAGTTCTATAAGGACAGGGAAAAACTTTTAACGCTCCGAGTGGTAGTACTTCAAAGTTGCGGTTTTAAAGCGATAAATCTCTTTAGATTTGTCCTGGTTGTGCCATCAATCTCCATGACGATACTACGGTGAAACTGGAGTTTGGAAAGTCATTACGGGGAAGACAACTTCCCCAGGTGAGACGTCACCACTAAATTTATGAGCATTGTTTCCTATTAATTATGGACCCATTGTTTCTTTTATCGTAACTTTCATTTAAAGTTTATTTTTGAACAACAACAATAGTCCAATAATTTCCACTACTAAAAACTGTTCGATCATTAAAAAAAGAAACGCCCTTTGTTATTCTGGTCCAAATTTTTAGGATCCTAGTAAACGATTTAATTCTCTTGACGCCCGTCCACGTTAAGGATGCAATTTGGGCCGATGCCCGAAAGAAATACATACTATGTTAAGACTTAACATGTAATATCTAAAGGTAGGCCTTCCCCAATGAAAATTGTTATCTGCCTTAGTCACTTGGCAGGTGGGATGGTGACCGCAGTAGGTTTTCATCTAAGCCCAGGTAAACGCTGCTACCCGTTTCCCGATAATTCTTAGTAGTCTGCTACAGCTTTTTAGTAGTCGGTCACAAACCCGCCTGCCAAGCTTGGTGAATATGATAATAGGCCTGTTTCCTAAAAAATGTACCTAATTAGACCGTCTTTTCGATTGTTCAAAAATAAAAGACATGTTTTTTTTCATTCGTAAATTTAACCAAAAACGGTAAAGATATAGCCAACGGTAACTTTGGTTCTCTGCCGGATCACCTCATTTCGGGTCCGATCTCGCATAGCCCTTTCCATAACTCGCTGAGCGACCTTCAACCAAATACACAGTTTCAATCAAAGCTTACAAGTTCTCATAAACGTATTCAGTTTTTCCGACCCGAGTGCAATTTCAACTCACCAATGAGTTCATCAAAGCCGCCTGTTTAGCGCAGCATCCCAAATATTCTAAAACGCTCAACTACCGCTCGCACAGTACAGTTCGCGGCGGGATAGTTGAGAGTTCGCTTTGTACCGGTCGCTCAGGGCTCTTCCTGCGCGCCGCGTTCGTAATGAGCGGGAACAATCGGGATCAGTTTTGGGTGAAGTTATTATTAAGTAAATCAAACTGCTGGCTCAGTGGCACAACTAGTAGTGTGCCCTACATCTGTACCATAAACCATTTGTATTATATCCCCGCTTCCTAAAGCAAGGGGCAATTCAGGAAAATGATTCTACAGTCGATTTGACAGTCAATTTGACTGGCTCGGTGGCTCAATAGGTAGTGAACCTACCTTCTGAACCAAGAGTCGTGGGATCGATTCCCACTCCGGACAAACATTCATGTGATGAACATTTGTGTTTGTTCCGTGTCTGGGTGTTTTTATTTGTGTTTTAGTAGGTATACATATTCGTGGTTCCTTTGTTGTTGTGATACCCATAACACAAGTTTTTAAGCTACTTACTTTGGGATCGGAGCAATGTATTAAAAAAAATCTGACAGCGGATTCTACCGAAAAAAAGCCGGCAAAAAAAATCGATAGTTACTCTTTTTGTCGCCAAACATAATATTTTAATTTACAGTACCGCGTACATAACCAAAAATTTGAGGAAATTACAAATACGCTTGGAAAAAGATCCTTTACTATTACATATTATATTCTATATTCAGTCTTACATAAAGGTTTCGCTTCACAAACAGCAATGCTTCAAACAGTTCCAGTCGTCAGTGAATGATCACATGCAAAACAAATTTCCGTGCAAACGCCGTCCAAAATTCCCTAGTTGCTAGTAATATTTTCCACGTAAGCGTGCAGGGAATTTTGACCTTTGAATCGAGAATGCAGAGTAACCGCTGCTGCGGGGAAGAATTGTGCTATGAAATGAGTAAAGCTGACCTAATTTATGAAACTTTGATAGTATTCATTTCGTGAATAGACTCTGTAGAAATAAACTTTTCATTAAAACATTTGGACATTTTCAAGTACGAGTGTATAGTATAATTACTTTGTTTTTTATCATTAGAAGTTTGGTAAACATAGAACCAGTGATAGAGAATCTTTTTGTACAGACGTGTTGTTACAACAATTGTAGTAAGTATTTGAACACTGATCTTTTGATTTTGGCGTGTCAAACTCTGTCAAACTATTTATCGTTCCATTTCGTGTTAACAACCGCTACTTTTTACAAAGGTCAATCTTTGCTTCTGGGGGCTGGGTTGCAATAGCTTTGGTCCGCCTCAAGAAGCTATTCCCACTTCTCGACCTCCCTTCAGGCATACTATAATCAAACAGCAGTGGACTGAGAGGCTTAATATTATTATGATCTATAGTAGTCTATACATGTACAATCGAACCAAAGTAGAAACACTCAACTAGACAAAATAACAAAACACCAAAGCGAAAGCATTCATGCAATCGTCTTAATTTCAACAAGAGAAATATTTGTCTAACAGCGGCATTACGACATTTAAGCAGCGAACACTTATTACTAGAGCTTTAGAGGTCATTTTCGTTTGTCAAGCGTTAGGGTCGTAAACAAAATAAAACAGTTCTCTGGCGAAACGATGAAATAAACTTAACGTATTTCGGGCTAAGGGTGGGTGGATGACTGTTGACATGTTACCAGATATTTCGGTTTTGTATTAGATTCAATTTGTTCAGTCCTGTCATGTTTACCTCCGTATAGGACCTTATAAGTTGTTGTAACATGTGCCGTGTGATTGTAAGGACCTATAAATGTGTCGTTTATATGAAATTGTTTTGAGTATTCTCCTTTTATACGTGCAAGCAATTTTGACCTTTAAATTCAGTGAGCAGAGAACTACTACTGATTGAAGGATTGAGTTAGGACGTGCAGAGAACCCGAAATGTAGCGAATAAACAACCCAAGACATTCCACGTTAATCCAAACAGCGCCATCTAGTCCCAAACTAAAACACATGAGACACACAGTGCCATCTAGTCCCAAACTAAGCCGGAGTTTGAACTATGGGTACTAGACAACTGGTAAGCTTACTTTTTCCGATACCCATAACAAGTGCTTAAGCTACTTACTTTGGTACGAGAGCAATGTATGTGATGTTGTCTGATATTAATCATTTTTTTATAAAGGAGGCGCTATAAAATAATTATAATATCTTCTGTATAATCTGCACCTAAATACACCAAGATGCGTCTCTACGTTTTTTAATCACAAAGGGTTTCTCGAACAACAAACAAGCTTCAACTTTACATAATACCACGTATCAATTTCTGACATCCCATATCGCATATGTTGAGTGTTAAGGTCAAAGCACACTTATACGACCCTGCACCCACCCGGCAAAAAAAATCAATTATAGGTATTAGAGGATGGGTGTAACGGGTGTAAAAAAAGTAGATTAACGAAGAAAATATATAGCGAGGACGTGAATGGATCTGTTGAAAAGGGACGATCTAGAAGGATGCCATGACCAGGAATGGAAAGTGTCCTAAAAAGGTAAAATACTAAGTAAAACCTACGAGCATGTATGAAGAGATTGATGAATGTGGACGAAGCAAAAGTTGAGTGCCAGGATCGAAGCAAATGGAAGGAGGTGGTCTCTGCCTACCCATCTTTTAGAAAATCGTGACGTTATGTATGTAAGTATAGGCTTTAATATTGCCCTTAATATATATTTTATATTGGCATCATAAATTAGCAGACGGTTCGTTATCAGCGAGCTTACCGCCGTCAGACTGCTCGGATCCAATGTGAAATAACAATATTAAAAGATCATCTTTGATTTTTACTCTTTTTGCCAGGTGGAAGCAGGGTAGTATAAGTCGCACCCCCGGTGGAAAATAAGGCATAAGTCAAAAATTATATTTTTTTCAGTACGCCAAAAAGAAACTGAATTTATGGACATAACTAGGTTTTCTCTAGGCGACGAATAATGTTTCTTACATCAAAAAAGAAGAAAAATATATTAAGGTATGATGGTATGTTTTTGATTTATCAAGAATAAAAAAAAAAAAGAATTGAACATTACATAATATGCTTTTTTACCACTGAGAGTGCGAAGTGTGCCATGACCTTTATGCCGCGTAACATTTCATTTTGGAAGTCTGAGCCGTGTTTTGTTTATAAACGTAATTATCAAATGTGTACAGAACAAAGCGTTTTGTTGAAGATACGCCAATTATTTCGGGATTAATTACCTAATTAGAGGTATTAAGACGTTTGTTGTATCAATTAGTTAGTTAGTAGGTTGGGGATTTTGTAAACAAAAGCTTTTTCTTGATTATACATATAGGTTCCATTCATTGGTATGTATTGATTTTTACAAAGATTTTTATAATTATTTTAAATATTTTTTTTATGCAAGAGGCGGCAGACGAGCAAGTGTGATGCCTGATGGTAAGCAGTCGACACCGCCCATGGACACCCGTAGCTCAGATCGAGTTCTGGGGTCACTGCCGGCCTTTTAAATAGGAGTACGCTCGTTTCTTGAAGGCTCCCAAGTCGTAGCTGTTCGGAAAGACTGACGCAGAGAGTTGGTTCTACAAAACCGATGCGCGTGGCAAGTAGTAGACTACTAATATTATAAAGAGGAAAGATTTGATTGTTTGTTTGTTTGATAAGAATAGGCTCCGAACCTACTGGTAAATTATAATTTTCATCTTCAGCCCGTCGTAGTCCACTGCTGGACGTAGGCCAATTGTTCGGCACTTAGCTAGATCTTTGGCTTCTCGCATACAGCACTTGCCAGCCATCTTGCGCAAATCGTCACTCCACCTGACCTGAGGGCATCCTACACTACGTTTGCCGAGAAGAGACTCTTAGAACTCGTTTACCCCAACGGTTAATAGTTCTGTGGCTGATATGACCATCATCATCATCAGCCTAGGATGTAAGGGAGCGGCCTGCCATCTTTTCGCTCCAAGCCAACCTCACCTGCCCGTGGTGCATCCTGCCGAATAACAAACGAGGCGCTGGCAACCGACTGGTAGCGGTATAACCATCACAATTAAAGGCGTAGCTAAGTATCACAAACTGGAGCGAGGAGCTACGCCCTGTGATCGCCAATCCTCCTGCTCAGCGTGGCGATTATGGGTATAGCCTCCAAATGTATGCCCTAAGTAGCGAAACTGGAGAGTCCTATGTCCAGCTGATGCAGTGGACTGTAATCGGCTGATAAGATGATGCTGATCAGCCTGCAAATGTCCACAACTGGACATTTTCTTCTTCTCAGCATTTTTGCGTCCACTGCTGAACATATGCCTCCTTTCTGGAATTCCAGAGCGCTCTAGATGCGGCGTCTCTGGTCCAGGTCGGCCCTGCCGTCTTTTTTATATCGTCCGACCATCTAGCTGCAGGTCTTCCGACGCTTAGACTTCCTTCTCGGGGTGGCCAGTGTAGGACCCGGTGGCACCACCTGTTATCGTCCCTGCGGCACAACATACAACTGGACATAGGTTTCCCCTAATAATAAATTGTCTTTTATGGGGATTTGCTTACGCAAATCTTGACTTAGGTCACCACGCTTATCAGGCGGTTTGGTGAAATGAGGAAAAGACATAAAAAAAATTTTCATGCTATTTTCCAACCTTCTTCACTTTATAAATTGGTTTCAAATGTTTAAAATACAAGAGCGATATAGTAGAGTACAAACTCTTCGTAGTGGTATATTCTAAGCCAACAAATAACGTGGCCACATAAACATTGCGGTTTCTCACTATAATATTGACAATAAAAATTCCTTTGCGAACCTCGATGTGGGCGCCGAGAATGCCCGAGGTGCGCGGGGGACGCACCCCATGAAAACATTTGGCTTATTCCTATCACGGAATCCCTAATGTACTTATAGAAAGGCAGTGCAATGTATCTTTAAAAACATTTACTTATCTTTTACGAAATAAGCGATCTATATGTCACCGAAAAATAATAAGAATCGTAAGTTGATCAATTTCCTAGGTAGTTGATTGACTTTCGGAATAAAACCAACGGTTGTTGCGTTGAAATGTATTATTTAACGTATGTTTTTTAGTAAATTGATCAAAAAATTATCGCAATTGATTAACTTATGAGTCTTGTTATTTTCCGGTGACATTTTATAACGGTGAAATGTAAGGGAGTGACCTATCATCTTTTCGCTCCAAGCCAACATCACCTGCCCGTGGTGCATCCTGCCGAATGACAAGCGAGGCGCTGGCATTCGCGTGGTGTTTTAACCATCACGGCTGAAGGCTGAATACCACAGACCGATAACGAGCAGCAGCGTCACCGGAGCTAAGAGCTACGCCCTGCGATCGCCAACCTGCCTGCCCAGGGCGATTATAGGTATATCCACCAGGTGTTTGCTCAAAGTGGCGAACAACTTGAGACGCCTATGTCTGGCATTGGACTGCGATAGGCTGATGATAGTGATGAATTTTAGTCCACCTTTTGATATTACTTCTTTTTATGACTCAAGTTTACACCAAAAAGACTGCCAAAATTCGATTACCCAAAAAAGATGAAAGAGTGGATGATAAAAATCAAAACATCTTGAATCCTTCCATCTCTCAAAGGGCACATTCGCTACCTTTAATGGCTACATAAGACGTAGATTGATGTTCCGCACCGCCTACACTTAGCGAATAATTATGGCAAATATGAGGAGAAAATTCTTCGATGTTCATAAAGTAACGAAGAGTTCCGAAGCGCTGTCACGAAAAGCTTTTATATTTGAAATTGGAACGCGAAATCCGTTGTAATATACTTATAAGCCTTCTAACATCGACGTTACGAAAATCTCTGGAGCAAATAAATCCCATAGAACGATTATAAGGGCCAATATCAAGCCTTCCGTGAGAAAGGTGCGGCGTTCCTTATTTTTCCAAACCGCTTTTAGCTAACGTTTCATTTCCGAAAGCATTGTGCGCTAGATTTGGAAGGTGTATTATTAAATTCCTACATAATCCGGGATAGACACTGGAATGCGAACAACAGAGCATCGGCCGACAATAGCTGTTGTTACTCGTACATTTTATCATTTGTTACATGCGTATTTTTATCAATCTCATGGTTCTAAATAATTCCGTAATTATACTTAGATTTACTCCTTAATGAGGTCGTGTAAAATTTAATGGACCAACTCAAGGTCGTCACTAATCACATTTTATTTCGTCAGTCCTATAAAGAAGAAAAACAAAAAACTATTTTTCACATCTTGAGGATATTCTCGTATTTACTGCTTTTTCCTTCAGAGGACTTGTCCCATTAAATTGTGCTTAATTGGGATTAAAGACACAACATTTACTTTTCTTTTTTACAGAAAAATAAACGTGAAGAGGTTTTTTCTGATATCAGTAACAGCAGAGCTCCAAAAATAACAATTATTTTCTGTAATTGAGAAATAAGAAATACATGTTATACTGGAACATAGCAGCGTAACATAATAATACATACCTACACATGCAATTTTATTAATAAAGTTGTATAAATCTAAAGTACAATTGTACGAATACAATAAAGTACAACCAATTTTATCATTGTACACACAATATGATAGCATGTTTAAGTGCCGCTTTACGCCAAAAATCGAAAAGTCGAAAAAGAAGTTGTGGAAACGACTATGAAAATATCAGGAAACGGACAGCACCGTTTACCTGGGTACAACTAAACAAACATACTACGGTCACTAACCCTTGATGACTGAAGCTAATGCCAATTGGGGGAGGACTATGTCCAGAAGTATTTCGGGCACGCAATGTGACGAAAGTCTAGGAAAGCTGATCGTGGGTGGGAACACCGAAGGCAGAAAATCGCGCGATCGTTCACCAACCAGATGGACATCTTCATCAGCCTATTGCAGTCCTGCTGGACCAAGGCCTCTCCAGTTGTTCGCCACTTAGGGCAAACATCTGAAGGATATACCCATAATAGCCACTGGGCAGGCGGGTTGGCGATCGCAAGGGCGTAGTTTCTCGCTCCGGTGACGCTGCTGCCCGTCATCGGTCTGTGGGACTTAGCTACGCCTTCGGTTGTGATGGTTATACCGCCACCAGTCGGTTGCCGGGGGATGCAAGGGAGCGGCCTATCATGATTTCGCTCCAAGCCAACCTCACCTGCCCGTGGTGCATCCTGCCGAATAATAAACGAAGCGCTGGCAACCGACTGGTGGCGGTATAACCATCACAACTGAAGACGTAGCTACCAGACCGATCAAGTAAAAGACTCGTCGTCCTCCAAGTTCCACACGTTGCCGTGGTGGTAAGAGACACGAGAGACCACAGAGAGAGATGTCCAGCAGTGGACATATACATGCTGATGATGATGATGTTGAAATTATATTAGCATAGGGACAGCTAGTATAGAAATCGTAAGAACTGTACCAATAAAGACAATTGCTGCAATAATTCAACCGTAAATGCAAGTGTGCACCCAACTCTGGCTGCGAACTTCGCAAGTTTTACGTACAAGTAGCAGCTAGAAATGCGACCGAGTATAAACCGATTCCCGGGGAGTGTCCGGGACTAGTTTGCTACGGCAATTTCGGGATTAGTGCCAATCAATTTGTTGTTTGGGAAATATTTGGGCGGTATAGAAGGTAGCTGGAATTTATAGAGTACAGAGAGCTGTGGAACGCGCCATATTCGGCATAAGTCCAGCCAGAACCACAAAACCCTGAGTCCTGAACTGTAACTTTTTTTATTTATTATTATTGAATGGGCAGCGCTTGACCCCAACTAGCCTGATGTTACGCTTAACATCAGGCTAGTTGGGGTCAAGCGCTTGCAATTTCAAGCAAACATGTTGAAGCCTAAGATGAAGCGCGCTTGCCCAACTTACGACATAAGCAAAAAAGCACTCTCCAAAACAATTTCAAAGCCGAAACCACAACAGCCATACTTCACCTCTCATCCCGTTTCAATCATAAAACCCTTTTAACTACGATTACGTCATCGGCGCGACCAGACGTAAAGTTAAGACCGCATCGCCCTTTCATCTGAGAAACGAAGACCAACAAACGAAATAAATCAAACATCTTAGACAGTCCCTGGGCCGTTAAAAGCGGCTCATAATCTATTTTTGATAGTACTTTGACGACCGCTAATGATCGGGCTTGGATTCTTTCAGATTTTATTTAGAGGAAAACGGACAGTGCTGGATACTAGTTTTTCATTGGTCCCTGTTAATCTTTTCTGGATCTGTTACTTCTCTACATAGTATAAATAAGTCGCTTTTTCTTCTTTTTTTTTAAACTTATTTTGGCACAAACAGTCATTACAAACAGTTTACAGTTTAAATTATTACTTTAAAAAAATTACAAATAGTGCCGAAAAAGTTCAAAGGTAGCAATTTCAAGTTAGCTTGTTGAAACAGTAACATATTAAAGTCGATTCTTACAAATTAGAACATAATTAGAATTACGATACTATAGTCGCTTTTTACAAATAGATTGTGATCTCATTATGTACATAGGTAGATAATATCTACTACAATATACAATAAAAGACGAACTAATTACAATTTTTAGTCATAATAGCCTATTCTAACACCCAGATAATTTATCTACAATTTGTTTTACTGTATTTTAAATACATTTATAGCGACAGTCAAAGCTAGAAATCTTGGGCTTTTCTATCAGTTACTCAGCAGAAGTTTGGATCGGAAAATAAACAATGATGTAACTCTGTGCGTCGAAAAGCATGTTTTGTCATTAATGCTATAATGAGGCAATAATTATTCAACAATAATTCTATGCTGAACGCAGGCCTCCTACTTTTAGGGTGCGTTTCCGCTATAGCGGATTGTGCGGAATATGTTAGATAATATAGGTTATTATATGTTAGTCTGATTTTATTTGTTATTCATAGTTACCAGAAAGAATACATAAAATATGACATACTTGAAAAATCGCGACTTAAATTTGTTGCAAAATGAGACAGCAATTAGGCCTGCAAAGTTGATCGGGATAGTCCATTTCGAAAACGGAAAATTCATTTAAAACCAAGACCATGCTGTAAGTTGAATTATTTGTAACACCTTTTGTTATGAAACCAATTACATAAACGCAATATAGCATAGCTACCAAAGAAATTAAGTCATATAATTTAAAAATATTTCGCAACAAATGTAGCGCATCACTCCCGTTGCTCAAAATTCCCATTTTCAGTTACACAAAAATTGCTATAATCATAGCAACAGATAACCATAAAGAAACGAAAGCCATTCGGTGTAACTCCGAATCGTTTTACAAGCCCCTATAAAAACTATTGCGCGTAACAATGGACGCGATCGCCCGTTTTACTGCGCGTGCATTATGCAATAACTCAGGGGAGTGCAGGCGGGAGTAGCGGACTGAGAGGCAACTTTGGAACTTTCACACCGCCCTGCCAAGAGTGAAACTATGGGTAGAAGACATATAAACGCTGGGTGTAATAAATTCTATCAGTGGAAGCTGTTAGATTTGAAGCTTCTGAATGAATTATCATAAGAACAATCTCGGGAAATGTAGTGTTCAATGTCCTCAGGACAGGTTAAAAAGATGAGAGATGGGTTGATTGATTGACCCAAAGGTTATCTAGAAGAGCGATAAAACCGCCTAATTGTGTAATTATTTCAGTTTTAAGGCAATTTTTTGTGCAATAAAGAGTAAACTATCTATTAAGGTGGGCCGCATACATTCGGAATTCCGATGCGGAATTCCAAATTGAAAATTCGCTTCAGCATTTTCTATGTAAGTAGTGCATTATTTCCGAAAATCTGAATTTCAATTCGGAATCCCGAATGTATGCAGCCCATCTAATGTACACTAACAGTGCTGAAATATCAGAGCTAGAGTAAGTACTTACTATTTCTTGTCTCCCTACCATTAAAGCATTGTACCGCCCTTCCGTTTTTTGAGAGTGACCTGAGTCCTACATATCCCGTCGTTCCTTTGAACGGCGGGATTGCGTTGATACATTTACCACGGAGAGATTACCAACAAGAAAGGAGTTTATACAAATAGCTGCTAAAAATCCTTCAACATTTACGTTACAGTAATTTTCGAAATAAATATTTTGATTCTGTTCAGATCTACGCTGTATCTACGTATCCGTATCACAACCAGACTCCACTTAAAACTTTTCACAAAGTTTACCTTCAAAAAAATCTGGGTTAAAAGGCTTTTCTTTGAAAGATTTAAATGCCATTTCCAAATTTGCCGAACACAGAAATCGCCCGCCTACATTAAGCCATCATTAAACTCCTATTTAGAAAGATAATCTTTCTCGAATTACCGCGTGTAATAAAGAAACGCGACACTTAAGAATCCAGTACACGCTTTCCCGGTAACGGCGAAAACAAATTTGGAGTGAACGAGAGAGAAGTTTGAGAACTCTTCTGAGTACATGTCGTTTGCTCACTAATATATTATTAATGTTGGAACTGGTCGATTAAGGCATATGGAACAAGTTCTTGAAGGGAAGGGGCCTATAATCATTTCGCTCCAAGTCACCCTCACCTGCCCGGGTGGATCGTGATGACCTAGTATGTTGACATAGGAGGATCTGAGCAGCAGAAAACCAAAGTCACCGACATAGCTCAACGGATTAATACGCTGAAAAGGCCACATCAGCCGCAAAACCGATAACCGTAGGGGTAAACGAGTTCTGGAGTGGAGACCGCGTCTCGGCAAACGTAATGTAGGACGCCCTCAGGCCAGGTGGAGTGACGATTTGCGCAGGACGGCTGGCAAGTGCTGGATGCGAGAAGCCCAAAATCGACCTAAGTGGCGAACATTAGGAGAGGCCTATGTCCAGCAGTGGACTGACACGGGCTGATGATGATGATGATGATCTGTCAACTGACTGGCGGCAATTGAAGGCTTGCTTAATACCACAGATCCATGACGGGTAGCAGCGTCACCGGAGCGAGAAGCTGCGCCCTGCGATTGCCAACTCGCGGGCCTTACGTGGTAATAAGGGGCCCCCAGATGTTTTCCCAAAGTGGCCAGAAGAAGAAGACAAGCCTACGTCCAGCAGCGGACTGAGATAGGCTGATGATGGTGTCTAGCGAGATCTATAGCCTTTATGATTGCTCGTTGTGCCACCTTGAACATCTCATCTCTTTCTATCGTCAGGATACACGACGTAGGTTGGCTTACCGTCCTTAGTTCCTTACGTAGTTAACATACGATCTATCCGCGTAAGATTTGTGAAATTTTGCCGCGAAAAGCTTAAATTTAGAAATCCTTTTCCAGCTGACGACCTTCCTGAACAATACAACTTGGAAATATTTAGGGCTAGAGTGAGACTTTACTAAGTAGCTTCTCTACCCTAGGCCACATACATACTAATATTATAAATAGGAAAGTGTGTCTGTCTGTCGTCTGTTTATCTTTCTTTCACGGCAAAATGGAGCAACCAATTGATGCGATTTTTTAAGTGGAGATAGTTGAAGGGATGGAGAGTAACAAAGGCTACTTTTTGCCTCTTTCTAACCCCCCACTTCCCTAAAATGGGGGGCAACGGACACAGCTGGTAACAATATAAACATAAAGTGTGATTGTGGTAAAATGCTTTCTTATACGCTCTCGGAAAGAGCTTTTCTTCGCTCTTCTTTCCTATGTTGTGTGTACCAAATAAACTTATTCTATTATGCTGTGTTCTTAATTGTTGCAGTTGGGCATGTACATCGTATATGTAAGTAGGGCAATGACCATCGCGAGAGATGTAACGTAGACTAAGTTAGGTATAATAAAACAATATGAAACTTGGTGTTGGGCTCTCTTAATACACGACATTCTGCGTGAGGAACATCCCTTTTATTTTTACCACGACCTTCATATTTCAATTCTTACAAATAAAAAAAAACTTCCTTGAAAGTGTCGAAATAGGAAACCATAACAATGATTCCGTTAGCTGCACTTCGCAGAACATTCTCGGAATAAATCAGGATTACCGATCGTGCGCAAACGTACGCCCTCAGCGCCGGATAAAATACTGAGAAAGATGACAACAGACTGTCCTTAGTCTCGTTTAAAATTCCACCCCGCACGGCCCTGAAGCGACGAAAACGAATTATCGCCGGAGTCGAACTTGAGAACTTTAAAACCATCCGAACGTCCCGAATCCCCCGCTACACTATCAGAGCGTAATGCCTTTGTACGTGATCCATTAAGGGGTAAATAGCACTCGGTTGGGTTCCACAGGTGTAATGGGAAACCCATTTTTTGAATTGGATGCTAATTCCGGAAAAAAACAGTCATTGTTTTGTGTTTTACGATTTATAGATTACTAGCACTACCACAGGCCACGACTGCGTCTCGGCAAACGTAGTGTAGGACGCCCTCAGGCCAGGTGGACTGACGATTTGCGCAGGACGGGTGGATCGATTAAGGCGGCGAACATTGGGAGAGGCCTATGTCCAGCAGTGGACTGATCTAGACTGATGATGAAGATAAAATTTAAAATGAACGAAGAGACAACCGTTCTATACTGTTTTTCATCTGAGACGTCAACTTTGCAAATTAATTCTGTTTACGCACGCAAACAGATCCCAAATTCTTAAATCCCTCTCAAACTTGATGGTGTTCCTCTAAAAAGGGAGAGAGCAAAATGAGCCACGCCCGTGAATGTTCCGTACACTTTCATACTATTTTTTGTTGCATTTTAGCAATCTCGACACAATGCTTTGTTTTGCCTTTCCTTCAATGCAGGTGCGTTATTATTTCTTATGAAAAAGGAAAACTTCAATGGGAATAATTATATTCAGGAAAAACGGAATTAATTTTGTTTTAAGATTTTAGTTGTCATTTTAATACTTGAAGCTTTGTGGTATAAAAAAATTAAAAAAAGAGAAGTAGGGTATAGCGAATATCGCTCAAATTGAGCTGCCCAATAGGGGAAGGACCTCTACCTCTAAAAAATTGGTTAAAGTAAAATGAGTTCCGGTCGTGTTTCTGCCGGTGAGTAGGGTTTCCGGAGCTCTTGGGGGTCAGGTTTGAGCCGGCAAGATTGTGGCAGTTGACAGGTAAGTGATCAGTTACTTTCTCGTTGTCACAGCGACTTGGGCCTCTCTTTCGCTTTCCATCAGGCGTAGGGAAGCTACTATAAATAAAATTATTTCTATTTACATTAAAACTGATTAAATTTGTGACGTCACGTCTTTGTAACCTTTACAAAATATAATATGACGTAATTATGTTTTGACACCTCCTTATAAGCATACATTATAGATTTCTGGCTCGCCCAATGGTTGACTGGTAGAGAATGCCACACTGCATTAAGTCCGCCATTTGTACTTTCCTTGTGCAATAAAAATAAAATAAAGTATATCACTTCACTTGGCAGTATGATGTGTACCCATTACATGCAAATCCATTACGAGAATTTACAAAATACTAAATTTTTTATTTCCAACAAGAAGCTTTACAGTGTACTATTGCTTACACTATTTCTAATAAGTATAACTTAGGTCTATCTTGTTGTGCGCCTCGTCTTTTAAGAAGGTTCCGTGGTGCCCACACTGGAAAATATCCGTATTGTGGGAGCCTATACGATTTACAATATAGTTACAGCCTCGGTTTTAGCACTGTTTCATAAAATCAAAATTTGTAATGAATGAGAAAGGAAACATTTCAATAATAATAATGTAATAAATATCATAAATACTGCGAATTTAATTTCAATAACTGTAAATGTTGGTCAACGCTACAGATATTGAAACAGGATCACTCCCAAATGGCCTGTTGACCTGTGCAAATGAAAACCGAACGGATACCCACACGTCATCTACGTACGATTTATATTTTACAAAGTTTCGGAAAATTTTTCGCGTCGACATATTTTCACTGCGCTTCTGCTCCAACGTTTCAAATTGGCATTCGAAATTGACGTGCACACGTCAAATAGTGGGAAATCAGAGGCGGAAATCAAATATAGAAATACTGCAATCAAAATGGAAATACGTTGGCGTAATGTTTCAATTTCCTTTACCTGTGGGTTCCTGTGACTTTAAAAATGTCATTTAAGTTATACTTAAAAAATAGATTAAGCAATAAAGTATATTACGAGTACCTATGACTGGCCTGGTGGCTCATTTAGTAGTGAAATAGTGACCATTGAGACCGACTGTTTTGAACTGAGAGTCGTGGGCTCAACTTCCATTCAAGACACACATTCATGTAATAACTGCCATATAACCCACAGTAGGAAACATCTGGAAGATATACCCATAATCGCCACGCTAGGCAGGCGGGTTGGCGTTCACAGGGCGTAGCTTCTCGCTTCGGTGACGCTGCTGTCCGTCGGCCTGTCATCATCATCATCAGCCTATTACAGTCCACTGCTGGACATAGGCCTCTCCAGTTATTCGCCACTTAGAGCAAACATCTGGAGGATATACCCATAATCGCCACGCTGGGCAGGCGGGTTGGCGATCGCAGGGCGTAGCTTCTTGCTCTAGTGACGCTGCTGCCCGTCACCGGTCTTTAGTATTTAGCTACGCCTTCAATTGTGATGGTTATGCCACCATTAATCGGTTGCTAGCGCCTTGTTATTCGGCAGGATGCACCATCTTCGAGCAGGTGAGGTTGGCTTGGAGCGAAAAGTTATGATAAATAGGTCGCATAAACATTTACCTATCTGATATTTATAGAGGTGGATCTCAAGGAGCTAAGGGTCTTCGCCCAGTAGTGACGTAATGTTTTTTTTATAGTAACTCGACATAATGGCTTCCCTACGCCTCATAGAAAGTGAAAAAGAAGCCCAAGTCGCTGTGACAACGGGCAAGCAACTGGTCAGTTACCTGTCAGTTGCCATCGCCATGCCGGCCCAACCCCAACCCCCCACGAGCTCCGGAAACCCTACTCACCGACAGGAATATGACCCAGAGGTCATTTGGCCGCGGTATTCTTTAGGGTGGAGGACACAAATGCTCAAGCTTCTTACTTTTGTAGCAAACATAAACATGCTATCTGATATTTATAGAGATGGATTGCAAGGAGCGAAGGAGCTTGAGGGAGGCTATATAAATAAAGAGATGTCACAAATATACCAAAGTCCCAAATTTTAAGAGAAAACTTAGAAACAAGAAGTGTAAGTTAGCTTGTATGGATGATCACCCTAAAAAGGATACTGAGTTTAAGCAAAAGCAAAACAACAAAGTGCTTTTACGAATAATTTTCACAGTCTTCTTATTTATGAACTGAACCCTGAACTCTGGGGTGTCTTAGAACCATTTGCAAATTAAATGTAGTAAATTTCTGCGGCTAAAGCGGTTTGCAGCGGTTGAAACGCCTCATTTGAAACACAAATTATTAACTTCGAAGAGAGACAGAACAAAATAATTTCCAATTTTATAATGTAAGCCGAAATGACCGATTTGACTTCACGAGTTGTTCAAAACTTGGCAGGCTGGGCGTGAGAATTTTAGAATCGTTACAACATTTGGTTGGCTTGAAGATTTGGGTTTAAATATTATTATCGATAAGTAATCTTCAAACTAAAAACATTTTCACGTAAAATGTTGTTGATGCGCAATTATACTCGTATATACCCGAGAGATATAATCTTCCGATGTTCAAGGCGAGAGTGAACCGGATTTTGCTGGGTGACCGCGTTCCATCGTAGACTACGATATCGCTTACCATCGGGCGAATCGCAGTCAAGCGCAAACTCTATTTGAATAAAAAAAAAGTCGTAATACCGTCAAAAAATCAATCAACGTCAGATCTCATGTAAAGCGTGTAAAGCTAAGCGTTTGGATCTTCGTTCAAACCACAAAACTGCATATTTTCTTGCAGGTTGTCGTCTGCTTTTCATCAGGATGCACCAAGGGCAGGCCAGGTTGGCTTGTAGCTCTGTATCATCATCGTCATCATGAGCCTATCGCCAGCCTATTGAACAAACACTTGTACGAAACACACAAAACCTAACCGATACATCTACAATTCGGTTGCGGGTGTCCATGGGCGGTGTCGACTGCTTACCATCAGGCATCACATTGGCTCGTCTGCCGCCTCTTGCATAAAAAAAATTCGTGGTAAGTTAAAGTAGATTGCGTGTAAAAATTGTAAATACAATGCAAACAAATTGTAAAAAATAAAAAACGCAAGCTAAAATTCAGCGCTGAAAGCGTAGCCTGGCGGGTTTGGCAAAAAAAATTCACCCATATATCCCGTTGAACTGCGGATTTTTTTTCCTATTTTATTTCGTCTCTATGATAGCAGCAACAGTGTTATATTGGTTTTACCCATAATTAAAAAAAAAATGGAAGGTGAATAATTTTATGTATTTAAATAAAACTAAAGATAGGAGAATTTGTTTAACTAATGTCATTATTATGCTAAATAAGTCGCCATAACCTCCTAGACTCAATTTAAGGTTAAATAAAGTCATAAGCTTATCTGTGATTAGGATATGGGAAGAGAACTCTTTACCAATACAGAGTTGAAAGCCTATAAAAATGTCTTACTAATCGACCTTCGACCTAAGCCTTAAATGTGATGTTTATACCGCCACCATTCGGTTGACAGGGCCTTGTTTGTTATTCGGCAGGATGCACCACGGGCAGGTGAGTTGACTTGGAGGGGAAAGATGATAGGCGGCTCCCTTACATCCCCAGTCACCCGTTCATTACAGACTTGGACACATGTATCTCATCTCTCCTCATTATTTGCATGCAAGGAAGAAAAAATATACCAAACGAAACCCTGTAGAATATCGAAATGAAAAATATGAAATAAATTTCACGAGCACTAATGAAAATGAACACAAAACAAATAATAGACTCGGCGCCCATCAATATACGTAGTAGGTAGGTATACGTTCGCCAAAAATTCTCTAGCGAAAGAATTATTTTCGACAACGTATCCCGGATGGTACTACGGGAACAAATGGTAATCTGCCGGTGCGTTTCGCGTGGGCGAATTCATTTTTTATTCCTTTTTTTATGTCGGAAAAGGAAAAATCTAGCACGTTCGGTTGGTGGCTGCGTTTAAATTCTTTCTGGTGGCTTGTGATTGAAGTAAAGGTGGAAGAAGAAAAGGATGTCTAGATATTCACTTCTATCAGAAGTTTCTTCTTTTTATTATAGTAGCTCGATATAATGGCTTCCCTACGCCTGATGGAAAGCGAAAGAGAAGCCCAAATCGCTGTGACAACTGGCAAGTAACTGGTCAGTTACCTGTCAGTTGCCACTGCCATGCCGGCCCAACCCTAACCCCCCACGAGCACCGAAAATCCTACTCACCGGTAGACACGACCCGGAGGTAATTTGGCTGCGGTATTCTATAGGGTGGAGGTCCTTCCCCGGAAGGGCAGCTCAATTCGAGCGAAGATTCGTTGATTCGAGTTAGTGTCCTAAAGGTTTTCCAAGCAAATAAATAGCATCAATGGTCAAGATTGTCATGGTCGGTTGAGGAGGTCGGTGGCGCCGCGGTCTTGTACGCTTAACAACGATCGCAACGTTGTGCAACCATTGGCGCGGTTAATCCGATGATGGGTGACCAAAATTTGACACCGATTTCCTCCGTGCTTCGGAAGGCACGTTAAGCTGTTGGTCCCGGGTGCTATCTTTACCAACTCAGATAGCAGTCGTTACATCATATCAGAGATTATGATAACTCTGACGCCTAAACTGGGAATGGGTATAGCTTACCCTAAGTGTTGCGGAGGTCTGATGGCAGTCGCTCTGTGTAAAAGCTCAGCCCTCGCCAAATCTCTCAGTTTGGGAAGCCGACCCTGAGACAATCGGGAAAAAGGCTAGGATGATGATGATGGTCAAGATTGTCATGAAAATGAGATGGAAGCGCATAGTTTTTAACACCTATCAAAGTGGAAAACCAAACTGTCTCGTGTGAAACGGAATATTTATTACAGTAAGGCAGATACAACATTTATCGTTTGCACTTTAGTCACCTGCAACTAGCACTAGAGATACGAGTGCAGTTGTCGAGGGACAATATCGAAACTGCGCGGTCGAGGGCCATCGGCGCACCTCTGTCGCGGACACAGACCCTCCACGCTGAATGGAAAGTTTAAACACTGACGCGTTGCGTACAGTCCGCTACGGGCGAAAATGATCAATCTGTGTACTAGTTCCAGTTATTATTCGCCCTTTTATCATCATCATCATCATCATCAGCCTATTACAGTCCACTGCTGGACACAGGCCTCTCCAGTTGTTCGCCACTTAGAGCAAACATCTGGAGCATTACCCATAAGGCTAAGTTCATATGGCCGCGCGGTACCGCGCGGAACTACGAACCGCGCGGCACAAGATCAATATAAACGATAATTATCGTCTACATTACCGCGCGGTACCGAACGCCAACGCGCGGCGCGCTCTGACCCGCGCGCAAGATCTAGAACCGCGCACTGCCGCGCGGCACAAGTATTTCAAACCTGTATCGACCTGTTCAGTTGATCCGCGCGCCTTGAGACGGAAAGACACATAGATCGATGCAATGAGTACCGAAGATGACATTGTGCCTATCGATTTGCTTATCGACGAAATCGAAAAAAGAGATGCGATTTGGAATCTTAACTCTAAGGATTATTCAAATAAAATATTAAAAAGAAGGTCTTGGGAAGAACTAGTATAAGGTGACAAACAGGCTTGAAGAAAGTCTGTCACTTAATATTGAATGCACCCAGTATCGCCTTTGTCGTCTTCTGCGACGTCTCAGTCTTCTATATAAAATCCACAAGCAAATTGCCTCCTCCACGTCCATTGTATATCAATGTTAATGCCAGACTGGCGCTCGTATATACCCTGTCATGTGAACTCTCACACCGCGCGGCGGCGCGCGGTGCCGCGCGGCCATATGAACTTAGCCTAATCGCCACGCTGGGCAGGCGGGTTGGCGATCGTAGCGCGTAGCTTCTCGCACCGATGACCCTCGAAAAATGCTCTACTTCCATACAAAGCGCTTCAGCATTTTATATGTAAGTATTTAATTATTTCTGAAAATCTGAATTTAAATTCGGAATTCCCAATGGCCCATCTAATGTACACCGCTGACAGTGCTGAAGTATCAGCCTGTGGCTGCCCGTCATCGGCCTGTGGCATTTAGCTACGCTTTCAATTGTGATGGTTATACCGCCACCAGTCGGTTGCCAGCGCCTCGTTTTTTGTTCGGCAGGACACGGGCAGGTGAGGTTGGCTTGGAGCGAAAAGATGATAGGTCGCTCCCTCTATGTCTAGCAGTGGACTGCAATAGGCTGATGATGATGACAATGACTTTTGCTTGTCAAACATTTTTCCTATTAGCACTTCGACTCGTGAAGCCTGATGAGAAGAAGTACCGCAAGAAACTCATCAGTCAACCTTTTTAAAAAAGAAATAATATAACATTACATTTTCTAATAAATGAAAAAAAAACAAAAACCTATTACCGCGAAACAGTGAAAAAGTAACAGGAACACATACTTGCGACTGTACCCTCTATGGAAACTCAAAAGCCATAACACTTTAAGTACTTAGGGTTACTTAGGTGGAGGGAAGTTGCTTTAATGTGTTTGTAGTGACGTGAGAGTGGGACATTTTAGCTTAAACATATTCCGTGGATCGTGTTCGATAAAGCGAATACATTTTAAGGTTTTGAAGAGCATGCCGGTATAACTTTTGCAGTCGCTTTGCGATCACGTTTATAGCGGTTTCGTTCTACGTCCGATCTGAATCCGATCCGAAACCGTGAAACAATAATCCGCAGTAACAGTAGAACTATTTCTATGGTAATTAACTAACTAGATGCAGTAAATAAATAACCCAAGACATGCCACGCTAGGCCACACAGCGCCACCTAGCCCCAAACTAAGCCGAAGCTTGTACTATGGGTACTAGACAACTGATAAACTTACTTAGATACATTTTTTTTGAAATAAATACATATTATACATAGAAAACACCAATAGAAACAGACATGTTCATGAACACAAATGTTTGTACTGTGCGGGAATCGAACCCACGACCCTTGGCTCAGAGGGCAGAGGTCACTACCAATTGAGCCACCGAGCCAGTCAAATAAAGTCAAAGTAAATTAAAGAATACCTAATAATATTAATATATTACTATAGTAATCTTCTTCTTAATAAGCAATTTTAGGGATCAATCGATTGTTTCGTACAAAGCCGTCCTCAATTGTCCGTGGTGCATCCTGCCGAATAACAAACGAGGCTCTGGCAACCGACTGGTGGCGGTATAACCATCACGTTTGAAGGCGTAGCTATATAGGTACCACAGGCCGATGACTGACAGCAGCGTCACAGGAGGGAGTAGCTACGCCCTGAAATCGTCAACTCAGAGCGTAGTCAAGGTCATTATGAGTAAATCCTCCAAATGTTTGCTCGAAGTGGCGAACGCCTGGAAAGACCTATGTCCAGCAGTGGATTGCGATGATGATGATGAGGAATCTTCAATTATATCTTCAATTCTTAGGTTCGGACCGGATTCGTATCAGAATATTGCGATACCGCTCTTAAGCAACGCTTGCCGTTGTCGGAAAACGGATGGGTTAGTGCAATTAAAATAGCTGCGATTCTTCCGTGCGTTGTGAGTTATTGCCGCTATGCAAGCGGCAAGCTTGAGGCAACATTTTAAAATACAACTTTTATTTTGTTTTCTGGATTATGTTAGTTGTAATTAGTTACTTTTAATGGTATATTTATGAAAGTGGCTATTAAAACGAATAAAACAAAGGGTATGTCTACGTAGATAAACACATTATGGGAAAAAGGAATGGTTGCCAGTGCATTTAATGGATTCGATTGACTGGCCTTATTAATTAGTGGGGTAGCCTGTAAGGGAGCGACCTATCGCTCCAAGCCATCCTCACCTGCCCGTGGTGCATCCTGCCGAACAGCAAACGAGGGTCTGGCAAACCGACGGTACGATACGACGGAACGGTGGCGGTAACCACCACGATAGAAGGCGTAGCTAAATACCACAGGCAGCAGCGTCACCGGAGCAAGAAGCTACGCCTTGCGATCGCCAACCCGCCAGCCCAGCGTGGCGATTATGGGTATGACCTCCAGAAGCTTGCCCTAGGTGGCGAACAACTGGAGAGGCCTATGTCCAGCAGTGGACTGCAATAGGCTGATGATGAGACCACGGCCTTTTGAACCAAAGGTCGTGGTTTGAATTGCGCCCTGGATAACTTTTTTGTGATGAACATTGATTGTGTTTGTTCTATATATAATTGTATAATGTATATTGTGGTACTTTCGTTGTTTTGATATAACAAACGCGGTGACCGACCTAATATTGTATAAATCAAGCACAATATTGCGATATTGAGTCACTTTTTAACGTATAGAAATACAAGGCCGTTCTATCCTTGGTACAATTGTGATTGCAACGTTCTGCTCACTATCTATCTGCATTGAACGTTTAAAAACTAAAAATTCCTCAATGTTCCCTCATTCGCCTTCAGTCTTTAGTCCCGTCACGTGCGCAGAAACGCAAAAGCGTCAACTGGCTTCGTCACCTTTGTCATCTCTAACCCGGTCTGCATTGAAAGCGTTATGTCACTCGCGAGTTGCAAGTAACGGTTTGACTTGAAAAACGTTTTGAATAGGGATGTTTTCAGGGTCAAAATAATTACATTATCCTCCGACTTCAAAGTATGTACCTCAAGCACTTGTGTTATAACAATTCGGTATGTATACTTAAATGCAAATATAAACAGCCAGACACGGAACAAACACAAGTGTTTATCACACGAATGTTTGCCCCAGGTGGGGATCGAACTCACGACCCTTGGTTCAGAAGGCAGGAGTCACTACAAAATGAGCCACCGAGCCAGTCATAATGATGGTGATGTCCAGAAACATTCGAAAGGAATCGAGGGCGGGTCCCTTGTTTAGTATCACAATAATTTTAAAAGAACTATCGCAAAAGATTTAAAAGGGTCCGAAAAATGTCACGCTCTCAAAAACTAGAGTGGACGATGCCACTGTCCCGCTGACTCTTATACGCCGGCCGGCATTTCGATTTCCAATCAATTCGGATGATTTAAACTGACGCCATTTTGTTTCCATCGTTTTCCAATAAACAGGGATCGTTCGGACCGTGGCTCCGTACAAAGTAGCTCGTGTTGACTTCTTTCTATAAACGAAAGGTTTTATTTTGTACTAGCTGTGCCAGCGGCATCGCACGCGTAGATATCGGGTTTCAGAACTAACGGACTTCCATAAAATGGTGCGTAAGTTTTAAGTTAGACCTCTAGCAATACATTAGTGAAAAACGCATTCAATCCCATGTTTTTGCATGATGCGCGATCAAATCTACAGATAAAAATTTCTCCTTTTGATATTTATTTTGAAAATATTAAAATGTACAGAATTGACCTCTCTACAGATTTAAGTATAGAAGAAGAAGATAAAAGTTTTTTTTTATATAGTATCTCCATGTAATGGCTTCCCTACGCCTGATGCAAAACGAAAGAGAAGCAACAATAAACGAGCTTCGAAAACCCTGCTCACCGGCAGAAACACGACCCGGAGGTCATTTGGCTGCAGTATTCTATAGGGTGGAAGTCCTTCCCCGGACGGGCGCCTCAATTCGAGCGATGATTCACTATGCCCTAGCTCTCTTAGTTTAGAGCTACTATAATTCATCATTATCGTCATCATCATCAGCCTATCGCAGTCCTCTGCTGGACATAGGCCTCTCCAGTTGTTCGCCACTTAGGGCCAACATCTGGAGGATATACCCATAATCGCCACGCTGCAGCTGGGCAGACGGGTTGGCGATCGCAGGGCGTAGCTTCTCGCTCCAGTGACGCTGCTGCCCATCATCGGTCTGTGGTATTTAGCTACGCCTTCAATTGTGATGGTTACACCGCTACCAGTCAGCCAGCGACTCGTTTGTTATTCGGCAGGATGCACCACGGGCAGATTAGGTTGGCTTGGAGCGAAAAGATGGGTCGCTCCCTTACATCCCCTACTACAATTAATTTCTACTATATTTACTCAAGGCATTTAAGTAAAACCGATGCGCTATTTTCAATAAGGATGCAGAAGTGTCTAACCGCGACGTCCCGGCCGCTCGCGGAGCGCGGTTTAATAAAGCGCCGCGCGACAACCGGCGACGGCCGCCATTCTGAACTCGCCTGCTCCTGCCTTTTAATAACGTGCTATTGTGGTTGGCTGCAGTCAACTGGTTGCTTTTTTGTTCACTCTTGATATATGTTATCATTTCGGATTTAGAATTAAAATATGAGAGGTAGGGAATAGCGAATCTTCGCTTGAATTGAGCTGCTCGTCCGGGGAAGGACCCTATAGAATACCGCAACCAAATAACCTCCGGGTCGTGTTTTTGCCGGTGAGTAAGGTTTCCGGAGCTCGTGGGGAGCTAGGATTGGGCCGGCATGGCGGTGGCAACTGACAAGTTACTGACCAGTTACTTGTTCGTTGTCACAGCGACTGGCTTCTCTTTCGCTTTCCATCAGGCGTAGGGAAGCCATTGCGTCGAGCAACTATAAAAAAAAATAGGACCTACTGATGCCATGGGTGTCGTAGAAGACGACTCTGGAATCAAGCAGCGGTGTTTACCTGGGTACAGACAAAATCTACAGTGGACACCAACCAACCTGCCAAGCGTGGTCACTAAGTTAAATCCTACCAAATGCCAATTGCCAATTGGTAGAAGCCAATGTCCAGCAGTGGACTGCAATAGGTTAATGATGATGATGATGATGAAATGACAATTGCCAATTGGTAGAAGCCCACGTCCAACAGTGGACTGCAATAGGCTGATGATGATGATGAAATGACAATTGCCAATTGGTAGAAGCCCATGTCCAGCAGTGCCGACATTAAGGATGTTGACCACTGGTGTAGAAGACCACCAAACAAGTCATAGCGCTATTAAAGAGTGTGGCTATTTTATTTAAATTCCAATAAAATGTTCAACCGTTCTACCAGGCATCTGAGCTATCACTACATAGTATAATACATCACCATCTAGCCTTTTTCCCGATTGTCTCGGGGTCGGTTTCCCAAACTGAGAGATTTGGCGAGGGCTAAGCTTTTACACAGAGCGACGGCCATCAGACCTCCGCAACACTTAGGTAAGCTATACCCATTCCCAGTTAGGCGTCAGAGTTATCTCTGATATGATGTAACAACTGCTATCTGAGTTGGTAAAGATAGCACCCCGGACCAACAGCTTAACGTGCCTTCCGAAGTACGGAGGAAATCGGTGTCAAATTTTGGTTACCCATCATCGGATTGACCGCGCCAATGGTTGCACGTTGCGATCATTGTTAAGCGAACAAGACCGCGGCGCCACCGAGCTCCTCACATTACATAGTACAATACAATGTCGCTTATTCTGCCCTAAATCCCTATGTGCGCTTTAATCTTTCAAACTAAGCAACGGATTTGAAGCGGTTTTTTAATAGATAGACTGATTCAAAAGGAAGGTATGTATGATGAAATAGCCCAAGCGAAGCGAGGGCGGATCGCTAGTTCTAAATAAATACCTACAAGATGCAAGACCAGTGAGCTTAATATAATATCGAGTTCCTAAACAGACAAGGCGATAATTGACTGCACCGACACACACCGAGCGCTAAACCCAACACGCTCCAGCGAAATGAGAAGCGAGTAAGTTAGTAAGTTATTGCAAACACTTTGTAATGTACTAAGAAGTTGAGGGATCTCGGAAACTTCCAGGTTCAAATAGCTCAAGTTATATTCTTATGAAAACCAGCTTCCGCGTGAAGCGTTCGGTAAACGGTTTATTAAAACTACAGGCTTTTGTTGCGTTAATATCTTCTTATTAGCAAATAGTATTAGTAGAATAGTGAAGAGAAGAGATGGGGATTGCTTCCATTGGGGCCGAAAAGTTTTGGTTTGGAGACCTTTTTTTTTTTCTAAATGACGACGATGATGGCCAGGGCGGCCTTGTCATCATCACCGGACTGTTGGGGGAGCGGAAGGCTTTCACCCCTAAAAGTTTAAGCAACGGCGCTGAGGGCGCCCCCTGTGGGGCTCGAGCCTCGGCTCAGGGGAGACCTTTTGATCGGATTTTTTTTTATAGTAGCTCGACATAATGCCTGATGGAAAGCAAAACGCTGTGGCAACGGGCAAGGAACTGGTCAGTTACCTGACAGTTGCCGCCGCCATGCCGGCCCAACTGTAACGAGCTCCCGCAACCCTACTCATCGGCACAAACACGACCCGGAGGTCATTTGACTGCGGTATTCTATAGGGTGGAGGTCCTCCCCCGGACGGACGGGCGCCAGTGTCCGCCGGGCACCTGCGGCGCGGTCTTTTTGCCCTCTGTATGCGTTTGTAGTAGACCTATTGACCGCCCCGTCCCACCGTCTGCAAAGCGTACACAGATCTATTACAAAATATTCTTAGAAGGCATATCGATAAAGCAATTGCGAGTACGTAACTTCCTTCAAAGAAACAATTTGGCGTCGCAAGTATTAGTTCCCCACAGATCCTGAAATAAGCGTTTTGAGCAAAAACTACACGTTACGGAAAATTGGTGGAGTGATAAATTGCTAACGTATTGGCACTACATAAATACATGTACTCGTACATAGTTACAGGGAAAAGTGTTCGCGGAAGTTTTGGAATAATACACACCTTGGTACCTTTGTAGCACACGTGCTGTTTATGAATTTCGATAGTAACGGAAAACTTTGTGACCTAATATTTCTTTTTTAAGGTTTTATCATTTGTTTTTTGTGTGTACGTGTGTTCCGATACCATAGACAGAGGTATAGATCGTCCAATCTAAAATGACGCGTCTCACCACCGCTGTTTCGCGCACAAGATTTTTTTTCTAAATGAATCATCGGACTGTTAGGGGAGCGGAAGGCTCACACCCCTAACGCGCACAAGCAAATATCATTGCGTGAGGCCTATTTTGTAAATGCCGTAAAAACACCATTTAGCATTTTCTATAATTCGCCTGTCATTCTCCACCCAAAACACGGTACGTTCCCATTTTTGGTAAGCCATACTGTCCTAGACGGACAGCTTGGCCTAACTAGAATTGTAATTCAAAAGTTAACGTCAGAAATTCCACGTAATATCCACGATAAATTGAAATTTCTACACCCGACCGTAAAGTTACAATGTTCAACCCTTTCTAATTCAGAACGTTTACCATTTTAATGACCATTTATTACATTTTTCCCTGACCCGTATGGCTATGCGAACTATTTCCTCCGACATTATTGTACACTTGCCATTGTAGTGGCTAACAAAAGGAGTTTAATAAAACCGACTGTACCGCAATATTGAGAAAGCTGAAACGCAATATTCAATGCGCGAGACGACAATAGAAAAACATTTTACATTGTTTGAACGATGGCAAAATATCTTGTTATTATGTACACGCCTCAATCTCTTTCGGAACACATTGACGTATCAAAATTTGGTACATATTGACAAGAATGTGGCCGAACTAAACACCGCGCCTCTTACAAAATATTACATACAATTTCGGGATGTAAGGGAGCGGCCTAACATCTTTTCGCTCCAAGCCAACCTCACCTGCCCGTGATGCATCCTACAGAATAACTAACGAGGCGCTGGCAAACGACCCATGGCGGTATAACCATCACAACTGAAGGTCTCTAAATGCCACAGACCGATGACGGGCAGCGTCATCGGAGTGAGAAGCTACGCCGTAGCGTAGAGAAGCCATTATGTCAATCTACTTGTTAGGTGTCAGTGTCAGTGTCGACGGATATGGCATCATACGCTTTGATGTCTTGGCCTTACCTTTTCTTCTTTTGTCTGTGACAGTGACAACCCACACCACTACCCTGGTGGGGATTGCGATATAACAGTATGAACAGATGTCCTAAAATGCTGCCCGCGTAATTGTATTCGAATGTATCTGGAATAGCCACATTTAGTGTGTGTAGTCATAGATTATTTACCTCTCACTGTGTGTTTTTCTTTTGATACATTTTCAAGTAGAATATTATTTAATGCTACTATTGTTTGTTGTCCATTATATTTAATAGTGCCCATTGTTTCGTTACATCGTGTAAATAGTAGGGACTCAACCCTTTCTCACTACTCGTATAAGTTAAGAACTGAAGCGGCTTTCTGGGCTGTCAAAGACTTTTTCTTAATGATTACGATATAGAGGCGTAGAAAACCTTTAAGAAACTACGGATCTTCGAGCTTATAGCTCTACCCCATAATACATAAGACAAAAAAAAGGTATTTTTGTAATACTAACTAAAGTAAGTAGTAGGCTTCTTCGTCCATTTCTCATATTTCCTTATGCTAAAGAGATTCCAAGAATATTAAATCCAAAGGTTGTCTGGAAGAGATCGCTCAAAGAGGTCAAACTGCGTAAATTTTGTACTGTACATAATTTCTAGTAAATTTGAGTATACAATTTAGAGTATCTATCTATAATTGAAGACAGTTTCACTGTCAAAATCACGGAGCAAATACAAATTTGCTTCGTGGTCAAAATTGAACCTTCCAGCAATGAGTTCAAGATAGTTTTTGCAATCCTGCGTCCGGCGCATCATATGCATGATTATCTCTCACATTATCATAGCCTAAAATCATCTAACATCTTCATATGCGCTACAGAGAATCCATATACTATTTCAGGCTTTGGTTAAAGCCTTGATGAGAAAACGTACCGCGATAAATTCAAGGCCAAGTTTATTACATAATGAACTACCGGCATTTCGTACTGAATAAACGTCTACGTCCCTTAAAACAAAGAACTAATAAAAAAAAGGAAACGCTTAGCAAATTCACCTAATTGAAATAAAAACTTTATTACCATGAATAATTTACTGAATCGTCAAAATAAAAGTTGAAGCCCTCATCTAAATATTTATAACTCAAAAAGGTGACTGACTGACTGACATAGTGATCTATCGACACACAACCCAAAGCACTGGACGTAACACTGCAGGTAGATGTTATGATATAGGCTACCCTTTATTAGCTAAACGGTTTTTATCAATTCTACTCCCAAAGAGATAATAAAATAGGGGGTCAAATCAAATCAAAATTTCTTTATTCATAAAATATAGGCTTTTACAAGTACTTATAAAGCGTGAATATTATCGTTAATCGTGTATATATCCATGTATGCATACGTATTTATAGCACATTTTAATAAGTAGTATATTTAGCATATTAGTTTATTGATTATAAATTAGGTATTATCTTTTACAGTGTTTCTTTTTACACTCACCGCACACACATTTGCTCTCTGCATGATCCAAAGGTTAACTGGTAGAGAATGCTCCTAGCATTAAGTTCGCCTTCTGTACCATTTTGTGCAATAAAGTTTTAAATAAATAAATAAATAAATATTGAATAAAGTACGAGTGTATAAATTAAAAAGGAAGTAAACTACCACCGGATTCGCAATGCAGCTTTTATCGAGAAGAACCGGCAAGAAACTCGACAGTTACTCTTTTCAATGCCAATTTTGGTAGAAACTCTATTCCACGCTAGCGAAGTCGTGGGCACAGCTAGTCTCGCAAAAGGAGTTACATCAAAGATTTAATATTAAACGCTAAATGGAACGTGTGTTTATTATGGATATGTTAAATGAAACATTTACTAAAACGCTCTGCTCAAATTTCAAGCCACCGCCTGAGGGTCTTCTAAAAAGTTGGGTTGTAACTTGTAACAAAAACCTTGGATGTTACCATCTACAATAACATGCTATAATAATAAGATTTTTTCCTCTGGAAGGATACGCGTTGCATAGAGACCTTAAATTTGTAACAATAAATATTAATTACCTGAAAATGTTTTGTGCACCATCATGTTGAAAAGGTAGGTAACTTTTCAACATTCATCTGCTTACTTTGGCAAGGACGAACTCATTGTTCTATTGTTGAACTGGCTCGATGGCTTATTTGGTAGTGACCTCTGCTTTCTGAGCCAAGGGTCGTGGGTTCGATCCCCGCACAGTACAAACATTTGTGTGCATAAACATGTCTGTTTGTATTGGTCTGGGTATTTACTATGCATAATATGTATTTATTTACAAAAAAAGTATCTAAGTATGTTTATCAGTTGTCTAGTAACTGTGTCTAGTACCCATAGTACAAGCTTCGGCTTAGTTTGGGGCTAGATGGCGACGTGTGGCCTAGCGTGGCATGTCTTGGGTTATTTATTTATTTAACTGACAATCAGAACGGATCGAGCAATGTGCCGTTAGGGTTGGGCCGGCATGGCGGTGGCAACTGACAAGTAACTGATCAGTTCCTCAACGTTGTCATAGCGACTTGGGCTTTTCTTTCGCTTTCCATCGTAGGAAAGCCATTATGTCGAGCTACTATAAAAAAAAGAATTTCATTAATTTAATAACAATAACGTTTTCATATAAACTCTTACATTATTTACTTGAAATTACGTGTAATGAAAACAATATTTTGGACTTAAGTGATGTCTTTAAACAAGCCTTTGTATCTCAGAAACTTTCTCGTCTCTTCAACATTACATTTAATTAGAACAGCGACAGGGCATAAAATGTAGGCATCTTATCGAGATTTGCTCACAAAACGTAATAATAAATTACTTTCTCAGTAGCATTAACAACATACTGAGCCTATATTTAAATCTTTTGAAGAATACTTTTATTTTCATCCCTTTGTAGTTCAATGCACAAAGGGATTTGATGAACAGATAATATTCAGAAGCGTAGATAGTATACATTGGCATAGAAGGTCGTGCAGTGAAGCGAGCGTACGTAGAGAGGTCTACGGCTGGTTAGTCGTCAAAGGTATCGGTGGAAAGGTGAGCTCATGAGTTCAAGATCTAGCATAACACCACATGACTTATTGACAGGAGGTTGAAAATGATACTTATCGGGACTATTAACTGGAAAAAAGAACTACTTTTGCTGATGACGTCAATTTTCATTGCTAACTATGATCAAGCCAGAATTTGTTTAATTTTTATGCCGCGGCCACACATTGGATTCAACTTTGCGTCCAATCACTGTCCAATGCCCAAAACTAACGCGCTCAATGTTTTCATTGTGTCAAATTACCGATACACACATTGGTGCATTGGACATAAAACGTTACGTTGGTACAAATATCTTCAATGTGTGGCCGCGGCTTTAGGCGTAACTGTCGCTCTAAATGTGTTAGCCGCTGCCTAACGTAAAGCCGCGGCCACACATTAGAGATATTTGCACCATGCCTTAGGTCATGCAACCTTCCATTTGCACTATAAATCCCTCCCATATGTCCCTCCCGTGTTTGAATATACGAACTAAAATTCGACGACGAGACGATTTTAATTAGTTTAATTCATATTATATGTATTAGAACACGGGAGGGACAAATGGGAGAGATGTATTTTGCAAAATTACGCGATCCGTTCAACGTTCCTTTCCGATTTGGGGGGGTAGGGGTGGACCCCTACGCTGGAGCATCTTACGGGTGAGAGCCTTCCGCTCCCCCATTGCCTGGTGATGATGACAAAGCCGTCTTCGCTGCCACCGCAGTCATTTAAAAAAAAACTTCGGCAACATTTCAAAACTTCTACAATTTAATTTAAAAAAAATGCAAATAACAGTTTTAGGTGCTAAAGATCAAAATGCAATAATTTCAAATGCGTCCACTTTACACCAGTCAGTTATCTCCCCTCCTCTAAGATCTAGTATGAAATTCTATGAAACCGGATCTCCCAGTGCCGTCTAGCTAATCTATGTGGCAGCTCTGCACTTCCTCGGAGATTACGTTAAGCCCCCAGTTGTTAGCAAGTCTTAGGTCATGTCAGTTGACCTACTGGCAAAGGTCATCGATCTACCGATCTCCGTCTTACTGCGTTTGTGGATGGAAGATTTATCTCGCTTTAAGTTGGCTGCGATTCGTGTTTGTAGCGCTAGGATCGTGAGCGCAGTGAAATTTTTGCGTGAAAGTGATGCTCAATTGTTTTGTTTTGTTTTCATTTTGATGTATGGTACTTTAGGTGGTGTGAAGGCTTGTGCTCGAAAATGACGTTTCCGGATTTGGAATAGTCACCCCATTTCATCGTTTTGGGTGTCGTCACGTCTAAGGGAATATCAGGAAACGGGCAGCAGCGTCTACCTTGGTACAAATAAAATCTACTGCGGTCACCACGCCTGCCAAGCGTGAAGACTAATGAAAATGCCCTCCAAATGACAATTATCATTGGGAGAGATCTACGCCCAGCAGTGGAAGAAAGCCGGTAGATGATGTTTTTTTTTTACTGTAGCTCGACATAATGGCTTCCCAACGTCTGATGAAAAGCGGAAGAGAAGCCCAAGTCATTGTGACAACGAGCAAGTAAATGGTCCGTTACCTGTCAGTTGCCACCGCTATGCCGGCCCAACCCTAATCCCCCACAAGCTCCGGAAAACCTACCTCTTTTAATGTTATTAAAGCACCATTAAGATTTCTAATTTAACACTCTCATCTAAAAAAATACTTTATTTTTATGACAAAGGAGGCAAACGTGCTTGAAGGTCACCTGATGGTAAGTGATTACTTCAGCTATAGGCTGCCATACCAGGGGATTCACAGGTGATTATAAATTATATTACTATCATCATCATCATCAGCCCGTGTCAGTCCACTGCTGGACATAGGCCTCTCCCAATGTTAGATTAGGTCGATTTTGGGTTTCTCGCATCCAGCACTTGCCAGCCGTCCTGCGCAAATCATCACTCCACCTGGCCTGAGGGCGTCCTACATTACGTTTGCCGATACGCCGTTTATATTACTGTATAAACTATATTACTCTCGCCTAAGTGGAAGATTCAACACTAGCCCACTTCTATTTCCCATCTACAACAATCTAAGAAAACAGATCACCCAAAAACTCCACAATGCCCAATTTGCTAAGTAAAAACGCCCATCTGCTCAGCTCGGTAGCCGCCCAAGTACTTATGTTTGCCGAAATGTAATATTTGCATCTCAGTCCATCGATATCCGTGGATCGCTTGAATCGCTCGCTCGAGAGGGGGCTTTGAGCGACAATAACGTTTTGAGCTCTTTTTGAAGTACACAAACGTTTCGGTACGCGTACTTATTGTGGAAACGCTCGAAAATGAAAGTGATATTTGATGGCCGCTTGGTGGCGAACTATTTTATTTTGTTATACTTTTAAAGTCAATCAGTGATCATCTTAAGACTGGTGATGATTATATCATTTCGAACTATTGTTCGAAAATTTATTCCATTATGAATATCGACGACCTCGGTAGTGTAAAATACCTAGATAGGTAGTTAGTTAGTTAGATAGGTAGTTAAAACTTGGACGATATTAAAATTCCGGATTACCGGGCGGTCTATTTAGGAAATTATTTTTTTTTTTTATTTTATGTGTGTTCTGGAAGACGCAGACGAAGACGCCCAGTCATTATTAGGTAATATGAATACTTGACGCCATCTCCCACAACACCCTTATCAGTAAAACTTTTATTTCTAAAATTGATACCATTGCGACTTAAACTCGAACCTTCGGATCGTCCATGCTTTAATCGTCTCAATATAAATCTTTAATTAACTGTAAGGAGAAGCTGACTGACATATCTACGCAGAGTCTTAATTATAATTTCCTTTTTTTAAATAGGGAAGCACAAACAAAGGATTTTCGAAATTTCTTTCGGTGAAAATGTTAACTAGTTCTTACTGATATTTTCTAAGCGAAAGTTTGTTTGGAAGGATAGAAAGATGTTTGTTACTCTTTCACGCAAAAACAACTGGACAGATTTTAATGAAACTTTACAGTAATATATCTCGAATTAACACATAGGCTGATTTATAAGAAACTAAGCATGAACGTTACGCGGGCAGACCCGCGGGCGGCAGCTAGTGTAATAAAATAATTTTTAAAACTTTACCAAAAATTGCGAGCGGTTTTAAAATACCACCGCAATTCGGTTCTTTTGCATCTCTATTTCTTTTCACTGATTCTCGAAGGGTCCCAAGAAAAAAGTATTATATCCTGATTTCGCTTTTGACGCGTTAAGCGGGTATCGCTTTAGTGTTATCGATTTAGAGATCAGTCTGTGTGGAAGATAGTAGGACCTTTTGGAAATTTGCTTTTAAAATAACGTAGATTTTATCAAGGCATTTATTTGTCTCTAATCTAAGAAATGGAAGGAAATATCAGTTTGTATTATTGTTCTGGGTGTTTGTTGTACTCGTATATATTTAGCAAACTTTTTAATCTTTTTTTAAACCCCGACGGTAAAAGAGGGTTGTGGTTGTGTGTAATAAGGTCGACGTATTTGGGTCTGTCTGCCTGCCTGTGTGTGTGTCTGTGGCATCAAAGCTCCCGAACGAGTGAAGCGATTTGAATTTAGTATTAATTTTGAATTAGTCTTTTAATCGAGCGTATTCTTAAATGTGTTTGAAAAATCGGATCAGCTGTTTATAAGATACAGGCAATAAAATTGGTCGAGGTTTGATTATTTTTTTTATTTAAGATAATTGGTTAGAGATAGGTTTTTGTTGCTAAGTCGGTTTAATATGTGTGCTTAATTTTATTAGGGATTTATCACTGACTCAAGAAGTAGAAGAATAAGGGCATTAATGCAATCTACGATAAATAAATAAATCAGCCGAGACATTCCACGCTAGTACGATCTAGTACCAAAATAAGCTAAAGCCAGTACTATGGGTACTAGACAACTGATAAATCCTACACTATTATTTCAATTGCTTTAATATTATGAATTAATATTTTTAATGGAATACAGAAAGAGAAATTTTCATTTTAATACCGTGCGTATTCACGTACTACGTAATACTGAAGTTGAATCATTTTGCTGTGTGCAAACAGCCATTAAAAAGTGAACTTGTGTACAAATAAAGATTTTATTGCTTGTTCATTGAACAATGTTTGTTTTTGAATAAAACCGATAGTCATTTTCCGTTGACCGTCCCTCTACACATATATTTTCACAATTCATTCGGTCGCACCTCAGTTTTCCATTTTCCGTCCACGCCCCGCTACTTATAGGGAAACGGCAGAGAATATGTGATTTCAACTGTGAATTGTAGCAGGATACGTGAATGAAAGTCACAGGTGTGACAAAGGGAAATACATTACAGATGATTTTTCACGTCCGTGGACTCCTCATAGGAGATTCCGTGTTTATCTTAGATAGATAGATAGGTAGAGAGTACTGTGACAGTGTATTTGGATTAAAAATAGGAATACCTACTTCACTACATAGTATATGATAGTCGCTTTTGTTTTCTCTAAGTATGCTTATATCTTTAAAACTACGCAACGAATTTCGATACGGTTTGTTTAAAATACCTTTTTTTATACCTAAATAGAGGGATTTGAGAAGAAGGTTTACGTGTATAATATGTGCAACCATGCGAAGCCGGGGCTGATTGCTAGTCCTTTATAAATATCAGACAAGCCGAAACTTGTACTAAGGGTACTAGACAACTGATAAACTTACTGATATACTTTTTTTGATAAATGAATACGTATTGTACATAGAAAACACCCAGACCAATACAAACAGACATGTTCAAGAAAACAAATGCTTGTACAGTGCGGGAATCGAACCCACGGCCCTTGACTCAGAAGGCAGAGGTCACTACCACATGAGCCATCGGGCCAGTCAACCTTTGTCATTTTAATTTCATATCAAACGCTTAAACTACTAAGTTTAATCATTGTGTGTTATGTAACAAGACATTTTAGTTGATGACAAACAAAATTAAAATCTAGTAAGCCAACAATAGGCTCTATTTAACGAATTTAATCCATTACCCTCATCAAAACATACTACATCAATATTCATTAACACCTGCACACATTAACGTGAAACTGTAACGCTGATGACATTTGTTGGCAAGTTTCGTGACGTCTTACGTCAAAGTGACGCGCTCCGTCAAATCAAATCAGAATAATCTATATTCGTATATTTTTAACCTACTTACAAGTTGTCAAATTACCACCGGTTCAGAACGCAGCCCTTTATCGAGATGACACCAGCAAGAAACTCGTGTAGTTTCTAATTTCAATATACATAGTTTATACTTTTTTTTCGCATATAAACTTGAGCTATGTGATACAGTCTATGGCTTTTCAACCCATACAAAATTAGTTACGAATTGTCGCGTTCCGTCAAACTCGTACATAACCCATCCAAATTGTGGCGTTGAAATGGCGGTGATTTGTATTATTTTATTTTCTGTCACCGTATTTTTTTTTTCATGCAAGAGGCGGCTGACGAGCAAATATGATGCCTGATGGAAAGCAGTCGACACCGCCCATGGACACCCGCAACTCAAATCGAGTTCTGGGGTTGCTGCCGGCTTTTTAAATAGGAGTACGCTCGTTTCTTGAAGGCTCCTATGTCGTATCTGTTCGGAAAGACTGACGCAGAGAGTTGGTTCCACAAAACCGATGCGCGTGGCAAGAAGTTCTTCATAAAGCGTACAGCGGAGGATCGCTAACCATCGAGATGATGAGGATGGAATTGCAATCGGTTACGTGTAGTGCGGTGAAGAAACTCAGCTGCAGGCAGTAAACCAAACAATTCTTCAGAACATTCCCCGTGATAGATGCGGTAGAAAACGCACATGAATGCGACGTCTCTTCGCAATGCCAGTGAGTCGAGTCGACTAGACAGGGTATGAAAAGTGACAGTGATTGTTTGAAAACAAGACATGACGGCCTCTACTTGATACATTTCTGTGATCAAAGCCGTAGTTACATATCTCGTGTTGCCAATAACGGAAAGATTATTGGATTTCTTTTATCTTTCGGTACTTTTATGTCGCGCATCCTTGTATACGGGTTGAGCGTTCGTGAAATTGTACATAAGAACACATTAAGGGTATGTTTAGATGACAAGCGATCAACGCGCGGTTTCATAACGCGCGTTTTGATGAGTAACTACCGTGTTTCTTGCTGGTTCTTCTCGGTAGAAATCTACTTTCTGAACACGGCGGTAGCATATTCTTTTACATTATCTTTCATATTCACATTTTAACATTACTTGTAGCTTACATTTAACTTGACGATTCATAAGTAGATACTAATTTTAAGTCTATGTGAATAAAGGTATTTTCATTTCATTAAGAAACTAAGTAATTACGAAATTGCCACTCAGATGCAAGTTTAGTTTTTTTATTGAACACTTAACTACGACTTGGGAACCTTTAAGAAACGAGCGTATTCATATTTAAAAGGCCGGCAGCGACCCTAATCTCGGTTAGAGCTGCGGGTGTCCATGGGCGGTGTCGACTGCTTACCATCAGGCATCACACTTGCTCGTCTGCCGCCTCTCGCATAAAAAAAATCATAAATTATATTAAATTAATATGAATTAGGGGTTCTTTACCCCTAGAAAACCTATCCCTATCCAAATCGGTGGAGATAATAAAGATTCCTTAAGTACACAACCTTTCGTTAGGGCATGTTTAATAGTGACGCATTTTTAAGTCAATGGTGCGCTATGAAGAATATTTATGTATCTCTATCAATCTATTTCGAAGTCAAGTAAGGGGCAGCACAGACGACAGACTTTTTGTTTGATAGAGTCTGCGTCTGAGACATTTAAAAAGAGCGTCTAGGTCTGCCGACAAAATATTCGAAGATGTGCGTCGTGTGCGTTGAGTCTGTGAATTATCCGCGACAGATTTTTGCGCGTCGTGTGCGTTACTGCATATAATTTCAAAAAAGTTCGTCACGGATAGTCTGTCGTCTGCGCTGTAATTATGTTTTTCAAAGTCAAATAAGTATTTCTAAGTCGATTTATATACCTACATACTCTCTACTCCAACAGAAATTTTCCCGCGAGCTTTCCCGCTCACAATGAATTTTCTATAACAAAATCACTCCTTATACGAAACAGCTGATGTCAATTCCTTAAACCTTGGCACTCCACCGCTCAAACACTTAAACATTCAAGTGAAATGGCGCAAAAACAAAGTACCCAGTTCAAGTAAACCCCCCTTTTAAGAGTGACGAAGTTACTGCGAATAGCTTGCCTGGGATTTTTCGGCTGAATATTTATAAACGCTAAGGAAAAATCGTTTTTGTATAAAATTGGAAGGTCTTAGTGGCTTTTTGTGTGTAGAGGAATGCTTGGTGTTTGATCTTTAACGAGATTCGGGGCAATTGGTATAATAATGGTGACAGTTTGAAGATGTGTAGGTACGTGGAAGTTACAGAAAACATCTTGTTGATAGTTAAAGAGAATGATAAATCCATAATTTATATTTGACCAGCGAACTGCCCAGTTTCGCACGAAGCCCAAGTCGCTATGACAACGGGGAAATAACTCGGCAGTTACCTGTCAGTTGTCACCGCCATGCTAGCCCGACCCTAACCCCTCCACGAGCTCCGGAAACCCTACTCAGCGGCAGAAACACGACCCGGAGGTCATTTGGCTGCGGTATTCTATAGGGTGGAGGTCCTTCCTCGGACTGGCGGCTCAATTCAAGCGAAGATTCGCTAATTTCGCTATACCCTACCTCTCTATATACTACAATACGGCGGTTTTTTCCAAAGTTTTGATAGCTCGTTATTTTGATAAGAGTGTGGTTGATCTCCTGCGTAACAGCCTAGGCAATAAAATGTAAGATGATCCGATGTTCCAAAACTATCAAGTTATTTAAACAGATAAATCTTAAGCTCATCATCAGCCTATTACAGTCCACTGCTGGACATAGGCCTCTCCAGTTGTTCGCCACTTAGAGGTTTGCTCTAAGTGTAACTATCTGGAGAATATACCCATAATCGCCACTCTGGGCAGGCGGGTTGGCGATCGCAGGGCGTAGCTTCTTGCTCCGGTGACGCTGCAGCCCGTCATCGGTCTTTAGTATTTAGCTACGCCTTCAATTGTGATGGTTATACCGCCAACAGTCGGTTGCCAGCGCCTCGTTTGTTATTCGGCAGGATGCACTACGGGCAGGTGAGGTTGGCTTGGAGCGAAAAGATGATAGGCCGCTCCCTTACATCTTAAATCTTAAGCTCATGAAAATGTATTTCTGTATTTCGGTTAATTAAACGTTCAGTCAACAAATGAGTATTCGTTAAGTCTGAACACCCATATACATACTCGTATCATTGTCGTTAAAGTCACTTTGAACTTTTCCACTTTCAGTTAAACACGGTACTTTATTGAAATATCAATTAGCCGTACTGCCTTGCGCAGCCGATACGCGAAGATAAATGTACCTACTGTAAACAAATCGTTGACAATTAAACGGTACAAATGAACCTATCAGTTTTAATTGTGCACAGTCTACCGACTGTACGCGATCGGCGTAATTATTTTCACAGTTTTACTTGGGTTCTGTCGCCGAAGGGACCAGTAGTGCAGTCAATGAAGCGAAAAATACGGGCTAACCTCCGAATTTTTTTACTGTGATCCGATTTGCATGAAATTTTGGAATTAGGCTCATCTTACCATTAACTTCAAAAGTGAAAATGATTTGAACTCCGCCACCACCATGGGGGTGGTTGCCACCCCTTCTCGGGGGTCAATGGTTGTTTTTTCAAAATAACCTCGGATATCGATTGAAGATCTAATTTTAAGCAAAAAAGTTTCTATAAAGTTTCTCGAAAAATCTAATACTTTTCAAGTTATTGGCAATTGAAAATTCGCAAATTTTTCACGATTTTCATCAGTTTTTTTCAAATATCTCCAAAAATATACGTTTTATCGAAAATTTTATGAGGAACGAAACTGTAGCAGGTAAAAAAATGAACAATTTGGTTTTTTACAAAGTATTCTAAGTGCAATATTAAGCTAGATATTAAAGATCAAAGCCGTTTTTTATTTTATCTGAAATTTCATCGATGTAGTCAATGCCATCTAGCAGCGAGCAAATGCATTTTATGCTTTCTAATCGAAAAGGGTTTTGTAGTGCTTGAAATAAGCTTTAAAATGAGCTTTATCAAAAGTCTTTTGCACGTAAAATAAGTGAGCTATATTGCAAATAAGCGGAGCATCGAATGTTTTTTCTTTTCAATCAATGGGCTTAAATAAGTGCCATTTCCACCAAAACTAAAATTAATCATATTCCGCCTAGAATTAACTTTATTATGAAGAGTTTTATAGATTGTATTAGTTTGGTTGCTTTAGGACACATAGTTTTCAAAAAAGTCACGATTGAAAAAAAATCGAGAATTTCAAATTTTTAAAAATCCCACCCCTTTTTCATAATATCTCAAAAATGACGACAGATACGTATACAAGTGTAGGGATAAAAAATTTAGGTATTTTTCTGACAAACAATTTGGTTTTTTTGTTTTTTTCTATCAAATAAAAATTGACGGAGATATGATTGTTTAAAGAGCGCGTGGCAGCGCAATCGCAGCCTCCCTTAATCGTGACTTTTTTGAAAACTATGTGTCCTAAAGCAGCCAAACTAATACAATCTATAAAACTCTTTATAATAAAGTTAATTCTAGGCGGAATATGATTAATTTTAGTTTTGGTGGAAATGGCACTTATTTAAACCCATTGATTGAAAAGAAAAAACATTCGATGCTCCGCTTATTTGCAATATAGCTCACTTATTTTACGTGCAAAAGACTTTTGATAAAGCTCATTTTAAAGCTTATTTCAAGCACTACAAAACCCTTTTCGATTAGAAAGCATAAAATGCATTTGCTCGCTGCTAGATGGCATTGACTACATCGATGAAATTTCAGATAAAATAAAAAACGGCTTTGATCTTTAATATCTAGCTTAATATTGCACTTAGAATACTTTGTAAAAAACCAAATTGTTCATTTTTTTACCTGCTACAGTTTCGTTCCTTATAAAATTTTCGATAAAACGTATATTTTTGGAGATATTTGAAAAAAACTGATGAAAATCGTGAAAAATTTGCGAATTTTCAATTGCCAATAACTTGAAAAGTATTAGATTTTTCGAGAAACTTTATAGAAACTTTTTTGCTTAAAATTAGATCTTCAATCGATATCCGAGGTTATTTTGAAAAAACAACCATTGACCCCCGAGAAGGGGTGGCAACCACCCCCATGGTGGTGGCGGAGTTCAAATCATTTTCACTTTTGAAGTTAATGGTAAGATGAGCCTAATTCCAAAATTTCATGCAAATCGGATCACAGTAAAAAAATTCGGACCTATAATGCTTCATTGACTGCACTACAGGGTTCGTTGTACGGATCGTGTAATGTTGCAAAATAAATCTCTCCCGTTTGTCCCTCCCGTGTTCGAATATACGAACTAAAATTCGTCAAAATCGATTTCCAATAATTTAATTTTTTTTTTTTATTTAATTAATATTATTCGAACACGGGAGGGACAAATGAAAGAGATTTTTGATGCAAAAATACGCGATCCGTTCAACGAACGATCGTTTTCGTTTTTGGTGGTATGGGCCCAGGTTTATCATATCATTTCTTGCAGTCCACTGCTGGACATACGCCTCTCCAGTTGTTCGCCTCATAGGGCAAACTAATAGGAGAGGAGGTATATGCTTTGCAGTCGCTCATATTCTCGGGCTGCAGAGCTTCTTAAATGGTCATCTCTTTCGAGGATAATCCTTTTCAACGCCCTGAAACCATACCATACCGTGCTACTAAAAAAAAAGATGATACCAAATTATAAACGTTAATTTAATAGACGAACACACTGACAAGGCAACAAGGGTCAAAATCTTAAAGCGGAACCCTTGTTCGTCCCTTCTGTGGTGCGGTACACTAAAAATTCGACCCCGGCTTTTGAAGTCGGCGAATGGTCTATTCAACGGCGGTGTTAACACATTAACATAATTTTCACCTCCTTTACTTACAAATTTGTATTAAGTATTCATTGTTTTACCGATTCTTCAAATAATTTGAGAGTTAAATAAGCTCTTAACCATGTAGGAATTAGAAGATAGAGGTAGGAATTATTATAAGATCCTGAACTGACCCGAAAGGTAATTTCCGCTTTGTTTCCTTACCTACTAACTAATGTGGTTATCATCATCATCATCATCAGCCTATTGCAGTCCACTGCTGGACATAGGCCTCTCCAGTTGTTCGCCACCTAGGGCAAACTTCTGGAGGATATACCCATAATCACCACGCTGGGCAGGCGGGTTGGCGATCGCAGGGCATAGCTTCTCGCTCCAGTGACGCTGCTGCCCGTCATCGGCCTGTGGTATTTAGCTACGCCTTCTATCGTGATGGTTTTACCGCCACCAGTCGGTTTGTCAGAGCCTCGTTTGTTGTTCGGCAGGATGCACCACGGGCAGGTGAGGATGGCTTGGAGCGAAAAGGTGATAGGTCGCTCCCTTACATCCCTACAAAAAATGTGGTTAAATTCTCTTAAAAATATATTCTCAGATTATCAAGCGCGTAAATATTATAATTGACTGGCTCGGTGGCTCAATTGGTAGTGACTCTTACCTTCTGAACCAAGGGTCGTGGGTTCGATTCCCACCCGGGACAAACATTCGTGTGATGAACACTTGTGTTTGTTCCGTGTCTGGGTGTTTATATTTGTATTTAAGTATGTATTTGTGGTACCTTCGTTGTTCTGATACCCATGACACAAGTGCTTAAGCTACTTACTTTGGGATCAGAGATGTATGTGATGTTGTCTGATATTTATTTATTTATATTTATTTAAAAAAAAATATTCATTAATCACTCATCATCAGCCTATCGCAATGCAGACATAGGCATGTCGAGTTGTTCGCCACTTTGGGCAAACAACTGAATGATTTACCCATAATCGCCACGCTCCAGGTAGACGGTTTGGCAATCGTAGAGCGTAGCTTCTCGCTCCGATAACGCTGCTGCCCATCATCGGTCTGTGGTATTTAGCTGCGCCTTCAGTTTAATGGTTATACCGCCACCAGTCGGTTGCCAGAGCCACGTTTTTTTATATCGCGGGAAGCACCACGTGCAGGTGAGATTGGCTTGGACCAAAAAGATAATAGGCCGCTCTATATTGTATAAAAATGTATAAAAAGACGCAAGTTGTGTTCTTTCTAATACTAAACGAAGTACCTACCTACCTACCTATATCTAAATTATAAAAGTAAAAAAATAGGCTAAGTATTGGGAATATGTTATTATTATGTCTTCTAAGTTAATATGAAAACTTATGAAGGTCATCCCAGTTCGCCCTGTTCTTAATAAAGTTACAAGTTTCGTCTACCTCAATATTGGAGCAGTTTGCAACTACTTAAGGCCACCCGCACTTTCTCAGTAAATATATAACATTGTACTTATGTTTGCGAAAATTACTTAGGAGCACTTCTTTAAACGTTCACATAAATAATAATATGAGGGTACATTATCTTGTTCATATTTTTCATTAACGTAATTGGCTAAATGATTAGGGCGGCTGATTCTAATTGAACACGTCTTTTGAAATAGTATAACTTCTAAATCCTACTTTTGTTATATAATTTTAATGAAATATGAATGATGTATGTAGGTATGTTATATGATAAAAATGTTACTAAAAATTGGGATTGATAAACGTTACTAATATCGTGTTTCTTGGCGGTTCTTCTCCATAGAAGATAAATGATTATAAATCCGGCGGTAGTGTAAATAAATCATTTAATTTACTTTTTTATCGATTTATAAGTGCTCTCAAGTCTATATGAATAATTAAATAAACACATTTTTTACTTGATGAATCGTCATCAGGTACCTACCTAGGTACAAACCAAGTAATCCACGTGACATGCCATTCGACATCAGATGCAAGCTCAATGATTTATTTCTTTAATTAATTCTTAGACTTCAATAAACTTTAAGTACCTACCTACTAAGTAAAACAATATAAATACATTTATACCTACAAGTAAACAGCCCCTATCCTACAAAGTATCTAGACAGTCTGTTCAGATAACTAACTGTTTATTAATTAAAATAAGCATGGGCTCGTAAGTAGGTACCTAAGTTAATACTTTAGTTGTAGACGTTGTAGTTCATTATAACCACGAGTCTGTTTTTCTTCAATTTTATGAAGAGCTTAGTACGGTTCTCAGAGGGAGGCCTACGTTACACAGTAGACAGTAATTTAGATTGATTGATTATTATGCACCTAGGTACTTCTAATTTTAAACCCTGAAAAATGTTAAGAATGGGTTAAAGCCCTATAATGTGGCGCAAGGGTGTGAAATATTTTGTATCTCGTCCATCCCCTATCCACCGAATCAGGTCGCGAAATAACAGATTTGATAATGTGTCAGAAATGTGTTATAAAATAGTTTACAATAAGTGTACCTACCTTAATATAATAAATCGATAAGATTTTGACCTATACCAAAATCATAAAAAACGAATTTATCGGCCAGATTTCCCACGACCGCAACCCAGCAATTTTGTCACATCATAAAACAGGCGACAACGCAACATTTCGCCCAACAAAAATTAATTACGCGCCCAAACCGCCACCCCAAAATTGTTGATCGCACAAATTAAAAACCTAACACGAAAGTATTTATTGAAAAAAGTCTCAAAAACACTTACCGTTTAAAGTAAAATCCTATTTCCAACACCGTTTTTACAGCACGTAGATATATTGCACTTTGCACTCGCGACTCGTATTCACGACACTAGAACTATTCTCGTAATCCGCGACAGACGGGCGCGCGACCTACCCCTCCGACGGACGGGAGCACACTGACAATTCTCTACTACCGCGCTTATTACTGCACCGAAACAAGGCAAGGATATAGTCCCGTTCAGCCAAGCATCAAACTTATTGAAGCATAAACAGGATAACGTCATAAATCTGCGGCTCGTATGTGACGTGACTGGATTCTCCTTTTTTTCTGCGCCACAGATAAAGGATTGTTGCGTACGATTTTTCTGGGCGACTTGTTTTGATCGTCTTCTGTTTGAAAATATTTTTTTTTTGTTAAGAAATGTTATAATGTACTTTATGCCAGTACAGAAGTACTCAACTTGTACGTACATGTGATTTCTGGATGTAGAATAGGACTACCCCATCTCATCCCGTGGGTAGGTATCATAGGAATGGAATATCAGGAAACACAGCATTTACTTGGATTTTTTTTGATTTTTTTTTACTTGAAACAAAACGCCGCCCTCATGCAAAACGTCACTTTTGACGTTGATTTTTGACATTTTTGTTTCACGCTAATGCCCTCATGTCAATGTCACTTATGTGTCAAAACATCCTTGTCGGTATTTTGAGCAAGGAAGGCCAAGTATAGCCCCAGTTTACCGGCCAACTGAGTTTTGACGTGTCTCTCTAAACACTTGACATTGGCGAATTATCCGCGTCAATATATAAGAAAAAAAAGAGTATAAATTTTCACGATTGCATCGTATTATGGCACCGTAAATTCGGGAATATAGTTAGATTATAATCTATCTAGCGAGATTGACCTGTCGAAAGATTGTACACTGTAACATACTGCTTACAATTTAATGATTTTCTTCTTTCAGTTGATTGTAATCACGTTGACGTCACGGACGTTGTTGCTGACGTCACGGACGTTGTATCATTTATTTATTCGAAATATAATTTATCTTAATTGCAATCAGTTCTAGACCCCTCTCTTTAGCATAAATATGCCCCCTACCTGAAGGTCGTCTGGAAGAGATCGCTGTCGGCGATAAGACCGCCTACATTGTACCTACAAATGTCTGTAATACCTTGTCCCGTGTATGTTTTATTTTGCTCCAATAAAGAATATCTATGCATCTGCTGGACATAGGAATGTCCCAATATTCGCCACTTTGATCGATCCTGTATAGGCGGATGATGATGTATCTATCGTTAAATTTATCAACTGTCCGACGGCTGTCTCTGATTGGAGCAAGCGCTATTCAATAAAATAATTCCAAAACAACATTTCGTCACAAATTTCTCGTCCTGATATCAGCGCAGGTGTCAACGGCCGATACTTGCGTCTCCCTTGCACCCCAACGACAGAAATAAACGGTCCAAGTTCATTTGGATTATTTTTAACCGACCGAGTCATGTAAAGATGTGCTCGGTTTTCGTATACGATGCGCATCTCGAATGTAAAATGAATTCCATAGCCGCATAACCGATAACCGTTGGGGTAAATGAGATCTGGAGTCGAGACCGCGTCTCAGCAAACGTAGTGTAGGACGCCTTCAGGCCAGGTGGGGAGACGATTTGCGCAGGACGGCTGTCAAGTACTGGATGCGAGAAGCCCAAAATCGAGCACAGAGGGGAGGGAACCTTGGGAGAGGCTATAATGTCCATAACATACAAAATGGTTGTGGAAAGGTTTTAAAGGGCCGGCAACGAGCGCGTGCTCCTGGTGTTGCGGACTGCATATAGTTAGTGATAATAGTGAGAGATGTAAGGGAGCGACCTATCACTTTTTCGCTCCAAGCCATCCTCACCTGCCCGTGGTGCATCCTGCCGAACAACAAACGAGGCTCTGGCAAACCGACTGGTGGCGGTAAACCCATCACGATAGAAGGCGTAGCTAAATACCACAGGTCGATGACGGGCAGCAGCGTCTTCGGAGCGAGAGGCTACGCCCTGCGATCGCCAACCCGCCTGCCCAGCGTGGCGATTATGGTTATATCCTCCAGAAGTTTGCCCTAGATGGCGACAACTGGAGAGGCCTATGTCCAGCAGTGGACTGCAATAGGCTGATGATGATGATGATGAATAGTGGGAGAGCAAAGACTGCGCCTATGTTTGCACACAGTTCAATCTAGAAAGAGGGTAACTAGATGTAGCGAAGATATTGGCCTTATATAAACTGTTACCATATTGAATACCATATTTCCTACCTACACGCTTCCATACGAGGGTCAAAATCTATTTGCATGGCAAAACATTTGTATCGGAACAGTAGTCTGTCGTAGTAATGCTGACAAATGTACGGCGGTTTACGCGACTGTCGTGAATCATGCTTATTGGCGATGAGCCAGGTTTGCCACTTGCCGCCAACTTTGGCGCTGGTGCCAACTTTGGGACCAACGTTTATGCAATTGTTTTCACAAGTTATATGCATGCATTCCCCTTCGTCTTAAGGTACAGGCAACTTCAGATATATGCGATCACGTCACAAACTCACACCGTCACAGAGATTCTATGCAGCCCCAACTCAACCCGGGGTGCCGTAAATACTGATGAAGGGAACTATTGCCTGAGCATAACATTGAGCTGTATTAGGCACCCGCAGGTGAAGGGATTATCACCAACGAAAGCGATCCCAAATAGGGTTAGCGTCACTCAGTTCAGGAAGCTGCAGTCTCAATTACTAAGTACGTAGGTATGCCGACTCTTACTGAAATCACGAGAAAAAGTAATAGGGCGTTGATTTGTATTCATTATCCGTCACCACACGGATAAAAAAAAAGAATCGACATAAAAGCGCCACGTTCGATCTTTATTAATTTCCACCAGCACCAAATTCAGCTTCAAAATTGCAAGATAAGAAACGCTGTTTGCATTAAAAATATTGCGGGGAAATAAATGTTCGAAGAGCTGAATACAAAATTGACCGACTTTTATTATGAAAACGGGGGACTGTGTTTCATTCCGTTCGAATCACGGGTCAATTTGAAGCTTCGGTCTCGTTATGACCGCCATAATATTTCTGAGTGACACTGAAGTATTTTGAACGCGGAAAATGAAGCGACAGATATCTACGTTAAGGTGCTGCCACACAGCAGTTAAATAACGTTATATAACATTGTGTAACGCGATAATAGTTTTATAAGAGTAACATACGCTACAACATTTAAAAAAGTTAGGCAACAAAATGTTACGTAATAGTCTCAATAGAGATGTTTCCGGGGTCAAAATAATTACATTATATTTACAATTTAGTCCGTATTTTAGATTATAAAAGTATATTGGACACATATTTTTCCTTTTTTGATTTAAACAAAAAATTACAAAGATACAAGTCATCAAAATTTAGGAATGGGAGTCTTTGACGTCACTCCGTGCAAAAAAAAATGCCACACGGCGTGACGCAATGCGTAATTTTCTTTTTCTAATTTACAAATTAAAAAATACGTGTCTATTATTTTTAAATAATCTAAAAGACGGACTAAGCACATTTTTACGGCAACAAGACCATTTAAGTGCTATGAAAGAGCACCATTACTTGCATAGGGGTGCGCTTTCACAAAACCGAGGTTCAGCGAAGTTAAGCTGTAGGTCACGATAATTGACCAGTTTGAATGCTCAGAATTCTTTTTCATAGTAGCTCGGTATAAAGGCTTTCCTTCGCCTGATGGAAAGCGAAAGAGAAGCCCAAGTTGCTGTGACAACGGGCAAGTAATTGGTCAGTCACCTGTCAGTTGCCACCGCCATGCCGGCCCAACCCCAACCCCCACGAGCTCCGGAAACCCTACTCACCGGCAGGAACACGACCCGGAGGTCATTGGCTGCGGTATTCTACGAGTATAGGGTGGAGGTCCTTCCCCGGACGGCAGCTCAATTCGAGCGAAGATTCGCTATGCCCTACCTCTCTTGCATTAATAAATGATACGGAGCGGCCTATTGGTAATATAATTGGTGTTGTAACATCAATTCTGCTCTAGGTTACAACCTAAGGAACGAAATTAGCCCTAACATTGGTCAATCATTGTTAAATTATTATGAGTTTCGCGTAGCTTTACGCACTCGCTTCAGTGCAAACGCACCCTTATTCACTGTACAGTAAACGAACGTGTGTTTAAACTTCTGAATTTTAAAAGGTTCATTATAACGTTTTACAATAACCCGTACTTTATGATAGTGTTGGGAAAAGAGAAAATTTTGGTGAAATGTTCATTGTTCATTCTTCTTGCGAGAGTGGTGTAAATACACCAAATATATGTCGCGTACAATATAAATATATGTCGCGCGCAAACAGTAGAATTGCCCACTTCATGAAATAAATAACTAAACGCCGGGCCACAGGTGGCGTGGCGTGGGCCGGCATGCCGGTGGCAACTGACGGGCAACTGACTAGTTACCTACTTGCCCGTTGTCACAGCGCCTTGGGCTTCTCTTTCATTTTCCATCAGGCGTAGGGAAGCCATTAGTGCGAGCTACTATAATAAAAAAGTACTTATCGGACCAATGGTATATTGATGCTGTATATCTTAATCTTAACTAATATTATAAAGCTGAAGAGTTTGTTTGTTTGTTTGTTTGTTTGTTTGAACGCGCTAATCTCAGGAACTACTGGTCCGAATTGAAAAATTCTTTTTGTGTTGAATAGACCATTTATCGAGGAAGGCTTTAGGCTATATAACATTACGCTGCAACTATTAGGAGCGAAGAAATAATGGAAAATGTAAAAAAAAAACGGGGAAAAAATAACTATTCCACGCGGACGAAGTCGCGAGCACAGCTAGTTGATGATTATAGGTGTTTTTATACTGACTCGGTGGCTCAATTGGTAGTGACCACTGCCTTCTGAACCAAGGGTCGTGTGTTCGATTCCCACCGGGACAAACATTCGTGTTGTGTTTGTGTCTGGGTGTTTATAATTTGTATTTAAGTATTTATTTGTAATACCTTCGTTGTTCTGATACCCATAACACAAGTGCTTAAGCTACTTACTTTGGGATTAGAGCAATGTATTATGATGTTGTCTGATATTTGATTTGATATTTATAAACCTATACGAAAAAAGACTATTTTATGCTACACTTTGAAGAATAAATAATATATTCATCTACCTGTATACCCTATCCAACAGATACCTAATCCACGCTTTAACACAATCCCTTTCCCATGTAAATGTCATTACATCCAATTTGCTCATTGCATGGGGTAACTCGTCCTGTGAACATTCACATGCAAATACAGCCGTGCTTAGGTAAGCTAAAAGAAAGAAAACATTACGAGAGGACAGAGCCGAATTCATTTTCCGCATTTCCAGTTAGACGACGAATATTTTTAAGGCGCACGCGTAATTTATGAGAGACTAGCTGTGCCGGCGGCGTCGCACGCGTGGATATCGGGTTTCAAAAAAAAACGGACTTCCATAAAATGGTATTTAAATTTTAAGTTAAGCTTCTAGCAATTGATTGGTGAAAACCGCATTCAATTCCATGCAGTAGTTTTCGCGTGATGAGCGTTTAAACATACAGAATTGACTTCTCTACAGATTTATTGTAAGTATAGAATAGATTAGCTACACTAATGAAGTGATAACAATACACCTCAATCATATTTTTTGCAAGATAGGGGACAAACGGGCCTGAATGTCATCTGATGGTAAGAGATCACCTCAGGCTATAGACACCGCAAGACCAGTACGGGAGCGGCCTATCATCTTTTCCCTCCAAGCAATGCACCACGGGCAGCTGAGGTTGCCTGCACGTGGTGCATCCTGCCAAATAACAAACGAGGCATTGGCTACCGACATGTGGCAGTATACCCATCACAATTGAAGGCGTATCTAAATACCACAGACCGATGACGGGCAGCAGCGTCACCGAAAAGCTACACCCTGCGATCGCCGAACCCACGATGGCGATTATGGGTATAGATCTGCAACTGGAGAGGCTACTATTTCCAGCAGTGGACTGCAATAGGCTAATGATATTTTTTTATATATCACCTAGGTGGCAAAGAAGCCTAAAGCATTTGAGGGATAGATAATCTTCGCTCAAATTGAGCTGCCCGTCCGGGGAAGGACCTCTACCCTATAGAATACCGCTAAATGACCTCCGGGTCGTGTTCCTGCTATTGAGTAGGGTTTCCGAAGCTCGTGGGGGGTTGGGGTTGAGCTGGCATGGCGGTGGCAACTGACCAGTTACTTGCCCGTTGTCACAGCGACTTGGGCTTTTCTTTCGGTTTCTTCGCAGCCTATGGCCACCTGCAACACAAGGGGTATCACACGCGCGTTGCCAATTCTTAAAAAACCTCTTCACAACCTTTCTGAAGGACCCCATACTGTTGTCTCAGTGGTGTAGATGATGATGCCCAGCAGTGACATGTGAGAGGCTGATAATGATGATCAAAACAAACCCGCTTCAGCCCACACCTTGCGCCAGCTCCCACCTCTAAAGACATTTCTCGCGCCCACCCCATGTTATAATTGCGTTTATTTGCACATCCCCTCTTCCTCCGAGCTGCATCTTTATGCATATTCCAACTAACGACCTTTTTTTTTTTTTTGCCGGGGAAAATGCATTTATGCATTCCCGCTGCTTGGGGGAGCAGCGGGGTATGTGGGACTCATCCCGCCTCGAAGATGGAAGTGAGGCAGGAAATACCCACTAAAAACCCCGGCCCCTTCGTCATGCGCCTTAAAGGTGGTGTCGAGGGTCCTATTAGTATGTACACCAAGACATCACCGACGTGGCCTGGTCATGACAGGCCCCAACTGGCTCCCCCCTTTAGGGGGGAGTCATGGGAGTGGTCCGAAGGGTGAGCCCACTCCCATCCGTCGAAGATCCAACTAACGACCTGCCGTGGTGTCTGTGCGTCTGTTGCACAGGATTTCTTGTGTTACTTATTCTGTAACCTAGTGATCCCTTTGTGTAAAGGCTACCTACTCTTTGATGATAATGACATTATTTGTAAGCTCGTTTCTTGGGAGTCGCCCAACAGGGATTATAGCAAAAGGGTCATTTTTATATGAATGGTCAGCACTTGTTTCGTTATTCTTTTCCCTCCAAGCCAACCTTACCTTACTTTTGAAACCTGCACCATAAATCGGTGTCACCTTGCCCTGTTCACTGCCTTGGCCTGCCCTGCTTTTAGGTGGCAAAAACACAGGTTGAATTGAATCAAATAACTGTATTTTTATTTGTTCCGTGAAAAATGCGTTTACGCATCTCCACTGTTGGGGGAATGCTTGGATAATGTGAGACTCAGACCGTCCCGGGAACGGGAGGACGGTATCCTACCTAAAGATGGTAGAAAGGTAGAAGAAGATACTCACTAAAAACCCCGGTCCTCCTTTAAGCGCCCACAGGGTGCAAACTAGAGCTCCCATGACCAATTCTTGGACTAAACACCCTTCAAAACCGGTCTATCCATTTGCAGTTTACGTAACAAACCGTTACCAACACCAAATTGATTGCCTTTTATTCATTTTGTTAACCATTGGCACGGATAGATCAGCTGTGAATGAATGCTAACTCATTCATGAAACGCAAGCTCATGTACGTCTGAATGATTTATTTGGCATCGCGCAAAAACGCGCCACCGGCCCGCCAGCCGCGTGACCTGTGACGTCACAGCGCTGGATTGGAGTGATATGACGTGCATGATAAAATATTATGACGCTGAGAGTCTGTGCAAAAAAAATGGATTCCGAGGCAAGTGAAAAGGATCTCGTGAAATTTGGAGGGAGATTTTAGAAATAACTTGATTATGGCCGCGGCTTCGCTCAAATACGCTGGCGTAAAGGTTTTGCTTTTTACATTATTTAACGGAAGCATCGGTGTTTGACTTTTATAAGGGAGACATCGATTTAAACCCCGCCTTGTGTATTGTGTTCTAAAATTTGAAAAAAGAATTTTCCAAATTCTGTTCACAGTTCTAGTTTCGATTAGTCACTCTTTGGGATCGGAGCAATGTACTTGTATGTGATGTTGTACTCGTATGACATCACATACATCGCTCCGATCCCAAAGTAAGTAGCTTAAGCACTTGTGTTATGGGTATCAGAACAACGAAGGTACCACAAATAAATACTTAGATACAAATATAAACACCCAGACACGGAACAAACACAAATGTTCATCACACGAATGTTTGTCACGGGTGGGAATCGAACCCACGACTCTTGGTTTAGAAGGCAGGATGTGGTAATAAACATACAACAAATGGGGTCCTCCATCCTACTTTTTGAAGCCCGTTAAAAATGTCCAAAGAACCTTTAGTCGGCTTTTACGATACCCACGGAAAGAAAGGAGGCCATGATTTATATTCTTCTTCGTCACCACACTGACAAACGAAATAAGACTTCTAAAACAAAATAGTATAATATATTTACTGCTTTTTTCTTAATCAGCCCATGTAATCCGCTTTATTTTTGAAACGAGACCTTTTAGGGCGAGAGTAATTGCTTCTCGGCTAAAAGAGTAGATTACGGAGCGAGCTCTAACTAATGATTTAATCCCGTCTTAAATAGATAATCCGGTTATAACACTCTTTTTAATTTAGATAATAAAAAGATGTAGTTATGTTTTAATTTATGTATCAAGCACGGAAATTAAAGGAGAGGAAAAAAGCTCAGATTTATAATAATTATGTGGAAATATAAATTAAGTAATTGTAGGTAAAATTTAATACACTGAGACAGATAGCAACCTAATTAGGAGGATAATGTTTAGACCCAGTGAAAATAGAAATGTTAAAAAAATACTGATGTTTAATTTTAAGACTCCCGTAGCCAAAGGGTATAAACGGATTACGTTTTCATACTGATTAATCATCCTCATCATCAGCCTATTGCAGTCCACTGCTGGACCTATGTCCAGCAGTAGAGGCCTATGCCTCTCCAGTTGTTTGCCACTTAGGGCAAACATCTTCCGATTATGGCGATTATGGGTATATACCCATAATCGCCACGCTGGGCAGGCGGGTTGGCGATCGCAGGGCGTAGCTTCTCACTCCGGTGACGCTGCTGCCCGTCATCGGTCTATGGTAGGTATTTAGCTAGTTTATAGTACGAATGCTGATTGACTACAGAGTACAGTATTTTCATAGCTTTTTAAGTATGTACGCGTAGTTATATTAAGGAAATTAGTCGGATATTGAAATATGTTGTTACGCATGTACGCAAAAAACCGACTACATAATTTGTATTCGATTTGTTGCCAGCAAATGTCTTATTAATGCATTAAAAGATTGATACAGCATTGATTACTAGGGAAATTAGAATAGGGGGAGTACCCCATTAAAAGCTTAGGGTGAACAAAATCGGTCAATTTTGTATGACTTGGCGTATTTGGGTGACTCAGTAATTTTGGGGCTGATTCTGCGGTCAGATTGCTAATATTTATTATGTTGTTATTATTACAATTTTTTTTTTTTTTATAGTGGCTCGACATAATGGCTTCCCTACACCTGATGGAAAGCGAAAGAGAAGCCCAAGTCGCTGTGACAACGGGCAAGTAACTGGTCAGTTACCTGTCAGTTGCCACCGCCATGCCGGCCCAACCCTAACCCCCCACGAGCTCCGGAAACCCTACTCACCGGCAGAAACACGACCCAGAGGTCATTTGACTGCGGTATTCTATAGGGTGGAGGTCCTTCCCCGGACGGGCGGCTCAATTCGAGCGAAGATTCGCTATGCCCTACCTCTCTTATTTAAATTGTGAACGAGACATAGTTATATGAAGTTAAAGTTATGTATATACAATATAAACCACAGTAAGTACATGTTTTTAGACTAAATCTACGGTTTGATCAACGATATATACAGACAGATAGAATTTCCTTCGTATTTTATAATAGCATACACCAAGCGTCCAGCAGTGGACTGCGAAGGTTGATGATGACAATGACAAACACATTGACACAATATTATGCAAGGATTTTGTTTATATATTAGCTCGACAACTATCTAGGCTTCCCTACGCCTGATGGAAAGCGAAAGAGAAGTCCAAGTCATTGTGACTATAGGCAAGTAACTGGTCAGTAACCTGTCAATTGCCATCGCTATGCCAGCCTACCCCTAATCCCCAAGAGCTTCGGAAACCCTACTCACCGGCAGAAACACGAACCGTACGTCATTTGGCTGCGGTATTCTATAGGGTGGAGGTCCTTCCCCGGACGGGCGGCTAAATTCGAGCAAAGATTCGCTATGCCTTACATGCAAGTTTAACACCCTGTCGAGTATTTTCTATACCTATTTACAGCTTCCAGGGTTAAATCAATGGATTGGAATTACTTCCGTGATCATAGTGCTTACAACAATATCGGACACTCAAAAATCCGGATAAAATAAATAAGTAAGTTTTTTTTCTAAATTTATAGAGTTTTTTATGCACCCTCAATGTCCCTTATCATAAAAGCGTTCATTCTTGAACACTTCACAAGTCTATGAAAACTTAACATTACATAATATAGGACATCATTAAACAAATAAAGTTCAAGGGTACACCGAAGAAATGATAGTAACTTTTTAATTCAGAGAACAAGTAAACCGTAGAGTCATGTAATTACTAATAGCCATGATTGATGAGTGGAAATATTCCAGCGGACTGGCGGTGGTTCGTTTTGCTTTTATCTTCCAGTGATCGGTATAACGAGACGGGGATTTATGTAACGCTCTGACATCGTAATCTCCTGACTCAAAATTGGTTGTGTGTGCGTGGACCAAGAGCCCAATCTGGGATTCTCAAAAAAAAACTTTACACGACTTTTTATAGTAGCTTGACATTACTTCCTGCTTCCATGGTTAAATCTTAATAATGGCTTCCCTACGCCTGATGGACAACGGGCAAGTAACTGGTCAGTTACCTGTTGCCACCGCCATGCCGGCCC
>CM062084.1:18164138-18192071 GCA_031163375.1 Conogethes punctiferalis
GTCGGTAGCCAAATTGCAGCCAGGTAGTTTCAAACTAAACTGAAGTCTATATGCTTTGATTGAATATAAACTGTTCTAATTGATAAAGTTCCTGACTTCCGTTCTATTATTAGCCTACAAACGTCTTCTGCTGGATATAGGGTTCATTGTAGACTGCGATATCGCTTACTCTCTCTCCTCTTAGCGTTGTCCCGGTTTGTGCCTCTAGGCCAGGGTCCGCTTTGACCATGATCCTAGATTTGGTGAGTCTGGTTATTACATTGAAGCGACTGCCATCTGACCTTCGTAGCCCTCAGAAAGGGGAACCAGACAAATTTGGATCATGGTTACACATTCAGAATTAAACTGGATGTGCAGGTTTCCTAACGAATGTTTTCCTTCACCGCTAAGCTAGTGGTATACTCGATTTTTGCAAATCCAGAGGTGCGTGCCCCGCGTGGATTCGAACCGACGACCTCACGTGTGTGAAGCGACGATCTTACCACTAGGCTACCACGGCTCTCAATATCGCGATATCGCTTACTATCGGATGAATTTGCAGTTAAGGCCTCCCAACCCCAATGACAAATTGTCATTTGAGAGTTTTTGCCTTAGTTACCATACTTGGCAGGCGGTTTGGTGACCGCAGTAGGTTTTGCTTGTACGCAGGTCAATTGCTACTGCTCTTTCCTGATATTTTCTTAGTCATCTTCTACGACACCAACTGGATGAGATGGGGTGGTTTTCTTTTAAATGCGGAAACCACAAGGATAAGTTGTCATCATCAGGATATTACAGTCCACTGCTGGACATAGGCCTCTCCGTTGTTCAATACCTTGGGAAAATATTTGGAGGCTTCCATAATCACCATGCTGGTCAAGCGGCTGGGCAATCGCAGGACGTAGCTCCTCACTGAGGTTTTAATTGTGATGGTTTTACCTCTACTAGTTACTGTTATTCGGCATAATGCACCACGGATTCCCGTCACCTTCGAAAGGGAGGCTTGAGAGTAAAAGATAAAGATGACAGGTCGCTCCCCATGATATGGACAAGTTGTATATAATAACAAAAGATTCGATCTTAGCTTGTCGCCTTAGTATACATACATTTTGCCCAACCGATAAGTATCGACAAGTGTCTGCCAAACGACATGTACTCGTAAGTTAGCAAGGTGCAGACTTCATTAGCCGCCCTCAAAATGTCGCGGTACTTAGTTGGTCAACTTGGTCGGGGAACGCAATATCGATGGCCTACATTGGACTAAGACTTAGACGTGAGACGACTTTGTTTAATGTTTTGGGTATGTAATCAAATTGTAAGTAGCCTCTATTCACAAACGTTAGATAGATAGTATTCTTTACTAGCTGTGCCGGCGGCGTCGCACGCGTATATCGGGTTTCAAAAATAACGGACTTCCATAAAATACCTACCTATACCTAGTACCTATGTTTTAAGTTAGACCTCTAGCAATACCTTGGTGAAAACCGCATTCAATTCCATGTAGTAGTTTTCGCGTGATGCGCGATCAAACATACAGATGAGAGGTAGGGCATAGCGAATCTTCGCTCGAATTGAGCCGCCCGTCCGGGGAAGGACCTCCACCCTATAGAATACCGCAGTCAAATGACCTCTGGGTCGTGTTTCTGCCGGTGAGTAGGGTTTCCGGAGTTCGTGGGGGGTTAGGGTAGGGCCGGCATGGCGGTGGCAACTGACAGGTAACTGACCAGTTACTTGCCCGTTGTCACAGCGACTTGGGCTTCTCTTTCGCTTTCCATCAGGTGTAGGGAAGCCATTATGTCGAGCCACATTAAAAAAAAAAAAAAAATTAGATAAAAAATTCTCCCGTTTTCCCAACACTATCCATCACTGCTCTGCTCCTATTGATCGTAGCGTGATGAAAAGTATACTATAACCTGACTAGGTGTATGAAGAATAATTTTACCAAGTTTCGTTAAAATCCGTCCAGTAGTTTTTGTTTCTATAACGAACATACAGACAGACAAAAATTTTACTGTATGCATTTTTGGCATCAGTATCGATCACTGATCATCCCCTGATAGTTATTTTGAAAATATATTTAATGTACAGAATTGACCTCTCTACAGATTTATTAGAAGTATATAGATTGCACACCAAACAATTTACATAGAACTAGGTACAGTAGACAATTTGTTGTACAATATAGGCGGCCTTATCGCTATAAGCGATCTCTTCCAGGCAACCTTAGGGTAGAGGATAGTCAAAAAGAGAGGGTGGGGTGGGCCATCAACTGAGTCATAATTACTATGCGTCACGGTAACGCATAGATACCCATAAACCTGGCTTGGTGGCTCAATTGGTAGTGACCCCTGCCTTCTGAACCAAGGGTCGTGGGTTCGATTCCCACCCGGGACAAACATTCGTGTGATGAACACTTGTGTTTGTTCCGTGTCTGGGTATAATTTGTGTTTAAGTATTTATTTGTGGTACCTTCGTTGTTCTGATACCCATAACAAAAGTGCTTAAGCTACTTACTTTGGGATTAGAGCAATGTATGTGATAGTCCGCGCGTTGCATAGTCACATTTGTAAATGCGGCCGTTATTCAAGAGGATATTATTATTAATGTTATTTAAGCCAAGAATAAGGCGATTTAATCATTCTTCTCAAGCACAGACCACCAACTTTTCTATAAACTTAACGTATCAACAATATTAAATTCCTTCACGCGGTATGGGTCTGCAGGGAATTCCTTTCACATACCGTCTCGAATATCGCAAAATTACATAGCTTTTTCTAAGGGCTGCAGTGCCGTCCGCTTGCCCCCAAGTTTTTTCATTACACATCCAAGTCTTTGCCAGATGTAAGCCATTCGGTCTCTCATAATATGCAGGCCGTTGTCTTTCTGTCTATACTAATATAATATTGTGAACACATCTTAGTATCTAACAAAATCTATTCTTAACATAAACTAAGGTTTTCTCTGAACTATGACTACAGGTACTGAGCCATATAGAAAACTTAGTTGCTATTTCCAAAATGTCATCATCATCATCCTATCGCAATCCACTGCTGGACATAGGCCTCTCCAGGTTTTCGCCACTTCGGGCAAAAGGTGGGACTGAGTCCCAGATGGAAAACTATTGGAGCATTTCGTCCTGGATAGTAGCAGATTCATCATCAGCCTATCGCAGTCCACTGCTGGACATGGGCCTCTCCAGTATTTGCGGATAGCGGATTGGCGATTCCTGCAATCGCCAATTCTCGCTTAGATTCTCGCTCTGAAGACGCTACTGCCCGCCATCGGCCTGTGGTATTTAGCTACGCGTTCAATCGTGATGGTATGGTTATACCGCCACCAGTTGGTTGCCAAAGCCTCGTTTATTGTTCGGCAGGATGCACCACGGTCAAGTGAGGCTGGCGAGCGAAAATATAGATAGGTCGCTCCCTTACATCCCATTTAACTTTTTCTTCTTATAGTTGTCATAATAGTGGGTTGGATAGACCTCGAGTGCTACCTTGAAGCACCCACGATGTAAGTTATTGATTGGCTTGTGCTTTAGAATCCGTTAATTTATTTAATAAAGTGTATGTGGAGAGTAAAGAGAGAGAGAGATTTAGAGATATATCTGTTCCAGAAAGTGTACAAATCAAGGCTCTCTTGTGGTTCCTAAGTGTGTTAATCTGTTGTCAGTTTTTGAGCCATCATTAGCCAACAAGCCAGGATTACTTTAACGACTGCAATTTTGCCAAAACACCTGGGACCAACAGCTTAACGTGGCTTCTGAAGCACTGGCGTTAATGTAATTTTTAAACCGTACGAGATTTAAACGAATACATTGGTAAATCCTACATTATTTACAACCAATCAGTCAGTTTTCTCTTTTTGTAGCATAGTATACTCTTTTAGGAACTGAAGTCCTTATAGAAATGTATTGTCATCTTTATTACTTATGTATTATCACTATAATTGGCCGCGAGGGTCTTATTCCCGCCTGATATTAAAGGTACTACTATCCTTGTAGTAGGATCTGGAAAGACTTGCGTTGGTCCTGAGTTTAACTTTTACGGCCGTATACACAAACGTTACTATGCGTCGCACGAACGCATAGGTTCCCAAAAACCTGTAGGATTTTCTGTGCGTCCGCGCATCGCATAGTAACATTTGTGAATACGGCCGCTTAACACATAAGATATGGCCATCAGCCAGGTATAGAATATAGTACATGTTTAAAAAAAACTTTTCTATTGCGTCAGATTTGGGCATTAAGAGGCATAAACAAACATAGAAACGTTAAAACTTTGTATTAGTTTTTGGACCCCTTGACCTCTTGATCATTTCTCTTTTGAGCTCTGCTTGCCCTTATTACCCGGCGTAAATTATTACATAGGATACACAGATCTATTATCATACTTTACGCATAGAGTGCAGTATAACGCTTTCAAATTGTCATTTCCAATTGGAAAAATGAAATTCCAAATCAGCAAATCCCACTTGTCCGTAGCACTCTCGCAATCATCACTCTAACTTCCCTTTGTCTTAACGAAACTTTATTTACATTCGCGCTATAAATTATTTCACCTCTAATCGCGGACGAAGTGGCCGATTCGTGGGACCGAAACAAATTACTGAGCACTCAAACTGAGTTTCGTATTCATAGCCGAGTTGATAATTGAATGTTTCACTTCATGCCCGCTATTGGTTACATCTTTTTGTAAGTACTTGGTTGTTTTAGTTGCGTATTATATTGAATACGAGAATACCGGTGATGTAAGGGAGCGACCCATCATCATTTCGTTTCAAGCCAAAATCACCTGCCCGTGGTGCATCCTGCCGAATAACAAACGAGGCTCTGGAAAACCGACTGGTGCAATGATGGCGCTATCAAGATTGAAGGCGTAGCTAAATACCACAGGCCGATGATGGGATCGGCAATCCGCCTGCCCAACGTGGCGATTATGGGTATATCCTCCAGATGGCGAACAACTGGAGAGGCCTATGTCCAGCCAGCAGTGGACTGCAATAGGCTGATGATGAGAATCGCCTAGTGATTAGACTTGCATATGTAAGCTATAAATAGGGCCCCCTTAAATATATATTTCATTTTGTTTTGGTAGGTAAAGGGGAGGGGGGGCATCCCCCTTACTAGGTCCCCCTTACTTAGTAAGGTAAGGGCAGTCGGAAGACATGGACACCCTCGTGCTATTCCGGTGACAGATCTTTTCTTTTTCTGAATTCGGCTAATACTTATACTTTATCGACTGCTAACCCTGTCATTTCTATCACTTCCCAAACACACACACACAGTCGTTGTAGGGGCAACAGAAATACATAACGGACAGATTGCAAATTCTTAGCTTTTCATCATCATCATCAGCCCACATCAGTCCACTGCTGGACATAGGCCTCTCCCAGCACTTGCCAGCCGTCCTGCGCACATCGTCACTCCACCTGGGCTGAGGGCGTCCTACACTACGTTTGCCGAGACGTGGCGTCCACTCCTCGTACTCGTTTACCCCAACGGTTATCGGTTCTGCGGCTGATTTGTTCAAAACCGAAACATCTTGTTTTTACCTTGAGGGATCTCCAAAAACTAAAAATCTAGAATGTACCCTTGTAAACCCTTAGTCAATGCTCAATATGCTCATACTGTCGTACGTACCTGTAACATCTTGTACACCGATAGTGATTGACACAGTTCCAAGCTGTCATTTCAGTTAATGCGAAGTGTAAATGTATACTAATAATCGTGGTACATATATTTGCATACCATATGTTTTATTCATAAGATTATTTGCATTGCAAATCTGTGATGTGGTTATAGAATTTGTCATCAAATGTTTAGACAACTTAGTCGGAAGCGTGAAAGTTCTTCAACTATTAGCACATAGTGTGTAATAAGCACATGTGATTTAAAGGCGTGTGTACTATCGTTACGTTTAGATACGATTACGTTTATTGCAACATAAGTGGACTTTAAACTAGATAAAGTCCATCCATTGTACAAATGACGTATGGAACGGCCTATCATCTTTTTGCTCCAAGCCAACCTCATCTGCCCGTGGTGCATCCTGCCGAATAACTAACGAGGCGCTAGCAGCCGACTGGTGGCAGTATAACCATCACAATTACAGGCTTCGCTAAATACCACAGACCGATGACGGGTAGCAGCGTCACTGACGGACGCTGGAGGATTTGGCTGCGGTATTCTATAGGGTGGATATGGTGGTGGTGTATAGCTTACCCTAAGTGTTGCGGAGGTCTGATGGCAGTCGCTCTGTGTAAAAGCTTAGCCCTCGCCAATATCTCTCAGTTTGGGAAGCCGACCCTGAGACAATCGGGAAAAAGGCTAGGATGATGATGATGATTCTATAGAGGTGGAGGTCCATCTCTATAGAATCATCTCATTTCCAGCAAAGATTCGCTATGCCCTGCCTCTCTTAAAGTGACAACATTTCACTTGCCCCAATATTAAAAGTACCTTTCAGATCATAATATGTGCTCTTAGTACATACATATTACATTACCATACCCGTGGCTTGATCAAAGGAGGTTTACATTTAAGCAATCTAGAACTATGTTGCACAGTCTATTTGATATTTGTCTTGGTTAATTTGACTTGACTTGGTTAGGAATATTCTATTGAGTTAATATCTAGTCTATATTACGAGTAAATGTGTTGGCAGATGTTAACTTCGTAATAGGTTATCGGAATATAAATTTAAAGGGGTTACTATCCTTTTAAATCTATATTCGGATCATAGAACCGATTTAGCATTTCATAGTATTAAAAAAAGTCGCGTTTCGTGTCTGTCGCTATTAGGGTTGCCAACTATACTGTTAAAAACAGTATTATACTGTTTTTCACTACAAAATACTTTTTACTGTTGAACAAAAAAAAAGTATAAAATATACTGTTTTCAGCATCAAAGATGTTACACTATACGTGTGAGACTTAGACGCACGCTCACACATTTTTTTTATTTAGAGGGAGAACCCTAACTAAATAAAAAAAATGTGTGAGCGAGCACTTAGAACAAGTGCGTTCTGGACCAGAACGCACTTGTTCTCAGTGAGGTCGGTGCGTACACTTGCACCACCTTGAGGCTATACCTCTCGGTGAGCTTGATAATAAGGACACACTGGACATTTCCACCATGTTGTCGGAGAGGGACTTATTGACCAGAAACCCGACGCCACATTGGGATTTTTGGTTTCCCTCGCGGAAGTACATAAGGTGGCCTGACTCTAGAGTCAACCCTAGGGTTACGGTAGCCTCCCCCTCTCTTCGGACTTCGCATAGCCCTAGTATGTGCCACCTAATTTTCCCAAGTTCCACCTCCAACTGCCCCAGATGCGAGTCAAGCCTTAGTGTGCGTCCGTGGTACGATGCCAGGGTAAGTTTGGTGTGGTGGCCTGCCGTAGCCCGGTGATTCTTGGCACCCCCCGCCCCGCCCGTACCGTGGTCGCCACCGTGACCAGGGATAGCGGGGCCACCGGGAACTGGGGGCCGTGGCTTATGTGAGACCATTTGGAGGAGTTGCCCATAATCGCCACGCTGGGCAGGCGGGTTGGCGATCGCAGGGCGTAGCCTCTCGCTCCGGTGACGCTGCTGCCCGTCATCGGTCTGTGGTACTTAGCTACGCCTTCAATTGTGGTGGTTATACCGCCTTCGGTCGCCTCGTTCGCTATTCGGCAGGACGCACCACGGGCAGGTGAGGTTGGCTTGGAGCGAAAAGTTGATTGGTCGCTCCCTTACTTGCATCCCCCGTAAATAAAATTATATTATTAGATAAATAAAATACTGTTCATTTTTCTAAAATACTGTTTAATTTGTTTTCTTAGGCCTCAATATACTTTATTTCTTGTAAAAAAAGTTGGCAAGCCTAGTCGCTATGTATATTTTCGTATCTATTTTTGAATTTATAATCCACTAGTGAATTGACTTCGTTCCGATTCGGCAAACAGACTGCATTGCGTAGTTTTAAAGATATAGGTACAGCGCAGACGGCACACTTTTTGTGCGATAGAGTCTGCGTCTGAGACATTAAAAAGAGCGTCTAAATCTGCCGACAGAATGATCGAAGATGTGCGTCGTGTGCGTTGAGTCTGTGAAATACCCGCGACAGATTTTTGAGCGTCGTGTGCGTTACTGCATATAATTGCAAAAAAGTGCGTAACTGATAGTCCGCTGCCCCTTAAGCATAATAAGAACAGACAGAAAACAAAAGTCACTTTGTTAATACTATGTAGTGATGTGAAACAGAAAAACAATATCTCCAAGTTCCTACGTACGTGCATTCATTCATTTAATTTTCTAAGCAACTCGCTATGTCCTCTCTCCCTACGTACGAGAGGGCTGCACTATTTAGTTGTGCCTCCCCCGGTCAAGGATAAGTAGCGTATTGTGAGGCGAGTGCGGTATTACTGGCCGGTGACTCGGAGCTTTTCACTTGTACCTTGTAGTTATAGACGGATTTATCATTTTGATACTTATGTATTTTAGTTGATTTTAGCTCCTTTTCAAAAAGTTTCATTTTAGCTACGACATCCATTCTCCAGTCCTGAAAGTTAGTTGACCCGCCTGAGAAGCGTGTGTCTAATCTCCACAAATGATAATTGTTATTGTGCAGCAGTGAAAGCTTCCAGGCTGATGACGGTGCACAACTTGGAACAAAACTTATTGCTAGAAGCATACCTTGGTAGGTATGATTGGTATCAAAGCGAAGTTTAGGTCATGGAGAACAGAAAAATATAGATATGGATATAAAAGTAAATTTAATTTTAATAGTAAAAGTAAGTCTAAATATGAAACTGATTTAAATATCGGTCATAAAATATACACTATTTGTACACAGGAATAACGTTATTCTATCCTATTCTAAACCAAAAATATACATATAAAATGGGCAGCAACGTTTACCTGATACGAATAAAACCTACTGCGGTCACCCACGCTTGCTAAGCGTGGTGACTAAGACAAATGCCTCCAAATGACCACTGTTATTACGGGAGGCCTATGTCCAGCTGTTGACGTTTGAATGCTGATGTTGTTTACATACATTCAAATTGTTAGTACAAACTTAGCCAAGTATCAAAACTACAAATCGCAGTACAATAGACAGCCATTGTCGGCCGCCACAGCGACCCCCTTTCGATACAACGTTTATATTAAAACTCGATGCGTCCAGGAAATTGCTATCATACTTGATCTCAAACTGTCACTGTGTATTGCTTAGCAGGAACTGATGGCTTCATGAGCGGGGCGGGAAGCGGGTAATCGGGCGGATTGCAAGTTTTTGACAGCGTTGTATATGTCAGGCTACATTGACATAATTTTGATAGAAATACTTTTGACTTTTCGCTATTGAAAGACATACAAATTTCGGAATATAACGCCCACATACCTACCTTTTTTAGATCGAACCGTCACGAGGAAGACAGGTTCAGCGATGCTACGGTTTCATCTGCGCTGCGAAATCTTCTTTCACCAAATTTTTCATTTACCAAAAATTTATCGTATACTGCATTAACGGTTTCCATATTCCGTAAGATGACCATAATTATATTCTGATCTTTTCATGTCTGGTGCAACGCGAAAGCTTAAATTAACAATTTCCAAGGTCTTAGTGTCAATGCAATTCAGTTTCTATTGACTTCAAAAAAAGTTCTCAATTCGACTGATATTTTTTTTTGTCGTATGTTTGTTACCACATATTATTATCTCCGAGAATTGTAAACCGTTTTGAAAAAAGGCTTTTAATAATCTCTTGACTTTTCTTATCATAAGTCAATCAACTAGGTACTGTCAACGGATATCAGCGCATACGGATACGGATTCGGATAATAATATAATGAACATCACTAATACACACGTTTGTCCTTTTGTGTTTCTATAATTTTTTACTCCCAACATTAACAGCACTACAATCTTATTGGAACAAAATATTTCTTAGCTTACGCCTCGCTTATCGCTCGTTCTTTGTCCACAGTCGGATTAACGGCTTTCTAGGATTCACCATTTGCTAACATTACTGCAAATACACTCTTACTGCCTGAACTTACAGCTGCATTTACGACTGGAACTAAATTCTGTTCATAAAAGAAAACGAACAGTAGGATAGATCAGTGAGTGTTTAACGTTTATATTGTTCGAAGAGGAAGGAAGACCCTTAAAACCTATTAAGGGCAACCCTTTCGGGTGTTCGATAGAGATTTTCTGCAACTATCTCGGTGGGCCATTAAATTTTGATACCGATACGATGGGCAATCTGATAAAAGGATCGAATATACTATTGCTCATTTATATGGTTTTGAGTAATACAATATGGTTTAGGGAATGGTGTATATTCACAACCGAGGCGCGTAAATCAATAGGAACATTCCTAACAGATTTGTTTTTACATCCTCATCATCATTTTTACATTGATTTTATTCACATTTTTACATTACTTTTTACATTATTTTTTACTTGACGATTCATAATTGCTTATTTTAAGTCTATGTGAATAAAGGTATTTTCATTTTTCATCATCCACTGCTAGATGATAGGGTTTCCCCGAAAAAACTTGGTTCGAATTGAGCCGAATTGAACCCTCATCCTATATACCTACCGCAGCCAAATGACCTCCGGGTCGTGTGGCCGGTGGGGTTTCCGCAGCTCGTGGAGGGTTAAGGTTGAGCTGGCATGGCGGTGGCAACTGGCAGGTAACTGACCAGGGTTGACCCCCGTTATCACAGCGACTTTGGCTTCTCTTTCGGTCTCCATTAGGGGTAGAGAAGCCATTATGTCGAGCTACTAAATACAAAATAAAAAATTTAATTTGGGGAGATTTGCCCCAGCCACCACGCTCGGCAGATGGGTTGGCGACCGCAGTAGAATTGATTTGTACCTAGGTAAATAGTGCTACACGCTTAGTGATATTGGTCGTCTTCAACGACAATCTTGGAGGGAGAACCTAAGTATTTAGTGTTAAATAAGTTTACAAATTTTATTGTCAAAGATATTTAGGACCTTATTTTCGTTGTTTGTCACACAGTAATGTATCACACAGTAAGATACTGACTACATTCCGGTACTTAACGACTTAGATATTTATTATTATCAAATCTCAGCAGTCGAGCTTCATCCAACATTGTTCACAAGCTATAAACACGAACGATCGTATTTATTCTCTCACTATCCATAAATCCGAGTCAATATCACAATTCAACATTTACACGCTTACACACAGAACCTTTGCTTTACACCCGTCCCAAATATCTCGACTTATTCCCAATTTATTTTATCATTTGACAGATAGTATGGGGTACATTGTTCCTCGACCAAGATCTCGCGGTCGGCCGCTAGCGTTCTCCATTGGAAATTTAACTCTAAGTATTAAACGCCCTAAGAATCTGAATCCGTTATAATGGTGCCCCTGTAACTTTGTCTGATAATAGTTGGTATTCAAGTCTCGTGCTCTTGGCATAGCTTCTGAATAGATATCTCGCGAAATGATACGACTCTCTCGGTGCCAATAAACTCTGATTTATATAAATCCGCTAGTTCTTTAAATTCCTCTGTTTTATGATTCGATATCGTTTTAGCGCTATTCTGTTACGAATTTTCAGTTGCTAACTGTAAATCGATTTTAACTTACTTCGAAACCTGTTAATAATAATTAATAAATAACTTAGTACTAATAAGAAGACTTTAACTTAATCTGAAAGTATTTCTTTGCACAATCCAATTACAAAAACTCATTCAATCAGAACTATAGAAAAAGTAAAGTAATAATCGGCGGGAACTCGATGACAGCCGTCAGTGTCACCGTTACGTCAAACTTCAACTGTCAACGTTAGTGCGGTGAGTCTTGAGCGTGGCGAATAGTGCTGTGCCGCAGCGGTTGATTATTCTCTTCTAACAGTACCTATAGTTCATTCGCGTTAAGAAAATAGTGTCTGACAGGTCACTGACAGGCCACTAATTTCTTAATAATAGAAATTATAATTTCTAGCGTTTTAATGTCCCGACCAGAACTATACGTATACTAATAAAACACTTGACAAGTTCAAGCAAAACGTTATGTTCAAATAACAAATATCTTCTTTTCATTACATTTTGATGCGTAATAAGAAACTTGGATCTATTTGAGTAACTAACCAATATATATTATGCTCGCTTTGCATAATCAAAATATATTAAAGTAGTATCAATGCCCTCCAACAAATATAATATGCACATTCCATATCAAATATTGTCTTCCATACAAAAAGGTACTTTCTTCAAATCTCCAATATTTTATTTGATCATAGTCCAATCCACTGCTATGGATTACATTTATCTTTCAAAATAAATCTCTAGACACTATCATGAAATATTATCCTTCAAAGTCTAGACTCACTTGAGAAGAGACTTCTAAATCCTATTTCAATATTATTGAAAGTACATACGGGCTTATGTTTCAGATTTGCACTTGATAAGTTTTTCTTACTGCAAAAATAAAAAAAACAATGAACAGTGAAAGATATGAACATTATTTTACCAAAGTGCTCAATACTACGCTATTTTTATAGTTATAGTAAGAATTCACTAAAATGTAATTACTGCACAAACCGTTTGCCGTAAATTAAGAAAAAAGACTGGTCAAGTGCGAAACAGACTCGTGAACGAAAGGTTCCTTACCATAGACTAGATTTCAGACATTTACCTGGTGCTGAAATTAATATCGGACAAAGAGCGGTAAAAATCAGACAACTGTTTGGGAGCCCAAATATTGGTCTCATTTTTAACCGACTTCTTAAGTAAAAATACAACCGAGTATTTCGTGTATATTTCAAGATTATGTTTTTAGTTTTGATACATATTTTGTTTTTAGTATTTGTTATTAAAGCATAATTTCAGTTGTCGAGTTACTGTTCTTGAGACAGAGACTGACAGATGGACAGACAGAGCAGTGTTAATAATTGTTTTCCATTTTATCCTTTGGGTACGGAACCCTATAGACGCTAGACTCGCAAAAAAATGTAAGGCAATACAACACGATCGTATTCGGATGATTAAGTCGAAAGTATCCATCTGCAAATGCACCATTTAACGTTATGACCGTAGATTCCTTGCTTACACCGTGCTATTTATAGCTTATAACACTGCACACACGAAACACCAAAGGCAGACTATAGGTAGACAAATCAAATTCAACAAAGATACTACTGTATCTCAAGGCAATAAGATCGATATTACAACTTGCAAGATCACATTTGAATGCAAGGAAATGTTTGCATAAGCCGAACAAGAAATCATAGCTAAGTTGGAATGCCCCAGCTTGTTTTTGGCACAAAAGCAAATGATGGTTGTAAAATTTTAAAAGCACCCTAAATTATATTTGGAAGTGTCGGGATCTACATTATCTATTATGTCTCTTTTAGTATTGAAATTTGTAACTTGGTGTCCGTTTTATGACTAGCAGTAACTAACTAACTAACTAGATCGTCGCAGTGACCCAAGCTGAGTCTTGGCCTCCAATAATAAGAGCATCCATCTACGTCTGTCCAGCGCAACCTCCAGCAGCTAGCAGTAAAGACAAAATAAATAAGCCAAATTTGTAATACTCGTAATTTCCTCGAAAATAACATTTTGATTTTTATGTTGGCATGGTACAGTGACTTGACCTAATGGAAAACGATAGAGTTACAACAAGAAACCTATTTAAGTAATTTCTGGTTGCTACCGCTCCATATAAAACCTCTATACTGACCTAGTCTTCACGGGTGTTTCGTCAAGTGCAATGTGATGTGAAGGCCTTATTAGACAAAAACCTTTAGGCAAACTTTATCTTATGACACCCGAGGAAAGAAAACATTCTAATACGTACAGACAGGGACGTGTATTATTCTGTGACGTATACTTAGTATACATCAAGCTGAACCTCTTTATTTCTTTCACCTTGTGAACGGCAGACTAACGTGCCCACATTGTGCATGATAGTTTGATGCGAGGATCGGCTATATAAGTCATCTTCGTGCGCATCAGCGCAGACTTGATTAGGAGTCGAAATGGTCACCATGGCCGTAATCTTAGTATATTAACTGTCATATTAACTGTCATCATCATCCCCACCCTTCATTTATTTATTTATTGGATTACCAACTTAAGGTAAAGTAATTTATTTGTTTTCGAACGCACGCCTCCTCCAAATTTCTCCATTTCTGCCTACTTCTTGCCACTCACATCTAATCCGGTTCAGCTGTTTTGGTTATTTCTTTGATTCATCTTTACCGCAACGATTGTTCCATTGTCGCCATTCTAATGAAATGTGTAGAGCAAGTTGTAAAAAAGGCACCATCTGCATTCTTAACAGACCGCGACTAATACTACAAAATAACATTTCTAACCATATTTATCAACTATCACAAAATTCTGAATAGTAATAATACAAAGACTGACATTATATTGATTCTACAACGATCGTCGAATTTGTCTCCACAGCCCAAAAACTATCAAAACTCATAGTCTACATGTCTATAGAAATGGATCTAATAATGTTTGCTTGGGACATCAGATCCCACTTGTTTTCAAAGACGTGACACATTTGCCGCCACCCATATGGTTAAGTTTATCTACTTAAGTGTATGTTTTTTTGACATTTTTTTGCATGTCTCACCGAAGTCACAAGCCGAGCTTCACACGTGTCAAAACTATAATTGCCTGAAGATTTACGACTGTCTCTTTTTCTAAGCCTCTGAGGATGATAAAATTTGTAATGTGGTATTTTTATACACGTGTGACAATTTTTTGAGTTCATGCGACTAGCAACAAGAAGTTAATGTAAAGAAGGCCAAGTGAAAGTCTGACTCGCGCACGAAAGGTTCCGTAACAATATCGGCCAAATTGGCAAAAAAAAATGTTTTTGTGTAGGACAGGCTCCCAGATATTTATTTTATTTTGTTTTTAGTATTTATTGTATAGTAGAAAATTTCTTGTGTCTAGCTGTCATGGTTCTTGAGATAAGTCTATCACAAGATTGACAGACGGACGAGTCTTAATAATATGGTTCCGCTTTTACCCTTTGGGTACGAAACCCTAAAAACAATCTAAAGCAGAATGGAGTATTCTGACAATGCTTGTTTGGTCCGTAATAGATTTGAAGGCCCATCAATGACGTATTATATATAATTAGGATACCATCAGATAAATCCTAAACAGTTACACAGTATACACAATTCAAAAATCAGAAGCTACTTCCATTCTCATACATTTTCGTTCAGTAATTTCAACTTGATCTTTATAAAATGCAAGTTTTCAGATTCAGCTTATTAAAGTCTCGAGGAAAGTTGAAGTCCGCCGAGTACATACATCAAGAGCGAATATTTTACAGTCCACTTTTGTGAATATGAAAAATCTGTGGTTATATTTTAGCTCGAGGCCGCTAGAGAAGCGGAATTGATGTTTGAGTGTAAAGGCGTTTAACCTCTAAGCTCATTAGTTATAGGTATTGTATGAAATTACAGCATTTTCGTCGATATTAATGGCTGCGGCACTTCAATGAAATAGGACATTTCAGCAAAATAAATCCTTCACGGTAATGCGTGCCACGAAGTAAATACAAAGACAAGGTGGCCTATGCAACTCAGCTCTCTGATTCCAAACTAGGTTCTGACGTCATCACTTTTACATTTTTAAAGGTCATGCACTTAAAAATCGAGTTATTTTTGTACTTTTGGCGGCCTCATCTCGGATTTACTTAATCATTATTACTAGTAACCATATTATAGCTGGCTCTATACTCGCGGTGCAAATGGCTGGATGCGAGAAGCCCAGAATCGACCAAAGTGGTGAACAACCTATGTCCAACAGTGGTCATAGGCAAGGCGATTATGGGTAAAGTCTCCAGGTGTTTGTCAAGCGTGGCGAGCAACTGGAGAGGCACTGCTGGACATAGGCCTCCCCACTTTCTCACCACTTAGGGCAATTATCTGGAGGACTAGCAGTGCTCGCGACTTCGCCCGCGTGGAATAGTAATTTTTTCCCCGTTTTTTTTACATTTTCCATTATTTCTTCGCTCCTAATAGTTGCAGCGTGATGTTATATAGCCTATAGCCTTCCTCGATAAATGGTCTATTCAACACAAAAAGAATTTTTCAATTCGGACCAGTAGTTCCTGAGATTAGCGCGTTCAAACAAACAAACAAACTCTTCAGCTTTATAATATTAAGTTAAGAAGTTAAGATATACCCGTAATCACCACGCTGGGCGATCGCAGGGCGTAGCTTCTCGCTCCGGTGACGCTGCTGCCCGTCATCGGCCTGTAATATTTAGCTACGCCTTCGTTTGTGATGGTTATAGCGCCACCAGTCGGTTGCCAGCGGCTCCTTTGTTATTCGGCAGGATGCACCACGGGCAGGTGAGGTTGACTTGGAGGGAAAAGATCATAGGCCGCTACATCCCTACATGGAATACTACCTATTATTCTTATCGCTACTTTCGTGGCCACACACACCGGCCAAGAGACAAAATGTAGGCCAAGTAACACGCAGAAGTTTCTACCGATGCAAGTTTCTGCACTCGGAGGGGCATTCAGCGCCTGTTAGAGATATCTGTTGACTTCGCGTTTATGCGAATTCGCACAGTTCAGAATTCGCAAGTTCGGATACTGTTTCGTTGAACAAGATAGAAGTTAGACGAACCGTTTGGTTTACGATTCTTATGCGCGGATATATTTATTATCTAGATTGTACCAGCGCCTTTGTTCGAAAGGATAGAGTTTAATACGCTTTTTGGTTAGATGTGTAGAATGTAGATGGAACTCTTTTTTTAACTTTCTAATAGGCTCAGTTGGCCGCCAAAAACTTGCTATTTTTGTAAAGAAAGTGATTGAAGTCAGAACAGTTGCATAATCTCTATCGAGTTTGGTCATTTATGGAATGCTGAGGCGTTGGAGTCGATTGAAAATGCGAAGAGGCTCATCAATAATGACTTAATTGACAAGGGCGTTTATTTTATGAGAGCCCCTGAAATATTTTTTTTATTATTTTTGATTATAGTTGCAACAGAAATACCTATATAATTTGTGAACATTTCAACTGTCTAGCTAACCTGATTCTTGAGATATAGTCTGCTGACAGACAGACAGCGCAGTCTTAATAATAGGTTTTACCATTTGGGTGTGGAACCCTAAAAGAACAAAGTGCGTGTGCAAGAAAATAATTATTAGTTTCTACGTTCGTGGATAGACTCCTTGCAAATCGACCGCCGTGACCGAAATTCAAATAAAAACCTTTTTTTTTTATAAGAAGAGCTTTCAGGATGACCTCACTCCACCTGATGGTAAGCGGTCGTGAGGTCTAAAAGTTAGGTCGACAGTCGTCGCCATTGCGCCTGTCGCCCTCACCCTGAAGGCCCACTGAGATGCCGTTTCACGCCCCGCCTAAAGAACCCAGGATTGTAAGAAGAAGGAAACACATGAGCTGGAAGGGCATTCCATAACTTAATGGCACGGGGCAGGAACGAGGAACTAAACCTCTTGGTGCGCGCCACCATCGTCTGGATGGTATGCGGATGACAACGCTGTCCAGCACGTGTTGTTCGGGAGTGGAAAGGAGAGGGCGAACCTGGCAGTAAATAGTAAAATGTAATAAAAAAACTCGCTAAACAGTTTAGAAATGATTTCACTTCCAGCTCTTAAAGCGTTTCTGCTCAAAGGGGACCATAATGAAACGGGGGAAACGTAGTTTAATTCTGTCCGTTAGAGGCTTTATTGGATTTTTCCCGGTTTTCTGTCGTCGTAAGCGCGTTCGCGTCAAAGGTTAAGTTATGATTTGCTCAGACTTCGCTTGAATCTGATTATCGCCCGCCTCAAAATGGAAGCCGCTATTTCGGATGGAAAGCTGATTGGGAACAGCGGCAGCTTTACTCATTGCGAGGCTCTGGGCAGCAGTTCTTTGTGAGACCGTTTGTTCTTCATGATATGTAGGTATGTGTTGCGAAAGTGCAATTGTTGCAATTGGACCAGTTTGGTTTAGTTCATCCTCATCAGTCTGTTACAGTCCACTGCTGGACATAGGCCTCTCCAGTTGTTCGCCACTTACATCAAATATCCGAAAAATATACTCGTACCTATGATCGCCACGCTGGGCAAGCGGGTTGGCAATTGCGGGACGTAGCTTCTCGCTCCAGCAAGACTGCTGCCCGTCCATCGGCCTGTGGAATTTAGCTACGCCTTCAATTGTGATGGTTATAGCGCCATCAGTCGGTTGCCCCGTTTGTTATTCGGCAGGATGCACCACGGGCAGGTGAGGTTGGCTTAGAGGAAATGCTGATAAGCCGCTTCCTTATAACCTTGGTTTATATATCACTCGAAAGAGGCAATAGCTGTGTTAATATACAAAACAGAAACACAGTAAAGAACTGTCTAGCAATAGTCGACAAAGTGCTATTACATCGTCATACATTTTCGCTCTACAAAGGATAGATTGAAATTCATCGTCATACATATTTAAACATGTTGCTTTAAACATACATCGCCGTCTTTGTATCGGATGCTGCTAACATCGTGCGCCGCACGAAGCTGAGGCGACAGCGTCAATGCATACGAAATGCATTCCCTACTCATGTTTGTATTAACTTGCCACTTTTAAAAGCGAATAGAAAGATAGGATGTGCGGTTAACAAGCTTGGATACTACTTTATGAGCTTTGGAAAGGGCTATGCTCGATTATCTGCGGGATCGGATCCGAAACGTGGTGTTCCGATGGAGAACCAAGGTCATCTACATAGACTTTTTTCATAACACGTTTTATGGCGTCTATCGCAATCCACTGATGGACATAGGCCTCTCCAGGTGTTCGCCACTTTGGGCATATACCTGGAGGTTACATCCATAATCGCCACGCTGGACAGGCGGGTTGGTGATCGCAGAGCGTAGCTTCTCGCTCCGGTGACCCTGCTGCCCGCCATCGGTTTGTATTATTTAGCTGAGCCTTCAATCGTGATGGTTACACCGCCTCCAATTGGTTGTCAGAGCCTCGTTTCTTAATATTTAGCAAGATACACCACGGCAGGCGAGGGTGGTTTGGGGCGAAAATATGATACGCTCCCTTATTACAGTTCAGATCTTTGAACATTGAATTTACTGTATTGTAAAATGCAAAGCATTCATATAGCTTTTAACTGAACAACACAAAATTAGTCCACAATATTCAGCGCAATCAGTCTACATCAAATTTATGTGCAATTCAATTCAGGTCGTTGAAATACATGCACTGAATATTCCATGCGCAGCAATGATCCGTGATTTTATCCATGCACTGACGGATAAAGAATACAAATCTGCGCCTCATCCCTTCCCGTGGACATTTCAGCTTCTCAGCCGGGTTTACCCGCCTATCTGGCGACTGCTGTACGTGTACAGCTAAGCACCATTTCTCGGCGGATGTAGTGTAGGACGCCCTCAAGCCAGATGAAACGGCGATTTGCGCGAGATGGGTGGCAAATTCTGGGAGAAGAATACAAGAAGCCTAGGATAGAGCAAATCATCATCAGCCTATCGCAGTCCACTGCTAGACTTAGGCCTCTTCAGGTGTTCGCCACTTTGGGCAAACACTTAGAGGTTATACCCATAATAGCCACGCTGGGCAAGCGGGTTGGCGATCAATGGGAGCAACCCATCTCGTTTCGCTCCAAGTCACCCTCACCTGCCCGTGGTGCATCCTGCTGAATAACAAACGAGGCTCTGGCAAATGACGGGTGGCGGTATAACCATCACGATTGAAGGCGTAGCTAAATACCACTACAGGTCACCATAACAACTAGCTACCTTGGCGATTATGGGCATAACCTCCAGGCGTTTGCACAGAGTGGCTAACAACTGCAGAGGCCTATGTCCAGCAGTGGACTGAGATAAGCTGATGATTAATTGCTTTCTTAGGTACCTACGATGCGGATGTTTGCAGAAATAGGGAATATGCATGAAAAATAGTTTCAGGTATTTACTAATTTATCGTAAAATAGATCAAAATCTACTACGAACAGTGAAAACAAAATCAAAATTGGTTGAAAAATGGGCGAGATACAGTCATTGAAAGTGAATATATCCGTCTCTCTCTCGCGAAACAGATTTTTCTATGGAGTTAGTACGGCGCTTACGGTACGTGACGTCAACTACCGCATCGGATCTCTCTGTCTAATCAATAACTTTAACGCTTATAACTCGCTTAATAGAAAAGATAGTTTAAAAATTCTTCGATATTTATGTATCTGGAAGACAAAAGATCTCAATAAATCCATAAAAAAAGTCATGCATATTCCCTATTGTTATAATCAACATTATATTGTTATGTGTGTACCTACAGCTTTAACAGATTTCCTAAACATACATAAGCAGATTTTCGTAGCATTATGTCCTAAGTAGACTGCATCGGAAATGCAATATGTAAGACAGCGGGCGACACATGGGCGACCGCCGTCCGAGTTATTAATGGTTCACGGAATATTGTCTTGTGTGTTTGTTTTGTATAAGACGTTAATTTACAACCTCGAATATACCATAGACTTAAATTAATAATAAGTAACCCAAGACATGCCACGCTGGGCCACACAGCGCCACCTAGCCCCAAACTAAATTAGGTATTATCTTTTACAGTGTTTCTTTTTACACTCACCGCACACACATTTGCTCTCTGCATGATCCAAAGGTTAACTGGTAGAGAATGCTCCTAGCATTAAGTTCGCCTTTTGTACCATTTTTAAATAAATAAATAAAATAAACATAAGCCGAAGCTTGTACTATGGGTACTAGACAACTGATAAACTTACTTAGATACTTTTTTTTTGTAATAAATACATATTATACATAGAAAATACCCTGACCAAATACAAACAGACATGTTCATGAACACAAAAAGTTTTGTACTGTGCGGGAATCGAACCCACGACCCTTGGTTCAGAGGGCAGAGGTCACTACCAAATGAGCCACCGAGCCTGTCAAATGTGTAATATACACTTCGATACATGGTTGGTTAGTCTGGCCGGTGGTGACTCAATCGGTAGTGGCCATCTGCCTTCTGAACGAAGCTTGAGTTCGATTCCCACCCAGGACGAACGTTTATGTTTGTTTGGGTGTTTGTATTCTTATCTACGTATACATTTGTGGTCTCTTCATTGTCCGAACACAAATAACACAAGTGCTCAAGCTACTTCATCACCATCATCGTCGCCATATTGTTTTTAGGGTTCCGTAGCCAAAATGGCAAAAACGGGACCCTATAAGATGCGTCATGTTCTGTCTGTCTGTCTGTCCGTCAGTATGTCACAGCCAGTTTATTCCGAAACTATAAGAGCTAACATCATTAAAATTTGGTACGTAGGTGTATTCTGTTAACCGCATTAAGATTTTAAAGTAAAATCAAAAAAAAATCCAAAATTTTTGGGGTTCCCCATACATGGAACTGAAACTCAAAAAAATTTTTTTTCATCAAAACCCATACGTGTTGGGTATCTATGGATAGGTATTTGAAAATGATGTTGAGATTTCTAACATAATTTTTTTTCTCAAACGAATAGTTTGCGCGAGAGACTCTTCCAAAGTGGTAAAATGTGTCCCCCCCCCCCCCCCACCCCCCGTAACTTCTAAAATATGGGCACTATAAAACTGAAAAAAATATATGATGTGTATTACTATGTAAACTATTGACGAAATTAGTTTTAATGAAATCTAGACAGTAGTTTTTTTTTTAAACATCATAAATCAAATTACCTAACTTTTTTCATTCAATCAGTGGTACGGAACCCTACGTGCGCGAGTCTGACTCGCACTTGGCCGGTTTTTTTTTTGTTAAAAATGCAAAAATGCTGTTATTTATTCATTTATCTCCTTCTTATTTTTATTTATTTACTTACGCCCTCTATTAATTGTCACACCTCTGCTTCAAGGTTGTCTGGAATAGGTCACTTTCAGTGATAAGACCGCCTACATTGTAATTCAATAAGTCTGTAATCCTTTTTTTTGTCCAATATTATGTATATTTTTGTGCTATAAATAATATCTTTCTACTAGTAGGCCCATTTTAAATCGCTAAAATGTACGTATAAACTAGTGTATTCATTTCTCTTCAACGTCATGCCCTGTTAATGGTCAAACTACATAAATAACGGGAGAATATTTGATAAATCGGGCTTCAATGTAACTTATGGGACGATCTGCAAGCGAACAAATGGGTTTGGCCAGCCAATGCATACAGATATAGTATGATAGTACATGCTTATAAGGAAATACTGGAAGTGCTTCGATAGTTAAGTAATTGTGGATGTAGATCGATAGTTCATAGTATACTCAAATATTATTAAGACCTCGCTGCCTGTCCGTCTGTCTGTCACCAAGCTGTATAACAATTTATTGACAGCTGAAAGCCTAATTTCCTCGTATCCTGATTTCAAGCACTGACGCTGTCAATCATCTGCCGCTGACGGCACAGAATTCATATCATCATCATCATCAGCCTATCAGTCCACTGCAGGACATAGGCTTTCCCAATGTTCGCCACTATGATCGATCCTGGGCTTCTCGCATCCAGCACTTGCCAGCAATCCTACGCAAATCAACATTCCACCTGGCCTGAGGGCGTCCTACACTACGTTTGCCGAGAGAGTCTCCACTACAGTACTCGTTTACCCCAACGGTTATCGGTTCTGCGGCTGATGTTGATTCTCTGCCGAATTACCTCAGTTCGGATCCCGCAGAGAGACGCCGAGCACAGCCCTTTCCATAGCTCGCCGAGAAACTATTAACTTGTAGACTAGCCGTTCCGTGAGTTTCCACGTTTCAGCTCCGTATGTTAGCATTTTATTATTATTAGATATGAAATGTTCGGGATTGGATTGGTACCTTTTTGGTGACGTTTCAGCCGTCACCATCATCATCAGCTTATCGCATTCCACTGCTGAATATAGGTATCTCCAGTTGTTAGTCACTTTGGGCAAGCTCCAAGGAGGATGTAGCCATAATCGCCACGCTGGGCAGGCGGATTGACGATCGCAGAACGTAGCCTCTAGCTCCAGTGACGCTGCTGCCCGTCATCGGCCTGTGGTATCTAGCTACGCATTCAATCGTAATAGTTATACTGCCACCAGTCTATTGCTGGAGCCTCGTCTATTATTTATCAGGATGCGCCACGGACTGGTAAGGGTGGTTTGGAGCGAAAAGATGATGGGTCGCTTCCTTGTCATCTCGTTTCAGCCGTGTTGTGTATTAATGAAACAGTTACAAATGCGTTAAATCCCGAAACTTTCATACCATAATATGCAACGTGAAAGTCTAAAAGTTATTACTTCATTTTATTGATTTAAACCCCATTTCCTTTTAGCACATCCAGTAATTTATCTCCTTGTATGGAAGCGTTCCAGAAACGTAATATATTATTACGGCCAATTGTGGTATCAATCTTGAGGCTTCTTCCCTTGTTGGCGCGGTTGGCGTAAAAAACCGAACAGCAAACATATACGGGATGAGATGGGAACATTTCCGAGAAATTTCACATTGCAAATGTTCTTTACTTCACTGCGAATAAATATGAATACATCCTGATAATGGATATCCATCGCTGGTATTCGAAAATAGTCTTTGTTGTGTTGTAAGTATCAAATTATATGTTGCTTAGATGTAGGATTTAATTCCGTACATAATACGTCAATCACTTTATTCTAAGAAAACAAAATTATTCTAAGAAAAAACGCGATACAATAACACAAGTATCAGTGTCAAATTAGATCAATATAATATGCGTATTTGTTTTGTACGAGTACTAAAAGTGCCAACCAAAAGAAGACTAAAAATTGTACCTATAGTACTGTACTTTTTTTATATATGCTCGACATAATAGCTTCCCTTTGCCTGATGGTAAGCGAAAGAGAAGCCCTAGTCGCTGTGACAACTGGCAAGTAACTGGTTAATTACCTGTCAGTTGCCACTGCCATGCCGGCCCAACCCTAACCCCCCACGAGCTCCGGAAACCCTACTCACCAGCAGAAACATGGCCCAGAGGTCATTTGACTGCGGTATTCTATTGGGTGGAGGTCCTTCCCCGGACGGGCAGCTCAATTCGAACGAAGATTCGCTATGCCCTACCTCTCTCAAATTGTACACAAAGTGTAGATCTCTTCGTTATTTATTTTTATATTAGCAAGTTCAATTGTTAGCTTCTTATCACAATAACGTAGGTACCTAAAAGATTGCTTTACTGTTTTTTGACTAACTTCGACACTTCTGAAATTGACTTTCCCGACAAACTATCGCGCTCTCATTTAGCAAAACAATTTTGTTGTGATTTCTCACCTAAGTACGATTTGAATGGGTCTTTTTGGCAGCCATCAAAGAACACGGACAATCAAACATGGTCTGCCCTCAGAGTATTAACCTAACAGGCTCACGGAACTACTCACTATCTTTAAAAGGGCACTCTATACCATTACTATGCATTAAACTTCAGCATCCACCTACACAAAGGATAAAGGTCTCTGCCGACTATACCGTATCGTACCTTGAGCGTGCTAGGACCGTATAAAACAATGGAAGTGATACGATACGGCTTGCTATGGCCACTTTTTTATACAGCAGGCAGCAACAAGCCTGTGGCCCACCTTATGTAAAGCGGTTACCGCAGCCTATGGATGCCTGCAACACTAGGCGTATCCCACGCTCGTTGCCTACCCGAAACCCGGCTGCCAATGTAGCACTCCCATATTCCCATATCCATCCCATATGTAAAAGATATCGGCCTGTACATTGACTTTGCTCTTTGCTGGTCCAAGCAAGTCGACGAGGTCAGCCGTAAAGTCACCGCTGCGTTGTGCTCTGTCTATCGTTTTAAACACTTTTTGTCTATTAACACCAAGGCACCATTGATCCAGTCCCTGATCCTTCCCATAATTGATTATGCCGATGTGTGCTACCCTGACCTTAATCAATGTCTCAACTGTCTGGTGTAGCTCCTCGCTCCGGTGACGCTGCTGCCCGTCATCATCATCATCATCAGCCTATCACAGTCCACTGCTTGACATAGGCCTCTCCAGTTGTTCGCCACGCTGGGCAGGCGGGTTGGCGATCGCAGGGCGCAGTTTCTCGCTCCGATGACGCTGCTGCCTGTCATGGGCCTGTGGAATTAACTACGCCTTCAATTGTGACGGTTATACTGCCACCAGTCGGTTGCCAGAGCTTCTGTTATTCAGCAGGATGCACCACAGGCAGGTTTGGATAGCTTGGAGCGAAAAGATGATGGTTTTCTCTATTAAATTCCTTTCCTACGCCTTCCCTTTTATACGGTCATAGTATTTTTTTTTATAGTAGCTCGACATAATGGCTTCCTTTCGCCTGATGGAAAGCGAAAGAGAAGCCCAAGTCGCTGTGACAGCTGGCAGGTAACTGGTCAGTTACCTGTCAGTTGCCACTGCCATGCCAGCCCAACCCTAACCTCCCATGAGCTCCGGAAACCCTACTCACCGTCAGAAACAAGACCCGGAGGTCATTTGGCTGCGGTATTCTATAGGGTCTTTCCCCGGACGGGCAGCTCAATTCGAGCGAAGATTCGCTATGCCCTACCTCTCTTGTATGTATGAAACGGTGTAGTAAGCAGAGACCTTTACACGTACGATTCTCACGTCAAATAGTCCGTCACGTACATACTTATTCTTGTTGGAACAACTTCCAATGAGGATTAACACAAAATCAGCCATTAAATCTTGCAACTACGTGCTGGGAATTAGCTTTAGTCAATGTGTTGATGGTGGTTAATTAAGTATTTGCTAATTAACCGAATGAATAGATTTTGTCTAAAGCCTAACTAGTAGTTTCTGATAGTAATTGGCGTAGGTAAATGTACAATTTTACTAGTGACATACCCCGTATTCGCACGGGTGCAATACTGTATGTATGCATATATTATACACATAAATCTTCCTCGTGAATCCCTCTATCTATTATACAAAGTGCATTAAAATCTGTTGCTGCATGCATTATAATATACACACATAAATTTTCCTCATGAATCCCTCTATCTATTAAACAAACCGCATTAAAATCTGTTGCTTAGTTTTAAGGATATAAGCATCATCTTTTCGCTCCAAGCCAACTACACCTGCCCATGGTGCATCCTGCCGAATAACAAACGAAGCGCTGCTGGTAGCGACTGGTGGCGGTATAACCATCACAATTGAAGGCTTAGCTAAATACCACAGGCCGATGACGGGCACCAGCGTCACCGGAGCGAGAAGCTACGCTCTGTGATCGCCAACCCGCCCAATGTGGCGATTATGGGTATATACCTATCCCCCTCCAGATGCCCTAAGTGGCTAACAACTGGAGGTTTATGTCCAGCAGTGGACTTCCATAGGCTGATGATGATGATGATATTAGACAACATCACATACATTGCTCCGATCCCAAAGTAAGTAGCTTAAGCACTTGTGTTATGGGTATCAGAACAACGAAGGTACCACAAATAAATACTTAAATACAAATATAAACACCCAGACACGGGACAAACGGGACAAACACAAGTGTTCATCACACGAATGTTTGTCCCGGGTGGGAATCGAACCCACGACCCCTTGATTCAGAAGGCAGAGGTCACTACAAATTGAGCCACCGAGTCAGTAAAACATAATATTGAGGTCATATACCCATATCCTGTACCGATACATCCAGAGCTAGCTCAACACTACCGCTCGCGTTACGCCTCGCAGCGGGCGTAATGAACGACGCCCATTACGCTTACTGTTAGTAATTAAACTTTATTATTACAGCTTAGCTACAATTGAACGTGAACCAGTAACATACATTATATTCCGCCAGGTAAGGGGAATCTTGAACTTAACTCCGACAAATGTTTCCCTGCCGTATGAGCCGCTGACTGAACTTTTCTCTATCGAGTTGTCCAGTGTGACCCAAAAATATAGCAGGGAGATAAGTAAAACAAAAGTTCGAAGCTAATAAAGAGTGAGTGTATTTTGCACCATATCGACTTCCTTAGTATAATTCACGGAAACGTAATGCACTCGCGGTTTAATATGGGACAACGCCATCTATTGGTTGAACTAAAAACTAAAGTAAATTATACATAGTAAATGATTGATTTTGTAGATAATAATATGAATTCATATACTCAGGTATTTTTATGTAATTAAATATTAAAATTTAGATATTAGACAGGGTATTTTGACGACTACGAACGATTCGATGACCTATGTTTCATCAGTGCATCGACTCGCCTTTGCCTGTCAGAATCTATCATCTTGTGTACTCACTGTGTGTGGTCGTATGTACTCTTGTTGTGTGGTTTATTGTTTGTATGTGTTTGTTGCTATTTTCTTTGTTGTCCGACTGTATTTTTTATCTTATGTTATCTTGTAATTAGTATTGCCAATAAACTTTTTTCTTTCTATGTCGATGGTTCTCTGCCGGATCACCTCATTTCGGATACGATACCGCAAAGAGATTCCGAGCATAGCCCTTTCCATAGCTCGCTGAGCAATTTATAGCTTGCAGACCATTCGCACTGTAACTGCCCACGTTTTGGTTTTCGTTTTGTAACGGCTAGGACGTACTTTGAAGACTTCTGTTTTTAACCTTTCCAGTACCAGCATTTCAGACATAATAGAAAGTGTTGCCCCCAATATCGGGTTCATGAGATCTGACGGGTTAAGGATTGTGGGATCGACGATGAGAAGACTCGACGTAGTTTCCCAAACGCAGCCTAGCTGAATTCGTCTACTCACCTCGTCCTCTATAGTTCATTCGCGTTAAGAAAATAGTGACTCATCACCGACTGCCGGCCACTAGCCAACTAAAACGCTAGAAATTATAATTTCTAGCGTTTTAATTAATTTAATGAAATTAGGTATAATTTCTAGCGTTTTAATTGGCTAGTGGCCGGCAGTCGGTGATGAGTCACTATTTTCTTAACGCGAATGAACTATAAGTTGTTTCACATGAAATTTTGTTATGC